>CM032810.1:14281549-14881549 GCA_019155185.1 Beaufortia kweichowensis
GCTGTCCTGTGACTTGATATATTGTGCACGAGTCATATGGACTACTTCATTTTGTTTTTTCTTGTTGGAGCTTGACAGATGAATCTTTATAAACTGCCATTGCACGGCATAATTCTTCAAAGTTGTGCTTTCCTGCCAAACAGAAAATATCATAATATGAGTTTGAAACTATTTGAAACAAATATTTTTAGGTGAACAATTCCTTCAATGCCAGATGAAAGTGTTTGTGTTGGCTAGGCCTCTCATGAAAACTCTCATGAATTTGTTTTGCGTGTATTGTAGGTGATGCTTGAAGAACAGCTTGGCATCTGGTTTAATCTGTGGACATCAGGTCATGACAGACCACCTCATCTTTGTTGCATGTTTTTATTGTATTCTTTTTCATCTGCACACACGTTTGTTTCATCTTCTCTGGTTCATCTTCCCGCAGTCGAGCGCTTTAATCTCACGCTTTAATTGGACGTGTCTTTTCCTGTCTCTGCCTTTCAGATCTTGTTTCTTATCTTTCTTTCGAGAGCGACGCTATTTTTGACGTGCTGAATTTTTAGTCTTTAGAGAAAGGGAAGGGATTGTGTACATCCATGTGCATGTTCCCGCATGTGTGTTAATCACATATAACTGCTTTTGGTGGTTAAATTTGCTAAACTATTTATTTCTGTTACTGTTGCCCATACTAAAATATGTAAACAAACCTCTAACCTTAAGTATTACCCCAACCTTAAGTATTGCATAATGCATTTGTGCTGTAGACATGAAAGATACCTGCTGCTTTTCAAAGAGAGAAGGGAAAATATTACGTTTGTGGACAAACCAACTGGCAAAACAGACCAATGACCCATATATAGAGACAGCAATATAAGAGACAATTTGGGCTATTTCATCCTGGCAACCACCGTAGATTTGTGACTGTTTTGCATATCAAGCACCATCCACTTTTTTATCTTTGAACATTTTTATTTATTTTTATAGTTCACACAAAAATGGAAAATGTCTCAGAATAGACTAAAAATATCGACACGTTCACACCCAAACCTGTGTGTTCATAGTTTTTGAAAACATCTGCAACTTAAAACCAAAACAGCACAACCCTAGCAGATCCTGCAGCGTACGGTGGAGCAAAGATTTGACCAAACCCAGATTGGCATGGCACTATTCATACACGCACACGCTCGCACACCGCTTAGAAAGGTATTCGCATGCTTCCTGGCTCATTCCAGCCAGAACAGTGAACACAGAGACACTCTGTTCACGTTCAATAATGACTCCACCAAACGTGTAGCAGACTTGTAAGGTGGGCCGACTGCTAATTACAGAGGAACACAGGTGACCGTACTGGGATGAATGGCGGTTCAGAAAGAAAGAAAGAGGTAGGAGGAATTATATGTTCTGCTGAAATAACACAGGCAAGTTTAGTAACATCAAGTACACACCAGCACTATTTTCTTAGCAACGAGTGGGTTAGATGTGTGTGTTTATAGTACAGCAAGAGATAAAGGAGGAGCTGGAGAGCGGTACAGCTGGATAAAGTGGCCACCCAGCGGGACACACACTCCCAAAAACACTGATGCTTCTTTATTTTTAGGTCTACTGTGGTAAGCACATGTGTATTGCTTCTTGAAAGCATTGCTTTCTACTTTAAGCATGTGTTTGTGTATGTATATCTTGGGTTGGGCGATAAGACTTCCTCTTTCCCCAGCCAGAGACAACTAATATTAAGGCATATATTAATAACACTGTGACTTTGTGGCGACATCAAATCATGGCTGTTTGTTTGAGTATCCCGACCTGCTTGAAACGGCAACATTAACTTAACAAATGGTGTTAGTTGCAATCATCTGTTTGACCGACTAATAGCAGATGGTAAAGCAGATTGAAAACAATCATTCTTTTTTAGTCCATGTATGACTCTAGTGTCTAAGTTTTTGTTTTTCCACGTGTTATTTCCTCTCATACTCCTGACCCACAACACAAGGAGTGGACGACAAAATATAAGCAACCATCTGATAAATATATTTCCTAAATCATAAACATTGCAAAAACTACTCATAATTGTTGTTTTAAAAATCATGTTTTCCATATACATACGCACATCAATATGTGATGTGACATCTAAAATCATTATGGGCTTATGAGGCTAGTGTTCATGTTTTTTAGCTATGAAAAGCAATTAATGAAGGCCTCTCGCTCGGGACACGTTTTAGCTGTCTGTGTTTATGCCCGTCTGAATACTTTCCATATTTTCCTCCTTTATGGCACGCAGCCATGGGAAATAAGCGTCTTCACCATGCTACCCCTTTCTCTGACAGAAAGACATAAATGTAGAGAAATGGCTTGATCACATTACCCCAACCATCTTCCTGGCTTCAAATTTCATAATTCGTCTAGCTCGGCACATAGCTCACAAATTTAGATCACATATTGTACACGCACCAGTTACTCACTAGACTTTGGATACATTTACGCTGTAATCTGTTTGTTCTGTCACTCATGGCTTTAGTCAGATTGTAGGCCATTAGTACAGAGAACACACCTGTATAACTGTCATGTATGATGATTCACTTTCCACATATATGTCTGCTGATCACGGTTTCTGTTGATGACATCACCTCTAAGGTGCTGATACTGAAGCTTCAGTAATATATTTCAATTCAGCTTGTGATTGGTTTAGATTTGTACTAGCCCTACAAAAGCGAATGGAAGCAAATGTAAACTAAACTTGATTTTAACTGCTTGTCGAAACATGAAACGTTTGATTGTTGTTCACACTTGAGCTAATAGTTAGTAAACTAGTTACTAGTGACTGTAGTTTGAGGCTTATTTGCCGTGAATTGTATAAAACCTATTTTAACTAAAGGCTAGTGACTATTTTACAAAGATCCAACCTAAATTTCAATAAAAAAGTCATCATGTGAAATAGATGTTATTTATTCAAACATTTCCTGGGTTCGATTTCAGAGTATTTTGTCTGCGCAACTAAGCGTTGAATTTAGTCTAGAGTACATAATTTAAACAATTTTTGTTTGACAGCTATATCCGTCCGTCATAAAATCTTTCCTAAATCTGCCATAAAAGTTTGTGGCAGCTAAATAATAAATCTAAATCGCTTTTTTTGTAAGGTAAAAACCAAAATCCAACAATAACAAGCTTGTTTTTGTTTCTCGACTATTTCATCCCCCTTGTGGTTTAAAGAAACTTCTCTCGTCTCGTCCTGTCACTGTTTTTGCCGCACTAATTTAAACGCCCTGCCTGCTAACCCAGTTTGACTCTCCATGACCAAATTGAGTTAGCTCACATTTCAAATGGATCTTAACTTTATTTTTCTCTTCCTTCGAGTTTGGAGGCTTCAAACATATTTTTTTTCCTCAGAAGTTGTTCACGCTGTGACAGAGCTGACAGAGAGCTCAATATATGAAACTAAACACTGCGACTGCCAAATCGATTCACCCACAGATGCGCGTTGATGCCGCGAGCCGAGCGGGTGTTGTGTACTGTGTTTGTCAAATGTAGTGAGCGATCCTGGTTGGATAAGGGTGTGTGAGAGCTGCCAAATGAACTGTGGGGTATTTTGGGCTCATGTTCCCGACATCAGGTCAATAAGGTCAGTCTAGAGGTCAACGGTCAAAAGTTTTGACCTGCTGAGTTGGGATGAAGCAGGAATAGTGATTTTCCCTCATGTTTGGCCACACACACAGACACACACACATGTTTATGTGTTGCAGTAGTTCAGTGTTGTTCTCCGACATCCTCATAATCTGCACAAAAGCGCACATACTTGAAAGCCTTCACAAACAAGCCGTAGTTTTATATACTTTATATTCACAACATTCCAGAGAATACTGACGTCTCTTTGGATTCCATGCTTGACTTTCCCATGACAAATCCCTTAAGGACACACCACCCCATTTCTCCAGACAATCTCTCTCTCTCTCTCTCTCTCTCTCTCTCTCTCTCTCTCTCTCTCTCTCTCTCTCTCCTGCTCTCTCTCTCTCTCTCTCTCTCTCTCTCTCTCTCTCTCTCTCTCTCTCTCTCTCTCTCTCTCTCTCTCTCTCTCTCTCTCTCTCTCTCTCTCTCTCTCTCTCTCTCTCTCTCTCTCTCTCTCTCTCTCTCTCTCTCTCTCTCTCTCAATTCAATTTCTCTTTCTCTCTCTCTCTCTCTCTCTCTCTCTCTCTCTCTCTCTCTCTCTCTCTCTCTCTCTCTCTCTCTCTGTCTCTCTCTCTCTCTCTCTCTCTCTCTCTCTCTCTCTTTACAGAATAAAAGATTAGTTGTATAAAGTGATTATACATTTGCTGTTATATGCTGCCAAATATTGGCATGACTGTAGCCTTCTGTCTACAGCCTATTCACAGTTTTGCTGATAATCTGTAAAATAGCACACATATTTAATGTTTACATATACATTCACACCGTAACAGATTACAGGAGATTATTTACATCTTCAGTTGTTGAGAGCTGTGGGTGGGTTGGTGTTTCAATGCATTCGCAAAGTGTGTTTTGGGGGAAATAAAGGAGGGGTATGTGGGAACAGTTGAATTGTGTGAATTTTTAACCCTGTAAAGCAAACTGCATGTTTTTATTTATACGACCAAAAGAGCAGAACAGGATTAAAGCCATAGAGTGAGAATCTAGAGAACAAAGACACACGTGACTGGCTTTCCCCCTCACACCCGCCCACCGACTATCAGTGTGTGTATGTGTTTGTTCATCAGACTCCCGCGAGAGGTTACGCTCGGACAGTTTCCTCTGACCTCGTAGTCAAAATCCTTATCCTGCACCATATTCTCTGTATTCACATTTAGGTTGGAAAATTGGGACATCTCAGTTGTCTTAAAGGGACAGTTCGGTCAGAAATGTAAAATCTTTCATGTCATGTTAAACATGTATGACTTTCCTACTTTTGCGGCACACAAAAGAAGATATTTTGATGCACATTGGTAAACAACACTGACCCCTATTGACTTTCATTGTACGTACAAAAACTACTGAGACATTTCTCAAAATATCTTCTGTTGTGTTTCACAGAAGTAAGAGTCACACACAGGTTCTGAACGACATGAGGGTGAATAAATAATGAAAGAATTGACGTAAATGCGAATGCTAATAGACAGCTCCGTGTCCTTGGTATTAGTGATGGTGTGTTTTTGTAGAGCCAAATTTCGTTATTCATCCGCATCGGTTTAAACGCGGGACCTGTGCCACTTTCTAGGCTTAACTCTAATGTGAACGCTGTAGTGGTATTTCCTGTTTACGCTGTGGGAGAAACGCCCTTTGAACTTTTCCAACATGCACTCCCTCAGGACAACCCCGTTCTGCACTGCAGGCCCCCTGTCCGGCTCTCTCAGCATCCCTTTGTGCTCGGACAGAGCAAATAACATCGTCAACCCGAGCCGGGTCTCGGACTCTTTTGTGTTTGTGTGAGAACTGAAACACCTGGGCATCACAGAAGCCTTAATGCCCTGTGATGATAAACGAGTCGGTGTCGTCAATAGCAAGTCACAAATGTGTGCTGAGCACAATAAAAGTCTCCTTCAGTTTTGTTAGGTAAGGAAGAGTAATGGCTGTAGTATAATCACAGCAATGTTTTTCTGTGAGAAGAAAGGTGTTTATAATGGACCACTGTGGTTTAAAAAAACACATTTGTTTGGGGTAGATTGTGTTTGAAAAGACATTTACAGTTTTCTTTGATTTTACACTTAAAAAATGGGTTTTTGGGTTCATTTGAAGTTAAACTTTAACCACAAATTTACTATGGTCTTACTATACTAACCACAGTTGAACTATGATGTATGTTGTTTAACTGTGGTAAAATTAATCCATTACTTTACTTTTACTATAATATAGCCATGATTAATTTTCCTGAGGGTAAGAGAGTCCTCAGCAAACTGTTTAAGAGTGTAAATGAGAAGAAAATATTTCTGTTATGTTGCTATTATGACATTGACTTGTAGATGGTTGCTATGAGGTTATAAGAGGTTGCTTAAGGGTTGCCAAACTTTTTATTAGCTGAATCTCGATGATACTGTGGTGTCATGAAGTCTCCTCTTCTTGTGCAAATCTTTGTAATTGTCTCGCTTGTTTTACCATTCAATCTCACACTTTTTTCTACAACCGCAACACCATATGAGGAATCAATTATTGTATGTAAAAGTATTAAGGTTAATCCTAATATACAGTAAGCCTGTACACATACTGTATTTATGTAGGCAAGGGTGTCTTAAACATTATCAATTGAGAGAAAGCAGGATGTGTTTAGTGCTTTGTCTTAGGGTTTAGAGACGATGTACTTACCTCATGAATAGATTGTTGACATTTAGCCATGAAACAGTGGACACAATGGAAGGGAAAGACCACAGCGAGTGAGAGAGAAAGAGATAGAGAGAGAATATTTGGGTGTGATAAGAGCTAAAAAGCAAAAAAGGGTGGTTTATAAAGAACTTGAGGAATAGGATGTAGTAAAGTGTAAAAATGAAGTAAATGGAATGACAAGAGAAATTGTATTTTGTTGCGGGTTTCAAATCATTTGTCTTGTTTTTCAGCAAAAATATCGAATTACATCCTAGAACTAAAGAAGCAAAATTGCTAAATAGTTTAAACCTGTTTTGCATTTATTGGCAATTTTTTTTTTTGTTCATACATTAAAATTGCTTTAGTAAATGCTAAAAACAAGCATGTGTAATCCAGCATGGTAATCAATATTCAATTAGTTTCAACAAATTTGTAATTTATTTTAAATTTATTACTATAGTTCACAATTTTGCATTACATTTTCTACAGTAAAGGCATATGAGTACAGACAGAAAAAGCATAAACAGGAAATTACAAAATATTTAAAATAAAATGTTTTTTTTTTCATTAGATGTACATTGGCTGTAAAAATAGGATTGTATTTTATTCACAGTATTGTACATAATATTGAGTGCTAGTAAGTAAAATATGTGTTTCATACTGCAAAATAATTAAATATAAAAATAATTCAACCATTATAGGAAAAGTAAGAATATGGAAAAGTTTTAAATATATATTCCAACTGTGTTTTAATTATTTTATTGTGAATCTTAACCGAATGTCTGTTGTTTTAAAAATACTTTTATTTAAAAACAAGACAAACTGATTTATTAACTCTTAATCCTTCATGGAGTTTTGGGAAGTATTGTTTCACACGCTGATGGAGTCGAGTGGATTGAGGTCCAGGGGAGTGGCGATCCAAGTTTAAGTGTGTGTGTTTGTGTGTTACGATCTCAAGACTCGCATTCCTGCTACTGTAACCCCCCCTTCCCTCGTCCTTCTCACCCTCCCTTTCTCCTTTCCTCCCTCGCTCTCTGTCTCTCTCCGTACCACTTTGTAATTTAAAGATCGAGCGGGGACGGTAAGATTTTGATAACCTGAAGAATTACAAAAGGACCTCGGTTGGTTACAAGTTGGCGTTTAAAGCACTGGACACTTTCCTCCATTTGGCTGTATTTCTTCCTCTGGTTTTTCACATCAGAGAGGTGTTGTCTAAGTACCCTTACAAGATCGTTCGAGCCACCTCTGGGTATGCCAGGGGTAAGTATGTTCGCTAAATACATCATTTCATAATTACACATGGTACAATACATACTCAGGTACACTATCTGTCTCGGGTGCGAGCGAGTTGAGATGTGACGTGCAACAGGTGTATCTTGAATCGTAGGTGCTGTAACTTGCATTGAGAAATATTTATGCATATATAGGTACAAAAAATTATTTTGTTGCTAGTGATATAATGTTGATGAAATACACTTTTGTTTGAATGTTAATGTGTAGTTTGTTCTGTTTGTAGTTTGTAGATCTGTTTATCTAACGTGGTTTTGCTGCTTCTCTAGTAACTGAATTGTTTATTGTTTCAGTAGTAGAGTGTGTGTGTGTGTGTGTGTGTGTGTGTGTGTGTGTGCGTGTGTGTGTGTTTGTCTGATAACTGACAAGGTCTATGTGCAGTGTACTTGTGTTGTGGGTATAAGAAGATACACACTTTCATTTTGGTGAGGTGGTGAGGGAAGGAAACTGCTTGCCTGGCAGTGTTGAGATTAGCATGTACACAAACGCACACACACACACACACACACACACACACACACACACACACACACACACACACACACACACAATGTAACGCAGAACACTATAATCTGGATTAATGGTCTAAAGTATAAAGGTGGTTTACACCATTAACAAACCTCACACTAATTTTACAATGTTATGTGTGTTTGTGTTTATTTGCAATATTAGCATTAAAATTGAGATCCACATGTTTCACAGTATCTGCATGAGGAAACACAAGCTGTGTGTGTGTAGCTGTTTAAACATATACATACACAAACTGGATACATCTAGGTGCATGCATGTATACATTTAAGCATTTAAGCAATTTAAGCAAACACACCAAATTTCTACTAACACAGTACATTTAAATTTCATTTAAGAATTTGTTGCATTGGACTCATTTAGTGTGTTTGTGTGGGTGAGAGATAAGTGAATGCTGCTGGTATTGTTTAAACGCTCTGGTAACGTTGCTGTCACATTCTGATAATGTTGCTACAGCAGAGCGTAGTGGATTCCTGTTTTTCCGCTCTTGCTGGAACACACTGTCTGTTCAACCTTTCCTGTTTCTCCTACACACTCCACCGCAGTGGCCTGGATATTGTGTGTTTCTGCTTTGCACATTGTCGTTGCAAGCAGTTCTCTGGCATTAAAGCAATTCTTTAAGACTAATAAATATTATTCATATTTTTGAAGAAAACGAAAAGCACTTACTGCGTCAGGCTTGGCATCGCAACCGTACATTCCTCTGTATTAGATATGGACTTGCAGATGTTCTCTTGTTTGACTTTTTAAAACCTGTAGCAGGAATACATTGCCAGCAACATGATAAAAATGTTTATGACGTCACTGTATGCAAATGTATTTCATTTAATAATTAGATTAGGTGGGTGTATACATTTATGTATTATATTTATGTATTATGTATCAGCAAAATTATGCTGCCTTTTAGATATTCGTACAGATTTTATCGTAACGATTGACATTTTACACAGTCTAGTGTGATGTTGTATTTCAGACGAACATCTAAGGCAGTATTGAATGTATATTTGCAGAAAAAGCAATCCCAGAATGCATTGCAATAAGCTCTAGCAAAAAATGTAACTTTATTGATAGTAATCAAGCATGTTGCCTTATACTTCATGTGGAGTTACCTATGTAAAACGTTCTAAATCTATCACTAATAAGTTTATGATTCAGGTTTAATGTCGACTTAGTAGGTAGTTACCCAAATAGTCAGTAGAGAGTGCAAAAGTCTTTTCAGAATAGACCTTTTGTATTGACTGTATTCTTTTGTGTTGCAGGGACCCTGCTCAAAGATGGCAGCCGGCTCCGGGATCCAAGGCGGCCATGTTGGTGAAAGTTAACAGCATTGGTAGAAACCAGTCACCGGGACCTGCTACTGCTCACCACCTCCTTCACTTCGGCCCTGCTAGTGCGAGTGCCATTATCACTTCCCCTAAACCTGGTTACACACCGCAACCCAACAGAAGCTGCCTGCTTAACAAGATGGCCGTCCCTGGAGACTCCAAACAGGGTTACCACATTAAAAAGGCAGATAATACCAACTTCTGTCTGGTTCTGCCGACTTCCAGCTCATCCTCTTACACTGCCCACCAACGATCTGGAGCTGGAACACCTCGCCCTTCCTCCCCTCAGTACGGAGCAACACCATCAGCACCCATCTATGATGAACCCCCACTCATGGACCCTCCCATTTATGACGAACCCCCAGTGGAAATGGAAGTAGAGGGGGCACACCACTTAAACCGAGGTCCCTACTCTACCAATCACAACCTTCCACGAGTTACCCAGCCTCCTAAACTACTCCAGTTCCCCCAGTCCAAACACATATCCAGCTCCTCAGCTAGTGAGTATAGTCCGGCCGGCCGAGAGTGCATTAAACACATGGTGAACATAGATCTGACAACACCTGCGTCCAAACACCATCCCCAGACTTTAAACCCCAGCGAGAATGCTTCAATCCCTCATATCCAGCCCCAGTCTCCCATCCCAGTCCAGATTAAGAAAGAAGTCTCTCTTGAGAAGAAGCAGTCATGGAGACTTTTGGAGCCTCGCCATAGTCGTCAAAGCAGCTTGGCCTCTCAGGAATACCCAGGCCCTGCTGCTGTCACGTATCAGGACTCTGGCTACTCTACTGGGCCGTCCCCAAGCCTGCGGAGGAAGAACCGGCGACGGGCAGCTATGGGCGCAGGGTCAGGAAGGCCCGGGTCCATAGGCAGCAGTGGGGAGTTAAGTGCATTAAATGAGAAACTGATGGCAGAAATGAGGGCAGTTGTGAACCGCTCCAACACGCTTCATGGAAGCAAAGCCAGTCTGGACACTGAGATGGGCTCGGAGGCGTCGGGGAGTACAGCACGGTCCCCGCTGAGTTCGTTAAAGTTGGGTGCAAGAGGAGGTGGAGCAATGGGATCAAGGGAGGATGTGACATCAAGTAACCGATCACTATATAGGGGCGGAAGTAACAACCATGGGGACGTACTGCTGTCGCTGTTGGTAACCGATGTGCTGGGAGGTCGACAGAAAAGGACGTTTGAGAAAGTAGATTCGCTGGAGCAGAGTGCAACATCGCAGACCAGTCTATCCTCTCCAGAACCTCCCAGGTCACCCTCACAGGTACAAACATCTTTACAGATGTTTTTTTTAGTCTGAAATTCTTGTTTGTAAAAATCTGAAAATGTCATCTGTGTATTTATTTCCTTTTCCAACAAGTTCCTTTATTTAATGGCCCTTCTCTTTTGCATATTAATACACACGTTTGAGTCTCCCACTGTGTTTAAAAGAGTCCCTCAGAGTGGAAAAGCAAAACATCGTTTCCCATCCGGTCGTTGTAGAAACTATTCAGGAGATGGCGAGGCTTGGGGTTTCCTGAGTTGGAGAGGGTGTGAATGTTCCATTCTAGGGAGATGTGTGCATGTACATGTGGTTGTACTTGGATTAGGAGGATTGTACAAAGTCTAATTGTTGTTTTGCTCATGAAAGAGCATGTGAGAAAAACTCAAGATTATGAGACCATTACTCAGGTGTTTAGTGATCAAGAGACTGACGGATGGAGAGATTCTAAAGTGTGTGTTCGTCTGTGTGTTTGTTTGTTTGTGGGGCATGCACATATGGGAATCGTGTAACAAGTAGGTCAGTACTCAGCTTGAGTACCAAATTACTTTCTGAGTCAGCCATAGTCAACTTTATTTTTGTGATTGTGTGTGAATTTGAGTGTGGACATCATGACGATGGTAGATAGCCTACAAATTTTTACATCTCCCACCACCATCTATAAGAAACACAGGTAAAAAAAGTAAATTTGATAAGAAATGTTTGAGTTCATATTGAAATTTAATTTAAGTGATATTTAATACTATTAACTTGCATACTTGGCAAATCTAAGTTCAGTTTGTCACATTGTTGACGAGATCTCTTCTGAAACTCTGTGGAGACATTTATGAGATTTCTGTCTCAAGCAAATATTTTGACTTAAGCAAAAGTTTCCATTTGCTCTCCATTTAATCTCATTGATGTAAAATTGCACATAACTGGTATTTATGACACGCTTTTACGCTATCAATACTTTCGTTTTTTTTATCTTTGTTTTGCTAAACTAGAGAGCAGATTGAAACACACCCTTCAATTCAGGTCGTGGTGTAATTTTCCAAGCACTGGAAAAACTGGATGATGAATTAACCTTTAGACTGGACCCCACCAGAAACAACTTCTGTCTCTTTGAAAACAGAAATCCAGGTCCTGTTTGTAGAATGATTGAGTATAACAGAGACTGGATCGGTTCTCTCATTCACACAGTCAGGTCGGCTTACACCTCACAGTGATTTGGCACATTTGGCTAATGTGTTTTAATGTATGTGCTGACAGAGCCATTTGTCTTCAGTGTTGTTCTGCACATGTGGTTTCGGTTTTCCAGGGAAGCATGAGGGAGCTGGTGGAGATGATGTTATAAATGTTAATGTACTAATCAATCAAAGGATCATAAACGATTATATTCACACACAACTATATCTAACTAAAATGACAATTTCTAACTAAAACACTTGACAAATTTTGTTACTGTATATTAAAGCAGTCTTGGTGAATTAAATGTGACATTGAGTGTATTTAAGGTGAAATTTTATTCTACTTAAATAAAAGCAGTTATATATTGACATTTTGACACAATTCCAAAATGTTTCTAATACACACTTATCAAACTCACAAATTAGGAATTGTTCTTGAAGGTTGACTAATTGTTTAACAAGTTATTAGTAGGGGTGGGAATCATTAGGTACTACGCGATCCGATTCCGATTCTGGGACTCACGATCCGATTCCAAAACGATTCTTCATATAATTTTTTTGCAAATATGATACATTTGCATTTTAAATAAATAAAGAGTTTTTATGCTTTTTGTTTATAGTTAGAATCTCTTTGACAGTATTCCCATCTTGAAGTTTAATTTTATTGCTATTATTTTAACAAAGTTATATTCAGGATGAACAAGTTCTGACATCTTTGAGAATCGATTCAGAATCGTTAGTGAAAGAATCTCGATGCATCGATGCATCGATTTTTCTCCCACCCCTAGTTATTAGTCAGTTAGTGAGATGAAATAGATTTTTTGAATTGTTTAAATGCACTTTATAAAACGGTTATTTTCAGTTCTTGTTTCTGTTTGGTTAATCATTTTATTCATGATAAACCACAGCTATAATCACAATCACTCAGGGACTATTTTTTCAGCAGTGGGAAGACTTCTAGTGATTTTACTTCATGAAAGTTGCATTGATGCATATTCTTAGGGTTTAATATTTGTGTTGTGTGATAATCATTTTATAAAAGCAGTAAGGTACTCAAGGGTAGTGCTTTATCATAAGTCACAGCTTCAGACTTGTTCACAATAAAGTACAGGCTCTCGTACCTTATTGCTGTTATGTGTGATGTCATCATTTTCAGAGATTCACATTTTGGTAGTTTACACTGAGACAATAACAGCATTGTTTTTGAAAATGTCCACTTTGAAACATGTTTTTAACCCGTTTCCCTTTAAAAACGTTTGGAAAACACATAAACGTGTTACCTTTTTAGTTAAAACCGTGTTGTGTTTGTGATTTTAAACGGTAAAACCTTTTTAGAAAACATCTTTAAATTCATCCGTTTTTTATGAACCACCTACTGCTACACTCTAAAAATAGTTATATTAACTAGACATATAAGTTAACTAGACATATGTCAAGTTAACATCATTTTGTATTACTTGTGTTGCCCTTTTAATAACTGAACACAAAATCAACACAAAATGACTAATAATGTGATAAATAACATAACACATACTTGTTGAGAGTCCACATTGAAACAAATTTCTTTTTATTTTCATTCTTTTATTTTTCATACTGTTGATTGTGCCTTTATTTTATATAAGAATGTGAAGTGTTAACAGGAAAGTATACTGGGGTGAGAGAGGGGGTCGTGGGACTTCTAGGTCCAACACAAACCCAAATCCAGACATCATTGGCTATTCTCTTGTGTCCCACAGTTTTAAGATGTGTCAAGTTAACATTAGTCCAATTTAAAAAAGCCATCTGCTTTCTCTTCCATTTAATGATCTCTACAATATACTTTCTTTCTATTACATCTCATTAGAGTAAAATAAACTAAAAACCAGCTTAGTTTTCAGAGCTTTCTTTAGACTGATTCGGTCATTAAATTGGTCATCTCAATATAGTTCTGTTCATATCTATCCTCTTCAGCCTTTTTCATCAACGAGCAGTGGCTTTCCGTTAACCTTCACATGCCTTGTTAACTTCATCATTTTTCCTCTCTCTCCCCCTGTCTGATTAAAATCCATCAATAAACGTAAATGCACATTTGTGAGGTTGGAAACATTGACTTAAAGATTCGGTTCAAAGAAAGCTTATTACATCCTGCTGGAGACAAAACCGACGCTCACATCCAGATGCGTTATGAGTTGAGTTATTCTCTATTCTTCTAAGTGATTTTAACCACATTGTTAAATGCATATCGTGTAGGGCACAGTGTCACGTTGACGTAATGCCAGCGATTGCCAAGACACAGACAGAAACCCATACATTATGAGACCACGTCGCAAATGTAACTGACTAAATGTGTATGTCATTGCATGTACGTATGACATCATGCTCATAACGTGTCGTTCCTCATTGGCTTTTCCTTTAACTATAATAATAGCTGTATTAATGTGTTTGGTTGCAGGGTTATTTTCCAGAAATGTAAATGTAACCATAGCACCAATATAGCAGTCTTTGAAATCCAAGGGACTTCGAGTTGTTTTTAATGACTTTGTAACCATAAAAACCTTCGCATGGAGAGTGTGTGTGCTGCAAATGATAATCATCTGTCAGTTTGACAGACTTTGTATACATTTTTTGTCATGCAATATTATTTGTCTGGAAAAAATATTGGTGTATCTAAAAGTGGCATTGATATCCTAAGATCTTTTGTAGTCTTTTACTAAGTGAAACTAGACAGCTTTGATCATGAGATCTGGTCACCCCGTTTAATGAACGATATCACATTATTTCATTCACTGGATTATATCCTTCTCCTGTCAGGGCCTTTTAAAATGTTATTTATTTGAGTTATAATGTTTGTTTGTTTTTTTTAACATTTTTTTATAATCTTATAATTTATATATTTTTTTATTTTTAATAATTTTTAAATGACAAGTGTATATTTTAAATAATTGGTAAATGACTGAAAATTACTTAAAAGGCCCTGGTTACAAACAATAAAAATGACCAAATAAAACTAAAACAAAAAAAAAATGAAATAAAATAAAAAATATAAATAAAAACAAAATAAAAGATATGTTTAATTAAAATGGTTACACGACTTTGTGATTTGTTTGGCAGAATGAAAATACTTAAAATAGCTAGTCATGAAAGATTAAATTTTGAGTTGTGACATTTGAAATCTTCTATAATAAAATTTTTTGACATCATTTATTAATTTAGTCAATTTAAACCTGTTTGACTTATTTTGTCTGTATTACACAAGATATGAAAGTAAATGTGACCCTGTCTTTGAAAACCCAGCTAAAATAATTTTTGGGTGATTTACTCTTTTCAACAAAAATAATGTGAAGAACGTTCCTTAAAATATAACCTTTATATCTTTAATATGTACTGAGTAATGGCATGTCAAAGATTGAAATCAAAGTGATATGTATAGGTGAAATCAAACATTGATGCTTGTTATCTCAACATTAGATTTTTAGACTTTAGAGAGAGACAGACAGAAGAAGAAAGGCAGTAATGTTTGATGTTGGGATGTAATTTCCATATTGGGTCACCTATTTAGAGAGCAAGAGTAATCCATGTGAGCGGTTCCAGGTTTCTGCTGGGAGAATGAATCAGCCAATCAGCTGCAACCTATACAACCCAGTCAATACTGCCCTCAGATTCAAGTTCCTACAGCAGTGAGGATGCAGATAAACACCAGAAGTGCTTCATTGTACAGTACTGACATGTGTCTGTTTCTCCATCTCTCTTTCTCCAGAAAGGAACACTGGAATCCAAAACTCAGCCAAACGTCACACCCCAGGACCGCGAGCATGACAGAGCGAGTCGTGATACCCGTAAAAACAACAACAACAACGGTTCCCCTCCGTCCCACACTGGCATGGTTTCTGGTTACCAGTATCCCTTTACCACCCTCTCCAAACCTCCGCTTGATGCCAACATGGAGGACTGGGCCAGCAAAAATCTCAACCAGCACACGCAAGGCCTGTTCCGCCGGCGGGTCTCCATCGCTAACATGTTATCGTGGAACCGCGGTTCCATCAAGAAACCCATGCTGATCACCAGCGACCGAGCCGTCAAGAAGGAAGCCTGCGAGATGTTTAAACTGGTCCAGGCTTATATGGGAGACAGGCCAGCAAGGTTGGACAGAAGACACGCGGCTCTTCAGGTGGTGACGAAGTGCTGGGGAATGCAGGGTCTGAGGGACGAGCTGTACGTGCAGCTGGTGCGACAGACCACAGATAACGTCAGTCTCAGGAGTCTGGAGGCGGGCTGGGAGTTGATGGCCATCAGCCTAGCCTTCTTCTCGCCATCGCCTAAATTTAGACGATACCTGGAAGGATATATCCAGGGACACCTCGAACCCAGTAACGATAAGAAAAGTAAGCGTGTGTTTTCTTTGTGTGTGTGTGTGGCTCGCACACTTAAGATGTCGCTTAAGTCGGGCTTAAGTACATAAATACTTTCTGTGGACGATGTATATCTTGGCTTGTTCGACGTTTTGAATATGCAATGTTTTGGTATTCTTTCTTGTTTTTGTTTTGTATTTGTTGGTAGAGAACGGACACACACAGAGAAGTGTTTATGTTTCAAGCTAAAACACTCGTACACATATAAACAGAGCTGATATTGGTTACACTGCTAAAATTATAATGGCGTTGTGCCTAATCAAACAGGATGTAACGCTGAGGAAGAGAAAAAATAAAGCGCAGGGGTCGCTGCAGGTCACGGGTCATGGAACGAAACAGTATTTTTCAGAAGGGCTATTGGAGTAAGTGTGTAATTGTGGGTTGACTCTTAATTGTGTTATTGTGTTTGACAGTCCTTCAACATATCATGGAACATCAGGACATAAAAAACAAGAAGAATTCAAAGTCCAGGAAGAAGAGGAAACAGAACAATGAGGAGGAGGAAGAGCAGGGTGAGTACTAATGTGAAATGATTCGTGACTCGTTCCTACACGCTCACAAAACCTTGGTATGGTTGTTGGTACATGTGATATTGACACATGATGGTTGTACCGTTTAAATCCGATGCACCCGTTAAAGGGATAATTCATCCATAAATCAAAAATCTGACATCGTTTACCCACATGTTGTTCCAAACTTGTTTGACTTTTTTGTCTTCTGTGGAATCTTAAGACGGTTTATGGCTGTGATGAAATATTACAGGTGCCAAACTGAAATCACATTGTTTAAAGAGATAGTAGTTCATTCCCAAACCACTGAGACATTTCTTAATGTGAATGAATCAATGACAGATTTCTCATTATTATTCTACATTGTGGGAATCATGGTATACATGGTATAGAGTTTGTTGGCTAAGGCTTTAGTCCCACCCTACTTCATACTGAATCTGTCACTTTGAAATTTGTCACATAACAGAAAATAAATTTTATTTGAGATATTTTAATATCTTAATTGCTTTTCCAAGTGTACAGGAGTAAATTGAAAGCAAATAGAGATGTTTGCATAAATCTGCTTCTCAGATTTTTCTCCCTAATCTTAATTTGTCTGTCCTTCACATGTTTAAGATGGGATCTTGACCTTTCAGTCTGTTCTTACTGTAAAATTTCCAATATACCACTAAATTAGCCTTTTTCATATTACCCCAAACATTTTTTAATCAAGTTTGTGAAAGTTTGAATGGTGCAATTATTATGTATTACTTCCAGACTGTTGCTGATTTGTATCCATCTAAATGTTGCCTTTCATTGTGTTTTTAAGTCGAAGTGACTAAAACTTATGCAGCAGATCACTACAATAGCCTTTATAGACGACCCAAACAAATCCCGATGAATGCCACCCCACATTAT
The DNA here is from genome assembly GCA_019155185.1 of Beaufortia kweichowensis. Classification (NCBI taxonomy): domain Eukaryota; kingdom Metazoa; phylum Chordata; class Actinopteri; order Cypriniformes; family Gastromyzontidae; genus Beaufortia; species Beaufortia kweichowensis. Next base: position 14,299,202 of record CM032810.1, read on the forward strand.
TAGAGAGAGAGGGAGAGAGAGAGAGAGAGAGAGAGAGAGAGAGAGAGAGAGAGAGAGAGAGAGAGAGAGAGAGAGAGAGAGAGAGAGAGAGAGAGAGAGAGAGAGAGAGAGAGAGAGAGAGAGAGAGAGAGAGAGAGAGAGAGAGAGAGAGAGAGAGAGAGAGAGAGAGAGAGAGAGAGAGAGAGAGAGAGAGAGAGAGAGAGAGAGAGAGAGAGAGAGAGAGAGAGAGAGAGAGAGGAGAGCGGGACATTTTTTTCATGTTACACTCCTGATGGCTTACATCCAACTTAACATTCAGTTTGTCCTTTTATCTCTCTCACACACACGCTGTAAGCTTTTCTCAAGAGCATGGCTCCAAAACAAAGAGCTCTGCGTGGGCTCTTAATAATGCAGCTCACTTAATAACACTGAGCAGTGACACACAAGACATGTGCTCATTTCAACAGGACCACTGCAAGCGTGAATTTCTCTCTTCATTTATTACTGACAGTCCAAACCTGTATGATTATCTTCTGAGGCACACAACAATTTGTTACACATTTTCTATACAATTAAAAGAGCAGAGTACAGTAATCAGCCCAGTACTGTAAAAGTATTGTATGTTTTGTTGTAGACTGCATATTCAAGTTTTGCTTATTTATGTTGTTCGAAACACATGTTGCTGTTTCTTTACAAACCACATCAATCACAACATGTTCTTTGACATATTTCAAAGTTTAAACAGGATATTCGCTAGAAAATATAATGGAGCTGGATTTGATTTTATCCATCAGGATTTGAATAGGTCATTAATTCAAAATGTCTCCTAATATTTGATTTTGAATCCATCAGGATTAAATGTAAATGTAAATGTAAATGCATTAATAGTATAGCTATGATATTATTGGTCAGTAATATTCTGTCCCACCCACATTATATCAGCAGCAAACTAGTTGTTTAGAAAATGTTGTTTGGACCTGGAGAAAGTAATTTTATAAAGATGAAGAAGAAAACACACTATTTTCTTTAAATAATATGCATATTTATGAATGATAAAATAATTATGTACAGTAGAAACATTGATCAACTCTGCTATTTGCATCTTTCTTTCACCATCTCTGTTTGAAACATAAAATCGCAGGTTACTTCAAATGACATCAAACTGACATTTCACAAAAACCTTATGTACTTACTCAATACTGTTTTTTGTTTGTTTACATTTACATTAAGACACTTTTATCCAAAGCGACTTATACTGCATTATACTATAATTCTTTTCCTAAGTTTGTGCAATCCCTAGGATCAAACCCATGACCTTGGCGTTGCTAGCGCCCTGATCTAACCACTGAGCTACAGGATAGTTTGTTCCAGTTCCAGATTAGAAAGTTACTGAAAGCACATAATGATTTTGATTTCATTTTGATTTTATGAACTTGAGTGGGTGCGTATGTTCGTTTTTGTGTTTCGATGTGTTTGTGCCATCTATTTATCCCCCGTTAGTCACGTTCAGGAGGTCGTGACCAGTCTGTTTCCACAGCATCCAGAGGGATTTTTATGAATTTGCACCATAGCCGCATCATGAAAACATCATCATAGCCACATCACAGTGCTCACCAGAAGTATTTTACAGTTTATTTGAGTATGTTTGTGTTTATTTGTGGTCTTACCCATCAACAAAACTATTACTAGGCTCCAAAACTACTCAGTTTATTTCATCCCGATCATTGGCCTTTTAGTAGGTTGAAGGTCAGGTTTTAGATTAGTTTTAGACAAGTATTTGTAACAGCAAGCCAGATAAACACTGATGTCTTTTATATTTCAGGCTCATGTGTCCATGTGGGATCCAGAGGAGAAGCCACAGCTTCACATGTCTCACAGTGCAGTCATAAAACAAAATGTTTACTTGTCTCATGAAGAGACTCTGATGGTTTTCTTTTAGTCACACAACACAATAATTTGCTTCGAGTTATTGGTTCTTCTCCTGCTCTTTGCTCTCTGTCGCTGTTGTGCCTCATTCAGATAAATGCTGGGAATGTTCTTCAGTGCCAGAAAGAATGCAGTATTAGCGTTGCTGGGCCTCACCAGCTGTCAACCAACGCCGTGTGCCCCAGGAGATGGTATTGTGGGCAGGGCTGGAGATCAGAGGCTCTGGTGCCCGGTCCTTTTGAAAAGAGAAAAAACCCTCAGAGGAGTTTATAATATGATGCGTGTGCTCAGGCCTCTGTGTGAAAAAGTTTTGTGGGGTTGTGGCTTTCTCTTGTGCGGTGCATTGTGTGGAAAAAACAGAATCTCGCTCTGTATGGACTGAAAGAAGAGCCGTTACAACTTCAGCAATTAGTATGCAAAACAGCCCTCATGTTAGCCTATTGTCTCTCGTCCTCCTCCCTCTCTCTCTTTCTCAGTATCCGCTGAAGTGTCCAGACCGTCTCCTTTTATTTCCGAAAGCGTGTGTAACTGAAGGATGATAGCGTAACACACGCTCACAAATGCAGAAGACACTTGGCACTCATAAAAGTGATAAAGAAAAGAAGAATCTTTAGCAAATAAGTAACTATAAATGAATATTCTGTTATCATTTATTTCACCATGGTGTTGTTTCAAACAGATTTAACTTACTTTCTTCCATGGACTGATGGAGGCAAGATGGTAGCGTTTTAAAAACTGGAAGAATAGAGATGTTTAAAGGTGAAGTAGTGTAACATAGAAGTGGTGAAGGGCAGCAAATCTGATCTCAGTGAGACGAGAGGCAAACTCATGTGAAATATCTGTCCTGCTTGTCAAACATGTTTTTACATCTTCATAAAAGTAGAAGTCATCAGGGCACGACAGCAGCTATAAGTCTCACCATCTGTGTGATTCATTGATGCGTCTGATGGCAAGAGACAGACTCATGCAGACCCACCTGTTCCTGTCAGATGTGATATTGAGAAACATTGACTACAATATTCATGTATTTTGTTGTTCAGATGTTGTTCAGAACTTTTTGGTTCCTGGACTGAACTAGTTTTTAGTAGCAACTAAACGCTAAAAGTAACAACAAGTGAAGTTTCAGTGATTGTACTTTTGACATAAAACCTTGTGTTTACTGAAACCCATGATAACTTTCATTATGTGACAACTAGCCCCAGCATAAATGTTTTAAGTGTATGTAAAATTGTTATGAAAATTTGTCAAACATTAGACTCTTAGACCAAAAAGCTATTTTGGTCATTTGATTCAACTAGGATCGAAGACCTTTCTTTTAACACAGTTTGAGTACAATTTTTCCCATAAAACACCATCACCCCCACCCATCCTGTTTCCCTGAATGTGTGAGTAATATCTATGAAGAGCCCTGAAGCTTCTAAGTGTGTTTTGCTTCTGTCTCTCCAGCCCGAGTTCAGCCCCGCACAACCTCCCTCACCTGTTCACAGTAAATCTGCCCCTGTCAGTCTGCGTGTCAGACCCCTGTGTAATACTTATGACTCATGTTCCCAAGCAGAATTTTTTAAAATGTCTTCTGTATAACAAAATAGATAACACTGTTGTGCAATTTAGAGAGATCTGTATGTTTTGGCCGATGACAGTAGCGATATCAGTTTCATTTTAATACTTGTGCGTGATAGTTCATCTAGCGGGACAAGCGTTTGCAAGATCTGTTTGGATGGTTTTCCGTCAGTTTCTCAGGTCACAGTAAAGCTTCACGCCTCATGTGCATTGCAACTACGAAAAGGAACGTTTAATATTTCCGTTCTTAAAATGTTTACATCCGTCATTTGCCCACCATGACACGGATACTGCTGGAAAACACTTCACCACATACAGTATGAGTCACTGTAAGATAAGAAGCTCTGCATGAACTAGTAGCTACTTGTACTTCACTTGTGTCTCATCTGTATGCGTTAAAAGTGTTTGATCTTGATCTTGATAATCTTCCTGTGTATTCTTCTGGGATTTGGAGTATGATTTGAACTATATTTAAGCACCCTAAGATTCATACGTCAAACATCAAAACTCTTGCAGAAATCATTCATTTGCGGCATCTTGCTGGTGGTGAATTTGGAGAAAACAAAAAAACCCTGTTTGCAGCTTGTCATTGGTGAACCTTTGACACTACTACTAGTGAAAGATTTTATAGTGAATCTTTGGCAAATATCTGCTACTATTGGCAAAGAGTTAAAAAAATACATCACTTCTGTAAAACGTTTCACACTTAACAGCAAATACCCATGTAAGGTCTTTCTTAAAGTTTTTAAAGCATTTTCAGAATTGCCACATCATTTCCTTTTAAATGCACAATTTTTATAAAAGTTCTTTTTAAATAAAAGAATCATTTTGTGTTCTTTAAAGATCCTTCCCTACTCTGTTTGTTGGGTAGTTTTGTTTCTGGTTTGTGTATTTTAATTCACATAATTCCTACAATGAATCACAAAAATGTGATTTTTGTCACATCCCTAATACATTTTTATTTCCCTGTATAGATTCATATTTTTCTGATGTCTCAGTGTGGGGTTATATAATTTTCTAATTATGTATAGTTTTCTAATATATTGTAATAGGTTAAATTGATTTTTTACAAACTTTAAGAACGATCATATCGCATATTGCACTTTTTAGCAAGTTATTACATATCGTTTACACACACCCATAAAAAGACCTGCTCCTTCACACTGTGTTTGGCCATGAGAAAATAAGTCTAAATGGCATTGTTTCTTTCTTCATAAACCCCTTAGGAGATCATTTAATGTTTACAACACTTAAACAAGTCACAAGGAACAAATTCACAAAAGCCCTTTGCATCATGGGAAAACAAATCTGGGAAATAACCAAACATACTTAATTGTCAGAAGCACTGGGTCACTCAGTGGTCCGTCATGCAGTTTCTTCTTCAAGCCCTGTCATTGGTCAGTAATATCTCTATTTATTTTCTCTGACAGGTCTTCCCATCAGCACTTACGCTAAGTACTGCTACCGTAAGCTGCAGAAAGTGGCCATTACCGGAGGCAAGAAGGTAAGTGTGGCAAAATGAATCCAAGTCCATTAACAGACATCGCCCCTCACCGCTGAGGTTGTTGACTCAGGCGTGGGTTAGTTCATAGCTTATTCAACACGTTTTAACCAGACACATAGAATTTAGAGGATTCTATCTAATGATAATTGAAAACACACACGTTTCCCTGGGACTAAAGTTTATTTATAGATGCCAGCGGGCCTGTTAGATCGTACCCAGGAGTCTCAGAATAGTCAAAGGAACAGTATATAGTGTAGCCGTCTGAAATTGGTCACATGTGTTTGCAATCACAGCACCAGAGTTTTACCAACACGCCATGAGGACTACTAATCTGCTAACCCAAACTAAAAAGAGAAGGTTACGACAACCCTCCAGGCTCGTGTGTAACCCCGTACACGAGTTACATACGTGAACGGCACTGGTGTCGATTCTTTCACCAGTCCCACCCTGTAATCAGCCGTCCCACCACACATTATTTTTGGTTGGTGCTGTTGTACAATATTGTGGTATGGTTGAGATGACATCTGTGTGTTTCACATAATCAGATGTCAGATGTTTTGTGTGTCAGTGTGTAGTTGGTGTTCAGAGCTCATGTTGTGATTGTGTATGCGTTGCCCTAAAAACGACTATATCCATCACTGTGCACCATTTCATATTTCATATTCAAATTATTAAACTATTTTTTTGTTTTATTATAGTTTTAGATACGTTTCTAATTGGCTTTTATTGTAATAAAGTTTTATTAAGTTTTTCAGTCATAATTTTATTACCTCAACTATTGCTGAGGTAACATTTCTAAATTTTGTTTAGTTCCAGGTTTTCAAACAATATTTAGGCTGATATTTTGATTTTATTTCAATAAACTTTTAGTAAACTATAGCTATTATATTCATTATATTCTTTTATTTTTATTGTAATCTTTAAACTAAATTATTTTCTTGCATACTGTGGAAAACATACATTGTTGTACCAAGCATTTCACACAGATACATAAAATAAAATGTTAAACTTTTTAAACTATTTTACACATAATAAAATAAAATGCATTAATACATAAAACCAAAACAATTAGACATCCAAATTAATACAAGTAAACAAAAACATGTTTAAAATAACATCATATTATAACTCCTGCATTCATATTTAGAGTTTTCCCGAAGCCGTCTGGAGCTCCTCTGAAGTTGAACAAATTATATTAAAAAATTAGATTCAAACATAAACAATCTGTTTCCTGTCTGTAGGGTTTGAGAAAGCCGACTCTGGAAGAGATAGATCATGGACGAAATGCCATCGTGACCCCGTCTCTGTTTGGCAGTGCTCTGGAGGAGATCATGGAGAGGCAGAGCGGACTCTTCCCAGACAGAAAACTGCCCTGGGTGCAGGTGCAGCTCTCTCAGTATGTTCTGGCCCTGGGTGGAGCTCAAACCGAGGGCATCTTTAGGTGAGATATGTGAATAGAGAGAGGAAGGAGGCCTTGTCATAACAGGAAGAATATCGAGAACTCGTATTCGGTTTCTTGGGCTGAAATCAGATCCAGAGTCTTCATGCAGCTGTATTGGTCTTTCAGGATATTTAAACATTGATTTGCCCCTTTGACATGTGCAAAATAAAAATAAAAACTGAGACATATGAATCACTTCAGCACGTCAGAGCTGCAAGACTGTCTGAAGTGTTTTTAGGAAGAGTATGAAATACTTTGAAGTCTTTGTTTGATTGTTTTTATGACATCCCTCTTTGTCCTTGATGGAAGTCAATATTCTTCATGTATTTGTCATCAAGATGTATCCTGTTATTAATGACACCCTCATGTTCAGGTTTTATTGCTTTTATATATAACTCTTCCTGTAAACACTTTAATAGTCTTTTCTTTACGTCAAGTCAGTCCCCATGTGTATAGAATATTGCACACTCGAACACAAACGCACAATCTGAGCTGTAAACTTACATTAAATACAGTGATGTTAATGTGAAGTCTGGCTCCATCTTGTGGTTGAGTGTTACAGTACACTATTCAAGCCCTGCAGTGTTAAAGGTCAATGCCATTTTGTAAGATACGTAAAAGATGGGCTCATTCTCCCGACTGAATGTGATGCTGTTGTCCTGCAGAGTACCAGGGGACATTGATGAGGTTAATGCTCTTAAGCTGCAGGTGGACCAGTGGAAGATTCCAGAAAACCTCTCGGATCCAAACGTCCCAGGTAAGAATATAGCCCTGTGTCTTTTAGTCTGTTTTATGTTTCTTTGCTTTGTTGTCACCTCTATGCGAGTGATGTGAATTGCAACAAGTTACAAAAAAGTTTACAACAATAAAGGCCCAACCTAACCCCGCTCCTAACATCACTGAGGAAAAGAAAAAACCTACTAAAACGTACAAATGAGATCGTATGAATTTGTACAAATTAGCCTGTAATATTACCTTGTAAAATACGTATGAGCTGCTGTTAGATTGTGTTGGACGTCCGATCTGAATGCGATGACTGGACAAACAAAAGATATTTTATAAAATTATACTGTATATACAATACTTGCTTAATTGACATTTAACAATAGTAGTAAACTCATCAAAAGCATGAAATAACACAATTGTAACTGTGGGAATTAGTCCATTTTAAGTCAATTGTATTTAAACTTTTGACTGGTACTGTATATAAAGTTTCTGTATAAAGTTATATATAATACAAATGTAAATCATTATATGTTTTAATACATTAATCTAAATGTAATCTCCCTCAGCATCTCTGTTGAAGTTGTGGTACAGAGAGTTAGAGGAGCCTGTGATTCCTCAGAGCTTCTACAAACAGTGTATCAGTCATTATGAAGATCCTGAAGCAGCTATCAGTGTGGTTCAGTCCCTTCCAGAGCTTAACCGATTGGTGCTTTGCTACTTCATCAACTTTTTACAGGCAAGTCCCTGCGACATAAACACATTTAACGACAGCCATGCACGACAGCAACACAAAAATATAAACGCTGTGTTTTTCTTTCATTCCAGGTCTTTGCCCAGCCAGTGAATGTTAGTAGGACTAAGATGGATGTGAATAATTTGGCAATGGTGATGGCGCCCAACTGCCTGCGCTGTCAGTCTGATGATCCTCGAATCATCTTTGAAAACACGAGGAAAGAGATGTCTTTTCTCCGCATACTCATCGTCCACCTGGACACCAGCTTCATCAAGGGTTTAATCTGAACCGTCAGCTGTGAGAGTCAATAATGAGAGACGCATAATGAATCGTCAAGAAGATGATGAGAATCAGGATGTTCTTCAACTCAGAGAATCGTTTTCTGACTTAAGCACCTGAAATACAGACGTGGCTAAATGTGAATCATCCTTTACTGAGAAAATGACTCTTTTTGGAGCTTGCATATGAACTAAATCAAACGATTGAATTTTTATTTTGCAGAGGTTAAAGACAAGATTGTGATACATTGAAACAACAAAATGCATGACCTTTGTATTTTTGTGTTGGTTATTAAATTTTTTCATATTAGTGAGTATGGAAATGCATCCTTTAAACAATCGTTATTGTTTTTTTCTGTCCCGATGCAATACATGCAATATGATCCACAGAGTATTTCATTAATTTAATATGGTTTGAATGTTCTTACTATTTAATAGCAAGTATTTTTTTAGAGAAAATTCAAAGCTTCAGTTTTGTGTAAATCGCTACAATGAAGCTCAGGAGCGTGAGAAGGTGAACTGACAATGTCTGAAAAGGTCAATGTTTTGGGTCTGGCACCCTACATGGGTCCTAAGTGTGGTTCCTTGGTTTGGACGAGTGTCCGTTGATGTATAACGATGTGTGTGATGTGCCCATATAAACATATAAATGACCATGTTTCCACAATATCATGAACCCCAAATGAAAGGATCCCATGAGCCAAAGGTTTTTAGATAATGGTTTTTGAATTTCTTGCTTATAGGAGTTTCCCAGTCAAGCCACCTTTTCCCCTTTGGAAATGTCGAATTGAGTTTCCACTGAGTTGGCTGTATCCATGGGTCTAAAGAAAATACTGATGAGCAGAAGTGAACTGTAGCAATCTGTGGCCATTGGCCCATTTAAAGTTCATCCAAACTTTAACATCTGACCAAGACTATGTTCAGATTTGCCCAGGCTGAGTATATAGTTTCAAAAGAGAGTTTAGCCAAAGGCACGCTGTGTAAGCATGTACACAGACATTTAGCCAACACATGGCCTGCTGTACACACCTAATGTGTGTTCTGGCATTACTGTAGCAGTAATAAACTTAAGGACTCAAGAGGGCGATAAAGTTACATTCAAATGTCTGCACTTTGAAAGATAAACATGTCCATAGAGTTTAACTATATTTCTCAGCAAGGGCTTTTTAAACTGTTGCTCTGCCATTACAGTAAAAGAAAAAACTGACCATTGAATTGCCTACTATGAGCATAAAATGTGTACTTACATTATGATTACGTTCTAACACTGTGACAATTCAACCTTGTTTTGCTATAAATGCAATCTAGTTCTGATTTGGAGTACGTTATAGGCCTTAACATGATCAATGGTACCATCCATCAACAAAATGCAACTTTTGAAAATGATCCGATTTGTATTGTATGAATGTATTGATTACTCACTCAAAATGATTTATTTCTGGTGCACAATAAAACAATCACATTTGCTATTGATATGATGGGAGATCTGCCACACGTGTGCTTTTGTATATACTGTAGATCTTTCATCTGACGGATTGTTGTTTAGCCCCTTCTCTGTTGCACTTGCCCTTTTCTTTCTGTCACATATGGATGTTTATGGTCTTTGTATGAGTCACTCATCCTGCACCCTTACCATAAATGCTTCTAAAAGGTTTTGTATGTGTGGGGGACGGTGATGAATTGATGACATGGATGATGTGTGTTTAAAGTTTCATGATGAACTCTAAAAAAATTAAATTTGTAAATGTGTATAACTGTACAAAAGTGGCACTCCTGAGTTTTTTTCTCTCTAAAGGTATCTAAGGATCAGTCAAGATCTCTTTCACACAACTATACACAACTTTTCCAACATATTTAACTAATTGAAACAAATAAAGTGGAAAACCCCTCAAAAGTGAGCCATATCGAGCCATACCATACCATGCAGTGGGAAAAAAGGTTTTGCACTTTTCCACTGCATGGTACGGTACCGCTTGGTACTGCTCACCTTTAGGGGGTTTTCCACTGCGTTCCATACCTAGTACCCATTACTTTTTTGGTAACACCTCGGCTGAGGTTCCAAGCGTACCTATACTATAACGTGACGTGTAAACACAGCTCAGTGTACCATCTGATGATTATTTCATTCAATATGAAAAACAAAACAAACAATATTTCGTTTTTCATTTTTCTGTGTGCATCAAAAACCAACACTGATGTATTATTTCATTATTTCAGCTTGAAACTGGAAATCAGAAAGAGAAAAAAACAAAAACATTCATCAAATGTCATGATGTCTCCATCTTCTATTCAAATTTTTCTGCTCCAAGACACCAGTGATCATGCAATTTCACAATATCTGTCTCCATGAAGTCTGTTTTAACCTTAAGGTTAGTTGTACAATTCTCCTTCTGTTTGAATTTATGTTTGATCTCCTTTAAACATTGTCACAGTCACCAGCCAGAGTGCCCTTATGGTCCACAAGAGGGCACTCTCCTCATTACCTGGACAATCACCATACATTACAATACCCATAAACCATTACCCGGACTCATTGAGGCTTGATCTCTTTCACCTGTGTCTAATTAAGCTTGTTACATCCGTCTACATAAGCTGGCTTGTTCATTCATTCTGTGTGAGATCTTGTTGTGTGAACTGCTGCCGCCGCCTGCCCAGACCATTGCATTGCATTGCATTGCATTGCCTTGCCTTGCCTGTTTGCTGCCTGTCCTGACCCTTGCCTAAATTGTGTTGTGATGTTAAAGCTGAATTTAGGTCTTCAACTCTCAAGGCTTTGAGCAGTGACAAACATACACTTCAGTTATCCTGAAGATGCTCCAATCCACCTGCTAAAGTGGAATGTCATGATATGTATCCAGCTTCCAGATTTTTCTGCTCCAAGCCACCAGTGATCTTGCAATTCCAAAATGTCTGTCTTTGTTCCCTAAAGTCTTTTTTAACATTAAGTAAGCTGTACACTTCTTCTGCAATTTAAGTATACCAGGTAAAGTGGAATTTTATCGTATGTCTCCATCTTCCATTCAGATTCTTCTGCTCTAAGCCACCAGTAATTGTGCAATTCCAAAATGTCTCTCTAGATTCCATAAAGTCTGTTTAAGGTTAGTCAGCTGAAGAAGTATGTTTGACTTTATGGTTGATCTGCTTTAAACATATACTTCATTTATTCTGAAGATGCTCAAATCCACCAGGGACGGTGCAATTTCATAAAGGTTAGTCAGCTGCACAATTCTTCTCTAATTTATGTTTGCCAGCTAAAGTGGAATTTAATCATATCTTTCATGAAGACTGTTCTGCTCCAAGCCACCAGTGATTGTACAATTCCAACATGTCTGTCTAGATTCCATAAAGTCTTTACAATAACATTAAGGTTTGTCAGCTGAAGAAGTATGTTTGACTTTGTGGTTGATCTGCTTTAAACATTCACTTTATATATCTTGAAGATGCTCCAATCCATCAGGGACAATGTGATTTCATCATGCGTCTCCATCTTTCATTCAGACTGCTCTGCTCTAAGCCACCAGTAATTGTTCAATTCCAAAATGTCAGTCTAGATTCCATTAAGTCTGTTTTAACATTAATGTTAGTCAGCTGCACAAATGCAGTGAAATTACATCATATGTTTACATCTTTGAATAAGACTTTTCTACTCCAAGCCACCAGTAATTGTGCAATTTAAAAATGTCTCTCTAGGTTCCATAAAGTCTGTTTTAACATTAAGGTTAAGTCAGCTGCACATTTCTTCTTCAATTTAAGAATACCAGCTAAAGTTGAATTTGATCATAGGTTTCCATCTTACATTAAGACTGTTCTACTACAATCCAGTTTTAACATTAGGGTAAGTTAGCTGCACAATTCTTTTTCATGTGGTATAGGTAACATCCACGAATAACACGCCACAAAATAACGATAAGACTAGACCAAGACATGGAGAAAAAACAGGGCTTAAATAGAGTCTGGGGATTGATGGCAGGTGTAGCAATAAAGATGGCTGGCAGGTATGACAGAAATCAAAATGGCTGACTGGAGGTGCAAGGAATGATGGGAGATGGAGTCCATGGGCGGAGGGGGTTGCAGGGTGAAACCATGACAGGGAGCTCCTGCATGTGTTGGATCCCACTCATCCCAACTCGAAAGGTACGTGATTAATAAAGTGGTTAATTATTATTTAATAGCTGAAATTAACAGTAACTAAATTTATTTGTATCCACAGGCTTTAAAGTCCATGGTCAATAAGTACAAGGAGGCTAAGGAGAAGGCCGTAGAGCAGTTGTAGAAAGTTGCGGTTGTAAGCCTTACCTCTGACATGTGGACATCCAGAAACATGGATGCCTACCTAGCAGTAACTTGCCATTTTATAGATGACAGTGACATGCTCTGCATTATTTTACTAGGTGTGGAGCATTTCCCAAAGAGCCATACTGCTGAGAACTTGGCTATTGGCCATATCAAGTTCATGGAGGAGTGGGCCATAAAAGATAGTGAAGTGAAGTAGCTGATTTTGCAGCTAATTTGAATGCATGTGTATGATTATTAAATGTTAGGTATGCAATATGCATTGCACATGCACTGAATCTTATTGTTCTTTGATATGACATTAGTAGTTTCAATGAAATTCGATATAAATATAGGAAACTTGTTACCAAGCACTACAGGAAAAGAGAGACTGGCCCAAGTACAGGAGCAGATGGGGAGATCAGTTCTGAAGTTAATAATTGAAGTAGACACCCACTGAAACAGCACTTATAACATGCTACTGCTGAAGTGTACCAGTATTTATCGGAAGTGAATCTCACAAGATCTGAGGATCCACTAGTATATTGGGCTCAACTGATGCATCAGTATCCTCACTGGCACTGGCATTTTAATATTCCCCCGCATCCTCGGTTCCTTGCGAAGGAATCTTTTCCAAGGCTGGAGAGGTTTTGTCCAAAAAGAGGAATCGTCTAAACCCCAACAGACTTTTTTTAAAACTTTTCATTCTTTAATAAAAATCTATTATAATCCTTCTCTCAGCCAGCACAAAACGCTTTGTTGCAGTTTGCTTCACTAAGTCCCATAAGCACTACACTGCACTAAAACTAGTAACAGTTCACTGCACAAATGAACAACTACTAACTTTCCACCCCAGACTGCTCTGTTGCAGTTTGCTGTAATATACTACCTCTACCATGAGCACTGCATTCAACACCATTGGTGGTTTCTCTCCCTTACTTGGAGAAAATGCTCCTTCTTAGGCAGCTGGGACCAGGGGAAGAGTATAAGGGTACTTCACAATTTGGGAATTGAGGTTGCGGTAATCAATACAGGTTCTCAAGCCTCCATCACTATCTCCGCTGGATATCACAGAAAATAATCCAGAGACGCAACAGGTAAGTATTCCTTTGTTAGGTAAGTATATGTGCTTTGCAGCAACGAGATCAGAGAAAAAGTGTGGCATGAGTGTCTTTAGAGATAACGTTGATTGGGTGCTGCAGGTGTGGGTGATCAGAATGCCGGTGACTCTAAGTGTGTCAGAATTGCAGATGATCCCAGTGTTTCCTTGACAGCAGCTGTTATATAGAAATGTCCCAGTGATCATTTTTCTTTCACCAACAAATAAACTGTGACAACACCGGTGTTACCAATTACACCGAATACCAAAAATATTTTTCAATGACCCACAGCATCTGTAGTGCTTATTTTGATCTCTAATGTTAGATCTTTCCTTTTTTTTTTTGACCATAAAGAATACTTCAAATGTTCTATATTTTTTAATGACAACACAGGTGGACAGCTGCCAACGCGTAACACCGATAACACAGACCACCGTGACATCCCTACTGTTACACATAAATATAAATCAGCTTTTTTGCAAATTATGTGGGTACGTTCAAATGTACTTCTACTGTGATTGTTTTGAACATGTAAAACTCTGCAAAATTATTGTACCATTGAATTTGACAAATACAGTAACATCCATGAACACCAATTTAATACAAAAAACAATCATTATAATGAAATAAAATCATGTCATCAAATGCAAAACTTTATTACTTTTCTTAATCCATGAACATGATTTCTGACTCCCATCTGATTGATTTCCATCAGTGGTGGAGCTTCCATTAGGGATGTCAATTTATCCAAATTCGTATAATCAATCTTCATTTAAATTAACAATCGATTTACTCGTTAACTTTAATACTGCAATATGCCTTTACTGCAGTAAAATATAGCCAAAGAATCGACGGGTGTACAAATGTCATTCAAAACCCCATTTCCTCACCTGAACATAAATGATTAGCTGATCCATTTTGAATAAAATATCTGGTTAGGCTTCCCACTGGATGCAGTGTGGTGCAACTCAACTGCAAAACCCTGACGGTATACTGATACTGATCCAGCAATGACTAAAACGGAGGCTATTGTAGGTTGTGCAGATCCAGTCACATGCAGACTGCTGGATGCAATTTTTTAAATGATAAATCATTGTGGTCGTTGTGTTGTAGTTAAAACATTTTCACCTTTTAATGTGAACTGATCCCAGACATAACTCCAGTGCATTTGCATTTCTCCTCGTTTTTGCTGCGTGTGTGTGTTTTGCATATGACCCACATACATGTACATGACCTAGCTCGATGATCGGAAAGTTTTATAGAGTAAATTATTATCGACAATTAATCAATTGTTGATTAATCAGTAGCATCCCAAGCTTCCATCATTCCATGCTCCTTCATAGCATCATCAGGCTACGCTATTATGGTTGAATGTGCACTCTATAGGGGTGAAAATCTTACATATTGTGCCTTTAAATTTAGGGGTAAGGTGAGGGCATGCAGTTGCACAGTATAAAAGCCATTATGTGGAAAGTATACTATGGAAAGTCCCCACAATGAATAAAAACAAATGTCTGTGTGCTTATGCAGAGGATAAGATCCAGGAGTGTTTCTCATTAGACCCTATTTCACCTATTATTAATGGATAAACACTCATTTTCAACACACGCACGCATGCAGATTATCTCACATTGTCTCTATAATGTTAATGTCTAAATATCTGCCTCATTGTGTGTGCATGTCTGTGTGTTTATGCATAATTCACTGTTTAAAGCTTGAGTTACCCAATACATTATTAAGAAGCAGGAAAGAGTTTCGTAGTTACAGTGGCCAGAAAACAAAATAACCATTAAAAAAGTATAGTTTTGCATTTACCTCTTTCTTGTTGGCTCAGGTTATAGCTGCAGAAAAAATATAAAACTTCAGAACTGTAAGGAGAACATTTAACCTAAAAAAACATGCTATGATATTGTAGTATCCACTAACGGGGTGCAACATAGGGCTAAAACATAATTTAATTATTTAAACAGAAATTGATTTAAACAGGGTGATGTTTGTATATCTAAGGAGGTATTTGCCTTTTTGTTTTTCAGATTTATTTTGTATGAGGTTTGTATTTTTGGTCTGACAAAGCACATCCATTGTTGATTATTCATTGTTGATAAAACAAACAGATCATAAATACACAATGTTATGGCTCCATTGAGATCTTACCGATTTTTTTTTGAATGTCTGAAAGACAATAGAGAATTTTTTGTTTATCTATTTTGTGTTATAAAGCCATTACCCATAGTCACCTTACATAATTCATCTGAAGCTTTAGACACATGTCATCATTTACCTCTGACATCCTGTTCCTCCATCACACTGAGCAAGGAGCTCCACAGGGTTCTGTCCTGAGCCCTGTGGTCCTGAGTCTGTAGACATACCACTGTGTGTCTTCCACTTTTATTATTAAATTTGCTGACAATACTATGCCTCTAGCTTTTATCTCCAACAGTGATAAGGACACGCGTATCTTGATGAGGTACAGAGGCTGACATCATGGTGCCAAGCTAATTGTCTCTCTCTGAATATCAGTAAAACCAAGGCAGTGGCAACAGACCCCATGATAAGGCAACAATGGTCCCACTCTCCACTCATGATTGAAGAGGGGTTAGAGAGGGTGAGCAACTTTAAGTATCCAAGTGCATCTCAGGACCTGGCCTGAACTGTTTTCCACTCAAGCTCAGATAAGGGAAGCCAGACAGTGTACATACTTTCTGAGACAGCTGAGGAAGATCAAGTTTTCACAATTTATCTTTTGTGATTCTGAGTCTGTGGCTCATTGTGGTACCGAAACTGCTTTAACCAAGACCTTAGTCCCTGAAAGGGTGGTGCGCCTTGCTGAGTGGATCACAGGGGATGCTCAGCCCTTCCTGCCCAACATTTACACTAGTCGTTGCAGTAGCAACAGGCTGTGTCTCCGTATGTAATGTAAAATGCAAAACCATTCAGACCGCAAAATTTAGACAAAAAGAATGGCATGACAGTTGAACCTCCTTCAAACAACTTCACATGTCCCTTATTCATTTCATTATTTTTTCTGGCCTGTATGTAGAGGGTATTGCGAGGGACCTTAGGTGGTTTACACTCAATTCAGTGCATTACATAAACTTTTCAGGATGTTTTGTATTAAGAGAGTGTTTATTTAATTGGTTTGGTTCTCGAGTTGTTGTTTATTTGTAAATATTCATTGTTTTATTTCTTGGGGAATGAGCAGTGTTGGGAACTAAATGCTAATAAAATTTCAAATTTCTAACTAATGATTAAAAAAGTTAGACTAAATTTATACTAATTGTATTTATGTATTTATACAGTTATACTAATGTACTGTATGGGTTCAGTGTTTTCAAGGGTTCTTTGGAGTGGTTAAGGGGCTATATGGCCTCTATGATTACGAGCAAAGAACCACTTTTAGTGCTATTTAGCACCGTTTTTTTAGAGTGCACAGTGTTAACACTATGATCTATTTTGTTTTCATTGTTATTCTGTATTTATTATTAACTCTTTTTTATTACATAAAACCTACATTTAATTTTTGCATTTGATTGAAAGTTGTATCCTGTGTTTAACTGTTAACTGTCATGGTTAAAAATATGTTACATATTTAAAAAACAAATATCCTTTTCTATATCTAAAGTAATACTGAAAAACTATATATCGTTGGAAAGGTCTAAGAGTGTAAGTTTTAAATATCACCATTTTGCAAAAGCAATGTAACGTACGTAGGTAAGAGTAATTTGCTAAATGTCACGGGCCCACAAATGGGCACATTTCTTGTTTATAATATTTTAATATTATAAACACTAGTATCCTATTCTAAACCTAAAGTTTTCTTGACAAACTATATATCATTGGAAAGCTCTAAGTCTGTAGTTTTTATATTTATTCACCATTTTTAGTCGACATGTCATAGTGACAGTAATTTAGGTTAATTACCTAACAATAATTTAGGTAATGTCACTGACTCGCAGGAATTTTTAATTGTTATTATGTATTATTATGAACGAAAATATCATACCCCTCCTGGGACCGCCACCTTACTGTGGTGGAGGGGTTTGAGTGCTTGAAAAGGATATGTTGTCAGGGGCTATATTCTAAACAGGTCCTAGGTGACAAAGACAAGCCGTCCACCCCCTTTATTGGCCAAAACAAACTGGAAGGCCTGGGGTTATATCGGGTTTTACCCCATGGGACCCGGCCGGGCTGGGGACCTCCCGTGGGCACCACCTCTAAGGAGTGCATTGTGGTTTGGGTGGCTGATGAAGGCAGGGACCTTTTTAGGACACAGACCTAACTCTAGGGACATGGAATGTCACCTGCTGGGGAAAGGAGCCTGAACTTGCTGCGGGAGGTAGAGAGGTGCCGACTAGATATAGTCGGTCTCATCCACGCACAGTTTAGCTCTGGAACTAAAAAGAGGTTGGACTCTCCACTACTCTGGATTAAGGATGGGCTTGCTTATAGCCCCCAGCAGCTGCCATGTGTTTCCCTGCTCTTCGGGTGGGGATAGGTCTTTACTGTCATTTGTTTATGGGCCGAATGGCAGTACAGAGTACCGGCCTTCTTGGAGTCTCTGGGAGGGGTGCTGGAAAGCTCAGTCTGGGGAATGCAGCCTCTGACACCTGGAGAGGCGTGATTGGGAGGAGCGGTCCCCTGACCTGAAAGTGGTGTTCTGTTGTTGGACTTCTGTGCTAGTCACGGCTTGTCCATAACGAACACCATGTTCAGGCATAAGGGTGCTCAACGTGGCAACAGAGTACCCTAGGGCGGAGGTCGATGATCGACTTTGTGGTTATGCCATATGTCTTACTCGGGTGAAGAGAGAGGCGGAGCTGTCAACTGATCACTACCTGGTGGTGAGTTGGATCCGGCTGGCCGGGAGGAAGCTGGACAGACTCGGCAGGCCCAAGCGTTCTGTGAGGGTCTGTTAGCGTTTGGCAGAGCCCCCTGTCAGAGGGGTCTTCAACTCCCACCTCCCGGCAGAGCTTTGAACAGATCCCGAGGAGGTTGGGGACATGAGTCCGAGTGGACTATGTTCTCCCGCCTCTAAAGTTGTCAAGGTCTCTGGTGCCTGTCGTGGCAACCTTCGAACCCGTGGTGGACACGGAAGAGCTTTAGGAGTAAAGCTTGGTTGGCTTGTGGGACTCCTGAGGCAGCTGATAGGTACCGACAGGCCAAGCCGGACTCGGCACAGGTGGCTGTGGAGGCAAAAGCTTCGGGCCTGGGAAGAGTTCGGTGAGGACTTGGAGAAAAGATTATTTCGAAGAGGTTCTGGCAAAGAAAGCGGTGCCTACCAACACTGTATTAGTGGAGGTGGGGGCTCTGCTTCAACTGGGGTTGTCTGGCAAGGTGGAAGGAATACATTCGAGGATCTCCTCAACCCTGACGCCTCCACTGAGGAGGCAGAGGCTGGGGGCAGAAGGGAGACATCACCTCGGGCTGAAGTCGCGAGGTAGTTGAGAAGCTCCCTGGTGGCAAGGCCCGGGTGGGCTGAGATCCGCCTGAGTACCTCAAGTCTTGGATGAAGTGGGGCTGTCTTGGCTGACACGTCTCTGCAACATCGCGTGGAGGTCGGGGACAGTGCCTCTGGACTTCGGGGTGGTGGTCCCCCCCTCTATAATGGAGGGTGTGTTACTATAGGGGGATCACACTCCTCCAGTCTCCCGGATTCTATATGCCAGGGTTGGAGAGGAGAATTCTGTCCCGATAGTTGAACCTCGGATACAGGAGGAACATGCGGCTTCCGTCCTGGTCGGGTGGAACACTGGATCAGCTCTATACCCTCTTTAGGATACTGGATCATGGGAGTTTGCTCAACCAGTCCACATGTTTTGTGGATCTATATGTGGGGGTGCTGGGAATATATGGGGTCCGAGGCCCTTTTAGGGGCTGTCCGGTCCCTGTATGACCGAGCAGGAAGCATGGTTCGCATTGCCAGCAGTAAGTCAGACTTCGTTCCCAGTGCGTGTTGGACTCCAGCAGGGCTGCCCTTTGTTACCGGTCCTGTTCACTATCTTCATGGACAGGATTTCTAAGCAGCCAGGGACCCGGAGGGGTCGGTCCGGTTTGGTGACCACAGGATCTCATCTCTGCTTTTGCGGATGATGTTGTCCTGTTGGCTTCATCAGGCCATGACCTATACTGGGGGCGGTTTCAGTGTGGCTGGGATGAGAATCAGCACTCCAAATCTGAGGCCATGGTCCTCAGCGGGAAAGGGTGGCTTGTCCCCTCCAGGTGGTGGGGAGCTCCTAAGTTTAAGTATCTTGGGGTCTTGTTCACGAGTTTGCGACAGAGCGGATCGGTGCAGCTTGCAATGCATGTACCGGTCTGTCGTGGTGAAAAAGGAGCTGAGCCACAAAGGCTGAAGCTTCGAAGTCGATTTCCTACTTCACCTATGGTCATGAGCTTTGGGTCATGACCAAAGGGTGAATCCAGGATACAAGCGGCCGAAATGAGTTTCCTCCGCCGGGTGGTTGGGCTCCCTTAGAGATAGGGTGAGGATCGGTCACTCGGGGAGCTCGAGTAGATCCGCTGCTCCTCCACATCGAGAGAGGCCAGCTGAGGTGGCTTGGCATCTGTTTGGATGCCTTGCCTGGACGCCTCCCAAAGGGAGGTGTTCCGGCATGTCCCAACGGGAGGAGGCCCAGGGAAGACCAGAACACGCTGGAGGGACTATGTCTCGGCTGGCTGGGAACGCCTGGGGGGTTCCCCCGAGGAGTTGGAGGAAGTGTCTGGGGAGAGGGAAGTCTGGGCATCCCTGCTTAGACTGCTGCCCCCGCGACCCGGTCCCGGATAAGCGGAGGATAATGGATGGATGGATGGAAAATATCATATTCTAAACCTAAACAATCTTGACAAACAATATATCAGTGGAGAGCTCTAGGAGTGTATTTTTCAGATTTAATCATGTTTTTGCAAAATGAATAATGTAGTGAGATTAAATTAGCTAAAATGTATTATATGTCACATATGTCTTCTGGGGGGGCACATTTGTTTATTATATTTATTTACATAATAGCCTCTACCTAAACCTAAAAAACATAACAAACTATATATCATTGGAAAGCTCTAAGAGTGTATTTTTCAAATTACACTACTATTTTGCAAAAGGAAATATGCAGTGCCAGTAATTTGTTAAATGTCACTATTTATGCACAGTGAGAATAAATGGCCCTTAGTGGATATTTGTTGCAGCTAAAAGTGGAAATTTCAGGAAAATTTCAGACAAAAATATATTTTTATTATGTTGTTTTTTATAAAGGAAAAAAGGTTTTTTGCATTCATTGTTTTGAATGACAAAATGACGAAAAGCACCACAAAGCTTGTCCAAGTATCTACTACTATTATTCTATATATTCTATATATATACATCTAAAGTCATATTGCCTAGTGTGAGAAAAGTAATTAAAATTTAACTCTAAAAAATGGTTCCTCTAAATTGATCTGAATTTAATTGTGATCAAGTATTATTTCATTGGCATCGTCTGTTATTTACAATAGATTTGTTTATTTGAAGCATGACAGTCCCTTTTATCATTAAATGGGTTAAGCATTTTTTATTTTAAGTGAACAAAATTTAAGTCTCTTAAATCGTATCAGATGTGTCCCTCTCTCCCTCACACCTTCTCTCCCCTCCATGAGTGCTCTGGTGGGTTAGATCTCTTACTCTACTCCAGTGTTGTGATCCAGTGTCTGCTTAAAAGAATAGAAGCACACCTCTCTTAACAAGCCAATTGTTACAGTGTTTGTAACAGGATGGTATGAAATAAGTTAACAAAGTCACACTTAGGGTTAGGAAATTGTTAGTATTTCCAAAAGTAGAAGGGTTGCATGCTTTAGCAAACATCACTAATAACCAAAACCTGCCAAGTACCCCCAAAACACATGTATTTATATGAGTGGAAGTCCATCAAATGGATTGCTTTATTGACAGGTTTAAAAATAAGTCACAGTTATCAACAAAGACCAAGCCAAACCTAAACCCCACTGCACACACACACACACACACACACACACACACACACACACACACAAACACACACACTTACTAATACAGACACATCTAAAAACACTCCATGTCATTAAAGCAGCATATTAAAACCTTTTGAGCTCAAGGCATACTCATTGTCCGCAACAATAAAAAACACGCACAAGATTTTGAGAAACATAACACACTAACACACTTGTAGCTCATTTTAAAGCTTTTTGGACTTACTTCAAATCAGTTTAAGGCATTTTGAGGCCCTCTTTGAAAGTTTAATGATGCCTCCAGTGGTGCCTGGCCCTCGGTTCAGAAGTTACATTAGAGTTAGCATGAAATGCTCTTCACAACCGATTTTACTTCCTTAATGTGATGTGTTTCTAAGTTAAATAATTATGCAACAAGATAAATTGTGCTGTTTTTATCTGGAATGAACTGGATTGGTTATTACATTCCTATATATAAACAGAATAAATATAGTATGTTGAAAGGACCATTACCTGCTTGTCTGCAAACCAAAAAAAACATTTTTACATTTGTTAAAGTTCTATTAATATCCAGTGCGTAAGACCTATCCGCCAGTTTAGAACAATAGTTGCTGATGGCACATTATTTGCATCGTACTGTATGTGGAGGCTGCTACTTGCTCCTAAAAGTAGACAGCAAGGCAGACCACCTGATTTGGGAACAAAGATACGGGTTGTGATCATCATCAGATAGAGGTGTCATATTCAGTTTTGTGGCAGCTGACACACTTAGAAAGACACACACACGGTCAGACATGTGCAACCCCCATTCTGTTTAAGAAGGCTATGCATTGAGAAGGGGATGGCAGCTGGCAGCTTGCCCTTTCATAACCACCATCCACCCCCTGCTATTGCAGACACTAAACCCCACCAAGAAATCACATACTCTAATCACAGCCAATCATTGCTCAGGACTGGCCAGGGCCACCACACCTGCCCTTACACTGGTAGAACTGGCCCATCTAGGCAACCAGGAGAGTAGGAGGAACGCTTCCAACAGCTGAACAGGGACATGGAGGAAGGGATGTGAAAAAGAGAATACAAGTGAAGTGTACAAGTGAAGATGTGTGTTTGTGAGGGTTCAAGGGAATAAGTATACTGTCATCTCTCTAGTTATAAGCTGATTAAATGTTTTAATACATTAGCTTAGCTCTGTCCATAATAAATTTCATTTATCTTTTTTTAGTTGTGCACCAAAACATTAAGCGTTGTCATTTTAGTGTATTGACCCAGGAATCTATCACCATCATTATATAAACATTACTTTTTAATTATAAAAACAAACTTGCTGAATTATACATGTGAAATTTTAAATTTCAGGCCAAAATTTTCCTACTATCATACACAACCTGATTGCAAGTTATATGAGTGAGATGAGTAATCATCAAAAATAATATCATAAATTAATAAGAAATAATAAAAATGAATAAAATTCACATTTAAATATCTATCTGTAGTCAAACAATTGAATTGACCACTGACAGGTGTTTGTTAGTATAAACGTATAACGTATGCCAAACACACACACACTTTGGCTTTTCATGTTTTATGGAAACTTTCTTAGACATAATGACTTTTATACTGTACAAACTGTATATCTCCTAACCCTGTATCTAACCCTAAAAAAACATTACATTTTCAAATAAACATCATTTAATAATAATAATAAGGTTTTTAAGCTGTTTTCCTCATGGGGACCAGAAAAGGTAAAAAGATTACTGGTACTATGTTTGTGAGGAATGTTTTACCAGGACCACACATTCACATTTCTATCTAAATGGGGTTTTCTGTTGTTTTATACACAGCTTAACCTGAACCCTAAAAGACATTTTGCATTAATTGCTTTTTCTCATTGTTTTTGTCATTGTCTCACTCTCAAATTTGTCCGTAAAATACGGTTAAGTAGACCCCCCACATACTTAGAGAGGCCAGATGGCATTCGGCTGCTATATGGTGGTAATAAGTAAATTAGATTTTGTACAAAGTCTGTCTGACATATCTGACTATTCACCAATTTCCCTCAACACCATTTCAGTGCATTCCAAACATATTTCCAATATCTCATCTTTATCCCCAGCCCAATAGTGCATCACTGTATGTAAGCACTGCTGTAAACACTGCATTCTTAATATCATATTTTTCATGATTCCTGGAAAATAATTTCAAATAACAATTATGTATTGGCAAAATGAAAACGGTCAGCTGCTAGTTATTATACATTTAATTTGCAACTAAACACTATTGATATAATAAAGACAGAATGCAGGGTTTGTTGTATTTGTCTCAGGATCATATTAATTGATATCTCCTTATTTGATGCAGTTTGCATGACATGTATGTCAAGTCGCCTGATAAATCACTGGATGTGTATGGTATTTTACACATTCTGCAAGGAAAAAATGTAAGAAATCATGACCCTGCAAGCAGTGAATATCACATGGGAAGAGTGAGTCAATTGTAAGATCAATTGTGATGTGCAGGTTAATTTGTAACTTTTAAATAGTCACCTCATTCATTTAAAGGTCTGATTATCCTAGAACAATGATTATATGATTAATCTCCTCAGAGTTGCTTTGATATGATTGAATCAACTGAGGTATGCAGCATATAAAGTGAACGTGAAATTAGTATGCTCATGTGCTTAGAGTAGTGTAGCTTGTAGTTTAGTTATACCATCATCGCTTCCCTTTTACACATCATATAAAAGCTTTAATTATTGATCAGGTTTAAGGAGACCCCAGCAGTAAGAAAGAGGGGGATAGGGTGTAAGTGGGTAAAATAAATGCTATATTTGACATGGGAGGTACAAACATGACCAGCTGTCAAATAGATGCTTTAAAAGCTGAACAAAAACTATAAAGACAGAATAATATCCGCTCAGTATAAGTATGACGATACTGTTTAAGCATGCATAAGAAATCAATCTCCTTGACACCCGGCAGCACAATTAATGAGACATTTTAGCATCCAGCACTACTGCATATTGTGAGGCAACATTTTGCATATTGACTTATATCTGCCCTCATATCAATATACAAGGCTACATACAAAATTATGTATATACACTATACCACTATATCTAAAAATGTGCTTTGGTGCTGCCATTGTACCATGGTGACATTAAAATTAATGTACTTGCAAACTGATTACAACATTCATTTAGCTTTAATTAATTTAAACATTTTATTAGGCACTAGCCTGAAAAAAAACTGAAATCATTCCTTTCATTATAATGAAAGTGTAGTATAGCATACTATAAAATAGTATAGTATACAATTTTTATTGGCAGATTGATTACTGTTTGTACTTTTTCAGTTTTTTGGTAAACTATGGAAACTGATATGGTTTCCTGGGGTCTGGTAAATTCTTTGGGTTGTACTTGATGTTATCTGGCAGGAGGGAAGCAACAGAATGCCCTTGAATTCTAATAAAATAAGAATGAAAACAAACAGCTGATGGTTCATAAGTGTAATGGAAACCATTAGAATTTGTATGGTCTTTTTCAGCAGGGATAAAAAGTAATATGATAGGGTGATGTTCATAATATTGTCTGCATGCAGCTATCACATCCATGCTCCACGCGCAGGCCTGGTCCCCAGCTACAAATAATAAATGAAAAACAAAACAAAACACCAGAATGAGCGTTTGACCAAACAGCTGATATATTTCCCGCAAAGCTCACCATTCAGGCCTGACTGGTCTGCCCTGCTGCACCTTCTGAATAATGAATGAGTGACGCGCACATTGCGGCTCTCTGCGGGTCAGCCGCACGCTGAAGGGGCGGGTCGGCGTAATGACGCACAGTGACGTGAGCGCTGGAGTTTTAATCCTTTGCCGCAGCAGCGGATCGGCCGGTAACGCGAGGAGGGGGATGTGAGGTCGGTCGGACAGACGGAAAAAGCCGCAGACAATTCAATATTACATATATAGTGTGTAAAAGGCGACCGACTCGACCGAATCTCCTCCTCTCTCGCTCCAAGCAGGATATAGGAAGTTACAGGATTCTCTTATTGTTCTTGACAAGGCCTCGGAATAGAAAGCTGGCGCAAATAAATGGGTGATTACGGGCTCGGATTGTTGCAGACAGCGAACATCAGTAACGGCACAACACTGTTCGGCGGAGGCGCGTTGGCACCGTTTTCCAGCCCCTCTCCGGTGTTACCCAGAACCTCGCCTCTGGCGTCTCCTCTTTTCCCGTCACATCATCGCAACATGCAGGATGAGCCTGCGGGGCTGACAGCTGACAGCGAGACTAACAGCGACCAGAGCAGCACCGCCGACAACGACCTGAGCCATTTCCCCGCTGTAGGTCACGCACAGCCAGTCGGTGACCTTCAGCACGACCGGAACATACATCAGCAGTTAGGTCAGCAGGCAGAGCCTCCCCCACCCCACCTGCCGCCGCAGCCCTACTCCTCCTTGGGCCCGGACACCGATGCGCCATCGTCCAAGGTAAAGATTCAGATGGAGACCACCAGCGCCCACCACATCAACAACGCCAACTGTACCGGTGGCAGTAACATGCTCGGAGTCGCTTTCCCGAACCTCCCCCATCAGGAGATGCAGAATCCCGTGGGCGGCGGCGGCGGCTCGGCTTCCCCCACCCTGCCCGGTTTCGGGACGCCGTGGTCCGTTCAAACGAGTCCCCCCCCTCCACCCGTCTCCAATTCTGCCAACGCAATAAACCCGATACCCAGCACCGAACCAGACAATTTCTACCCGGGCATCCCATCCGGCTTCTTCCAGACCTTTTCGCCCGTGTCGACCAATCCATGCCCTGTGCAGGGCTTCGGCAGCCCTTTCAGCGTCCCCCCGCAGCAGCCGCAGAGCCGCCGTTCACCGGTCAGCCCGCAAATACCGCCGCAGCAGGGCGCCTTTCTGCAGCAGCGAAACAATTACAACCACCACCAGGTAAGCACATCGTCCCCGATTAATCCCATTTACACCCGTACAAAATATGTAGTATACGAGAACAATGTAAAAAAAGCTGTTCAATGGAAGGATGAAAACTGTCATTGTGACGTAACCGCGGCCTTGAAATGCTGCTGCTGTTTCGTCATAATGTTGCAGCGCTCAATAGAACCGTTGTGACGTCTGGGCTCAGAGTAAAAACGAAGCCTGTCTGTCTTTCAGTGCGTCACCCCATTTTAAACACCTGCTAATAACACACAGACAGGTTATGCTCGTAATGGAATACTAGGATGCTGCGAGATGCGGCGCGTACACCTGCACACACATACATACACATACACATTAAAATTTTTTATTAAAAATAAGCCAAGAAGAAGCTATTTCTATTGTTCCTTACTCAACTGTAAATTGAAGGTCAAATTGAGCCTATTGCATCCGGGGAGACCATATTCTGTGCAGTGTGCTCTGGTTACTGCATGTTATAGGTCACCCAGTTTACTAGATTTCAAAAAGCAGCAACCTATGAGAAACAGTTTTACAAATATACTCATGTGCATTACATTTCTATATACAGTATCAAATTGCTATGTCTTGTTGTTTACTAGTCACACTGTAAATCAAAGGTCAGTCCATTGTGCCCTGGGCCTGGTTGCATGAAAATCCTTAGGTGTGGGTTTCACTGAGGGGGAAAAATGAAATTTCTTTAAGAGCGTTGCAATAAACGTCTTAACCGTCACCCTTACTTAAGTGTTTATACATAGCATTTCGCGATAGTTTCTGTTAAAACACAGCAATGAAGCCGTTGCTATAGTTACAACATAGAACACGATTTACTTTAATATAAGGGTGTAACAATTCATTCATTTTGCAGATGCATATGCATCGATCTCCATCTATGGGTTTTTGAATCAAAAATCACATCTTTCTGTAGAAACGAATGAATCACGTTTACACATCGATACATAATGTTAAAAAAATGTATTAAATTTAAAATAGCTCATTTAACGTAATCAGGAGCGGCACCCTCACTACGTTGGTGCGGTGGATTACGTCACCATCTCCAATTCGCGCTTGTTTGCTGCTGTTTGCACACATGGATTACAATGTACAGCAGTGAAGGAGAAATTTGCAAGGCGCCAGCCAACGTGAAGTCAAAGGTTTGGGAATACTTCGGTTTTTACAAAAAAAGGAACAGTTGACGTGATTGACGTCGCTTTTATCCAAAGCGACTTACAATAGTAGGAGACAATGACAATTTAATTATGGTGCATTGAATGTAGTATGATTTTTCTTGCTAAAATTTCAAGAAAAATCAACTGAAATTCTGGATAAAGTTGCAGGAAATATTTTGAAATTAATGGTCATGAATATTGGTTTCACATTTACATTTACATTTATTCATTTAGCAGACGCTTTTATCCAAAGCGACTTACAAGTTACCAGTGGCACACTGGGAGCGATTAGGGGTGAGGTGTTTTTTGGCTTTATTTGCTCTAATGCAGGAGTCAATCAAATTGAATTGTGAATCGAATTGAATTGAATCTTTCTAAATCGTTCTTGAATCGAATCGACAACCTGTGAACCGAGCATCAAATCGATTCGCTGTATACCCAAAGATTCATACCCCTACTTTAACAGACCACAAATATTACATATTACAGCTACTAATACAATATTAACAGTATGTAAAGCAAAAGATGGACCAAAGACATTTAATCTATTATTTTAAATATATACACAAAAAGTAACTGTTATTGTATAATATATAATTTTATTAATAACTGCGTATCATTTGTCCAAGGGAGTATATAATGGTTTGGAAATTGTGCGTCGTAACTTCGTCCTCTTTAATTTTCATGATATCATCGCTTGAAATTCAGTGCATTTAGTGAAATCTCCCAGTGAGAGCTTAGAGATGTCATTAACCTGCTGCACTGTTTCCAAAAATTACTGTTTATTACTTTAGACTTGTTATTACTGTAATGAGTAGTTAAAGATTTACAATAACCACAGGTCTGTTGTTAATGAAGCTATTGTATCTTTATAAAGTGTATGTATATTTTAAACGTATATTTCAACCTTTTTAATTTCAAATCAACAGGTTATTGATTGGCAAATAGATTGTTGGCAAATAGATCCAGGGCACTGTTTTTAATGTTATGTTGTCGTAGATCATCTGGTGTCGTAGATCTATCTGGTGTATTTCAGGCTTTGGTGGCTCACTGGTCCAGTGGGGGTGGGGTGGAGGAGGAGGGGGAGATGGTCACATGATTTTACGGCCTTATATATCAGTGACATCAATACTATAGTTGTAACTATAGTACTAACACACTAACAGCTGTTAAGATTAAATGTCTTTTAGCAAGATATAGCAAATCTGGAGTAACCCTCTATTCAGGAATAGTTGACTGAAAAATCTTGTGTGTATGCAGTTGGCATGGTTGATCAGGGTTATTTATGGCAATTCAGTGAAAAACAGTTCATAATAAATAACCATTTGGTAATGCATTTTTGACAATGATAATGATAACAATGATAATCCATTTCAATAAAAAAAATTAAGGTACCTAATTCATTGATCTCGAGTAAGAAACAATATAGTCATCTCATTTCTACACCAGTATGGTTTCCTTCATGCTGTAATGCTGATGTCACTCAGCCTCATTTTTCCCAGTGATTTGATGCCATCAACTGTAATTATCCCTCACAATATCTTAAACACTCAGATTTGTATGAGCGCCCAATTTTGCACCCAAGTGTGTATGCTCAAGCCATTACCCAATAAGACACCAGAGGCATTACACTGCTTTCCCTTGAATCTCTTTAATACTCTCCTTATCTGAACTGCAACTCTCTAAGAAATTGTATTACAGTGTTTTATATTTGCCCCAAAATGAACATTATTTCTTTTGTGGAACATAAAATGTATTTACATTATAATTTCGGCCATATAATTAATGGAAATAGTGACTTGTTCCCCACTGGCTTTTAATATATGGACAAAACATATCTTCCACGGAAGAAATTGATACAGATTTGAAACTACATATATATGAATAAATGATGACTGAATTATAAATTTGGGTGAATTATTCCTTTAACAAAAACTTCTTAAGTATTTTATGGACTGTAATATAAGTGTAATAGCTTATTAGCTTAAAACAAAAAAAATGTAACAGTACCTTCATCTTTATTCTCTCTCCTCAACCGACTTGTGAGAGGGATGCTGCCTTTGGCTGCCTCAGAGAGTTCCGTATGTTTTTAACTTTTGATCCTTTCTTTCCTTGGCATTCTATTAAAGTTGTTGATAGAAATAGAATGCACACATCAAAAATAAGGAGATGATGATAATATTACTAAACACTATTAACATTTAAACAAAACAGTTAGAATCAAGACGGTAATCATGTTGATTTCATGTTTAGTTTTATTGATATTGTAAACGTATGTTTGTATTACATGGATGAAAGTGTTGCTAGTGCTAGGCTAGCTATCATTAAATAATATTATTAATAATAATAACTTACTATGAGAAGAGAGGGGCACTTTACACTTTTAGACAAAAATGGCAAGGGCTTGTGGGCCCTAAAAGCACGCACTGCGCTACAGCGAAATAAAAATACTCTACATTTTCTAAATAATAAAGAAAAGAAACAAAATTGAACTATTTTGCCATTAAAAACGAAGCTACACTATGGCTCAGTATTTTTAACACTATTGAAACAGTATTATAAGGCTGTGTAATGGGGAGGAAAAACACACATGCTCCAGTTAAATCATAATGATGTCTTTAACATGCTTTAATTACATTAATATAATAAACGTGCAATTATTCGACTAATTGCTTAAATGAAGAACTACTAGTCGACTAGGAAAATCTTTAGTCGAGGGCAGCCCTAGTTGAAAAGAAATGAGGGTTTAGTCAGTGCAGAAGAGATGATTAACAGCCCGATGAGATCGTTTATTTTAGGCAATCAAAATGATGTAAAACACAGCAGACATAACATGCTGTAATGGTAAAATTGTTACTTTTTTGTGTCAATCCAGTTAAATTTTGGGCATAAACAATACATATAACATTCTTAGAAGGCTAATGTAAAATGCATTTAACTACAGATTACAGCAGATTTATTCTGTTCATAAACTGAAAAAGCGGCAGAGCCTATAAAGAGAAGCATGAAAGATTTAACCTTGGCCTCTTTTATGATTTCTGGCAGGGACAGTCAAGTTTGGATTTTTTATCTGTTGATATTTGCTAGAATCCATAATGCCATCTATCTGAACAACATCCAGGATCTTTAGCAGGAATTTAGGCCCAAAACATTAAAGATACAACAATAGATTTAATTTTACACATGGGGTACTTTTGAGCACAACTTTTATATTGTATATTATATATATATATTTATTACATAAATGTGACCCTGTCTAACCAGGCTAATGTTTCAAAATCAAATTATGAGAAAACAAAGATCAATCTAGTAAAATGCCACCAGAACTGCCCCGCGAGTCTGGCTTTTCTCAGCGCAGAATCGATTAGGCCGCTTAGAAATGGAAAATTATTGAAAATATCGAAATGTGCATATATCGCAATATGCATATTGCTGTATTTTGCAATAAATAAGTGATTACAATTTAATACTTCAAAAAGTAACGGATGGTCAAAGTTAAAGGCCGAAGCGGATAATATAGTATCTGGCACCTGGATGTTAGTTGGGATATGCGCAGTGGCCAGAGGGGTGGCCGGGGTCACCCCTGACATTTGATTGGCCACCCCAGGTCCCACCCCAAAATGTGTATTTCACAATAACTTTAAAATAAAACATATACTGCCAAGTTTTTAGTAAGTAGTAAGCTAGTTCCGTTATTGACCTGAAACAGAAAACTTGACCAGACAGTTTACACGAATGTCTGTCGGCAACATCCCCCATGTGTCAGTTCTGAGAATACAACAAATACTTGCATTGCATTATAAGTTGCATTCTGGTAGCATAGTGTTTACTCATGTTCACGTTTCGGGTCTAACCACACCTTCTGCTTACTTCTAGCCCATGATGAAACAGTCACCGTGGGGCAGCCACCACGGAAGCGGTTGGAATTCTGGAGGGATGTCCTGGGGCAGAGACCATCGCCGTGGGGGTGGCATAGGTGTTTCCGGCACAGTCAACCAGATCTCTCCTATGAAAAAAACTTTCTCCAGCAATGTCATTGCACCACCTAAATTTCCCCGTTCCGCCGGTTCCCTGGGCCCTAAATCCTGGATTGAAGAAAATATGTTCCGCACTGACAACAACAGCAACACGCTTCTACCCCTGCAGGTAACAGTCTGACAATCTGCCAGTTAATGTGTTGCAGCTGCAGACTAAAAAGGTTACACTGACAGGTCATTAGGCATTAGCTGTTTGTGGTATCCTTGACTTTCATAGATCCCCAATATCACTGTCTATCAGCACAATTCAAGTTTGCAACCCAAATAGCATGCTAACTGCCACAACTATTAACATAGATGATATCCTTGTAAGAAACACGTGTTAGGCCGTGTGTCCATGGGAGGGTTATGTCCTGTGACTGGTGCTGGAGTTAATATTTCTCTCTGTATGAGTACACATGAGAGTACCAGATGATATACCTGACCTACCACAATATTAATATTTGTTGTTTTTTAGTGCCGTAGAGACACATCATAACTCACATCTTTAGAAATTAGGTATGTACGACAAATCAGTGTATAACATCAAGTACCACGAGAGCATAGCTCTGTTTAGTACTGTATAATTATGAAATCGTTCTCGCACGTTGATGTCATATGCCAACCGGTTTCGAGCATACCTAATATCTAAATTGGGAATAAGTTAGGATTCAGCACAAACCTATGGTGTGTCAACAACTGCCAAAGGAAGTGTCTCTTTAAGATTCATATTCCTCGTTTGGGAACTAAGCTGCTTTTCAGATGCCATTTTTGGTGTCGCTAAACACCAGTTATGTCGCTTAAGTTATATTTAGCGATGATAGCACCTTCCCAGTCTCACAGTGTCTGTAAGCTTCAGTGAGAGCTTCTGAATAGGACTGAATGCTGTAAACAAAATATAAGCTGTGAATTTTAAACCATTTGCTCCAGATGGCTGTGACAGGTCGATTGGAGGCACCTGCACATGACTCTCTAAGCACTTGCTACCTGTGTGCTTTCAAATGAATCTTTTTCATAAAGCATGGTGGGATTCGAAGTTATAATCAAACCACCATATTATGTGTTTTTATTAAACGTGTGAGAACATACTTTATTTTTAGTACATTAACATTTATGCATTTTGCAGACGCTTTTATCCAAAGTGACTTACACTGCATTATACTATACATTTCTTTCTCAGTATGTTAGTTTCTTAGTACGGTATAGCTATTATGTTTTCCTAATTTTTACAGGAATATTTTCTTGACAATATAAAATTAACCCACATTTTACATTTTTAAAAGTTAACCCATTTTTACATTTGCAGATGATAAGTGTGATTCATTTTTACATTTACACTTTTACACTACATCAATATGTGTGTTCCCTGGGAAACGAACCCACAACCTTTGTGCATACTACCAATTAAACTACATGAACATCTATCAATCTATTCCAAAACCCTAATTCAATGATTTGTTCAACGTAATTTGTTTCATACCACTTGATTGTTAGGTAAATACTACGAGTAAACATTACAGTTCATTAACATTAGTTGGTCATGCAGTGTGTTTGGACTAAAGCATTGTATGTGCACCATGTTTGTGTCAGCTGTGCACAGGGCATGTGTTTCCTCTAATGTTCACACACAGGTCTCGAAGGGCTGGCCGGTGGCTGTGTTTATCGTTACATACTTTTTTGGGCCTGTTGCAGTAATGGCACAGATATTCATGGAATGTTGTTAGGCAGGTGGTATGACAGGAGACTGGATGCCCCGTTAATGTACTCGGGAGAGAAGAGGGATATTCTCACTAACTCAACTGAAAGCATGTGATGCACGCAAATCTGTCTCATACATACATTCCTGCCTGGTTAATCTTATGCACAACAGTTCTGCAAACAAAATTCTGTAGGGTCTTTTGCAAGGGTGACCTGACAGCAGAAACAGGCTGTTTTCCTGCTCAGAGCGAAAAGCTCCCCATGGGATTCCCCATGTCGAAGTTCCGACTACATCAGTACACTGTCCGTATTCTTATCATTCCAATATAATCCTTGAGGTGTGTATTAGTATGATTAGGGAATTGTTAGTGTCCTGCATTGCACATATTGAAATATTTGTATCTTTCTGTCTCAGGATCGGTCAAGGATGTACGACAGTCTGAACATGCATTCATTGGAGAGTTCCCTGATTGACATCATGAGGGCGGAGCAGGATCCTTTAAAGAGTAAGATCCATTTCCTGCTTAATGCACTGTTGTCATGGTAATACGATTTAGAAGGCGTTTGAAGATATGCTGCATGTACGCTGAAGAATAGATTTCTCACAGTGTGACAAGGTCTGTCTTTATTGTTGTCAAAGCGGAGCCTGCATTTTGTGAGGGTTTCTGTGTGTCAAAGGCCACTACTTGCCTAAGGGCTAAACATTTCTTAATATCCAAAACAGAGCTTTTAAAACAGTTTCTGCTTTAAAATTTGACTGGATAATAGTATATAGTAACCACAATTAACCATGGTTTTGCTACAGTAATCATAGTTTAACCATGATATCTGTAGTAAAACCTTGGTTGTGCAAATGGTAATCAATCAATAAAAAAAACATGCTTACTATCTCTCTCTCTCTCTCTCTCTCTCTCTCTCTCTCACACTGTCTCTCTCTGTCTTTCTCTGTCTCTGTCTCTGTCTCTCTCTGTGTCTCTGTCTCTGTCTCTGTCTCTGTCTCTGTCTCTGTCTGTCTCTCTCTCTCTCTCTCTCTCTCTCTCTCTCTCTCTCTCTCTCTCTCTCTCTCTCTCTCTCTCTCTCTCTCTCCTCGATCAGCCTGTCAGAGCAGATGGACCAGACACATGGGGCGGCACTAACTGAGAGAGAGAGAGAGAGAGAGAGAGAGAGAGAGAGAGAGAGAGAGAGAGAGAGGGTGTGGGTATAGATTATATTTAGTACAGATTGAACTCTGCTACTCTGTGTGTGACAGCCAGTGGACAGAGCAGAATAAACTAGGGACATCCCTCCGGCTTCCACCAACCCCTTTTAAGTCAATGTGAAATCAAATTTGATTTGTTAATACATGTAGCAGTCTAGTTGTACATGAGCTTGCACTCCAATTGCTTCACCCCAAGATGGAGTCCATCCTTCAGTGTGTATTATCATTAGATTTGACTAAACACATAATATAAGATCAACCAAAGACTTTTAGCAGTTTAGTACTTTAGATCTTACTTGTAAATGTACAGTAGCTATATCAGCCACTGAAGTGTTAGATCTTTGATTGTTCCACAGCACATCTAATTTTGAAACATTTCCCTTAAGGTTGGGTAATGTACAGAATATCGCTGAAGATGTTGCTTGTGATGTAAAATTAAGATGCAAATATTAATATCATTGCAACCATTTAATGGAATTTTTTAAGATTTTAAGAGCATTGTTTAAAAGATCTTTTTAAATTAAAATACATACACAAACGTGGCTTTTGTGTCTGCAGTTTTGACTACTATATAGCAATTCATTTGTGTCATTAAACTCCCTCTCTTTTTCTCTGTACCGTGTTCAGGCCGCGTGGGATGTCCCCACCCCGGCGCTGACGGCCTGCTCATGTTTAATGGTAATTATAACCGTGAGCTTTTTTATTTCCATTTTGTCCTTAACACACTCAAACCAGAGACCATCCCTATAACCAGTATTGCTAGTATATCAGAAAATCTGAATGTTTTTGATGAACTGGACTTCTTGAAATAATATAAAAGCATTATAACCCTATTTTTAAAAATGGCAAATATATTCACAATACTGTATACATCTTTTATAAAACATCTGCTGCTTTCTTTTTGACACATATTTGGGATATTTTTAAAATCCTTAAAATTGCATCTGTCTACTAAAGCAGAGGTTCTCAAACTTTTCAGATCAAGTACCACCTTTAATAAAATGAGTCGTTCCAGGTATCACCTGGCACCTACTAACCGCTATAGAAGGGCTCAGTAAATTACTCTTTAATGGGAGATTTACTGGAACTTGCAAAAAAACCCCTATATATTGTAATTATATTAAAGACAGACAATGTGCAAAGAATATTAAACATTAAAGAATATAGCTATAAATATATACATAAACATGCAGGGGAACAGCTGTATATGACAAACATCTAGAAGTCAGATTATAAATTTGACACGTGTGCTATAAGGTTGTGATTATAGAGTCTGTTTCAGAAATACATCAGAAGATTTATTTACACTCGGCTCATTGGAAGAGAGATGTGCGAGCGTCTGTCTGCTCCTGCTCTGTGTTCGAGGTGTTATTACATCAATAAGTTACATTGACTAATGATAATTAAATGATTCATGCAACTATATTAAAATTGCACATTGTGTCATGAGCACAGGCAGAGAACCAGTTGCAGGTGAAAAAACAAACAATTTATTGGAAGAAATCAAAACACAACAAGTGGTACTCAAGAACAAACTGAGGTTAGCAGACAGTGGAGGGAATCCAGTAGGGAAATTAAATAAAGAGAGCAATCTAGGACTAATGAGGGGCTGAGAGCAAGCAATGAACTAATAAATTGGATAACAAGAGGGCGAAGCACATAGTGAGCTGTCAAAACAAAACACACATGGTCACCAGACAACAAATCCTGCATTGCTCCGACCAAAGACATGACATAGAGAGGCATTTTGAAATATTGTGCATACTTCTTTGCTCAGCGTCAACAAGACATAATATTCTCTTTATCAGTTAATATCTTTAGCACAATCTAATTTGAACCTTTATTCTGCTGAAAAGTCCAGACTAGTTCATGCTGGTTAGCTGGGGCATACGTGTAGCTGTCAGTATATATATACTACACACACACATTTGCATCTATTGTTTTTGCTCACTTTTTGGGAAATTTGATTGCAAAAGTAGACCCCCCACACACTTAAGAGGCTCCAGATGGTTGCTGTATGGTAGGAATCAGTCAATTAGATCCTGTACAAAGTCTGTCTGCCATTCACCAATAACCCTCAATATCAATTTTTACTGCTTCTGCTGTACCATCACACATTTGTGGTTTAAGAACAAACAATAATGCACATATACAGTGATTTAAGCAGCCTTTTTGAGCACATTATGTGTTTGTTAAGGTCACAGACACCCAAATATTACTATGATTAAAGTTTTGACCACTAAAAGGAACATAAATAAATCACTAGGGTTCATTCCACTGTAGTGTGTGCAAAGTCACAGAGGATTGCATCATTAGTAGTGCACTAACCACCACCTACTATATACTAGCACATGTTATTGACACTACACCAACTTGTCTCCAACACATGTTCTGATTAATATGTAGTGTTATCAGTGCTCAGTTTTCAGCTGTAGCAGCTCATTTTTCTAGTTTAAATTTGAAGTTTTCCTGTAGCTCAGTTGGTAAGAGCATGGCATTAGCAATGCCAAGGTCATAGGTTTGATCTCAGGGATTGCACATACTCATACTGTAAAGAATGTATAATGCTGGATAAGGGTGACTGCCAAATGCATATATGTAAATGTATATGAAGCTCAAGCAGACGCATGTGCACGAGAGTTGATTCCCTCATAACACTAATTCATAACATTGGCTTTATGTTAGTTCACTCAAATCTAAGTAACAACCCAGAGAACGCGGGTGGGAATGGTGGCGGTGTGTTGACGAATACACACATGCTGGTTAATGCTGGTTGGTATTGGGATAGCATGGACCAACATAGCTGTAGTGTTTTAAAGGAAATCTTAGATGATATTTCTGATTATGCTAGCTTACTAAGAAGTCTTTTTGGTCGGTGTTGCTGGTTGAAAGGTTTGCTTCTTATCATTCATATCACTGTAATTTGGAAATATTTAAAATGAGTTGAGAACAGCATTTCATGTTGATTTTAAGCAGTCAAACCAGCACTCATTAAACATTACTGACTTTATAATGCACAGCTTGCACAAGGCAAAGTCTGTGTGTAAGAGAGATTAAAAATACGCAGTAATAAAACTAAAGCATTTTGTTCGTTGTTTCATAGTTTTTGTATTTTTTGTTCACATGCAGCCAGAAGTTATGGGAGACGACGAGGTAAAACTTTCTTTGTTAAGCTATCTGTATTGGCATGGCAATATTCTCCGTGTATCTGTATGGTGTTTGATGCGTGTATTCTACATTTTGTATTCTCAAAAGCTGTATGACATTTCTATGTTTATTGGGTATAAGCAATACCATTTGGTTGAAAGTGTTAAAGATTATGTCTGATGTAATGAACAGGTATGATTTTGATTTAATTCTGGATGCATACTCATTTTTACATGCATCACAAATTGTCCAATTACAAGTAGGCAGCACCACAAACGAGTATAAAATGAGATCCATCAATTATTTTGTGATCTCCTGACTCCAGGCAGTATCTGAGGTTGTCAGAAACGCATGTGGCCTTGTCACATTTGTAGCGTAAACAGTCCATTGACTGTGAACATGTAATGGGCACATTCAATGCATGCATATTGTGATGATGAATGGTGTAGTCAATCAACTCTATGCATGGGACATGAGACATGCACAGATGTCTAGGAGTCGGCACTGCCGTTAAAATCAGGTAGCTTATAAATTGTGTGTAGAATGAATGTGAATACCTGAGATATACTTTGGGGTAAATGCTTTACCATGACCAATTAAGAATCACTGAATTTCAGGGTTCACTTACCATCGTAAAGAGTATTAATCAAATTTCAAAACATTTTCAAATATCATGTGATCTTAAAACAAGGAAAAGTCAAAACATATGTATCCTAGACATCAGCTTGTGATGAAATTTGATCAAGTATGATGCATTTGAAATTTACGTTAATGTATATATGATCGGTGTATATGATAATGTTAATGGGGCTTGTATGTTTATTTCTAAGGCTGTGTTCTCACCTCTCATTTACCTATTAACAGGACGTTCATCCCTCTTCCCTATTGATGACGGACTTCTTGATGATGGCCATGGCAATCAGGGTGTCCCAGGTGTTCTGGGGTCTCCTCACTGTTACCCCCATCAGAATGGAGAACGCATGGAGAGGTTCTCCCGCAAAGTGTTTGTGGGCGGTCTACCACCTGACATTGATGAAGGTTCGTTTGCTAAAATGTGTAAAAGTGCCTTATTTCTGACCGCTGTAGCTCAGAACTGGGGCGGAGCTTTTTAATGCTGTGGTGCTGCTTCGCATCTGTTCAGTTTAAAGTTCACAGCTTGTTTGCTTGTGAACACGACGTCAGACTACTACAAACTAGGATTACTAGAATGTTTGCATCATATAAATTTCCATAATAAAAAGAGAATTGAATGAATCCATCGATACTCAGAAAATCATAATAAATCATGATGTTGTATGCATTTATGAGCAGTTTTACAATGGTTAATCACTTTCAGTGTTCCTCTGCCACTGAAATCTTACTGCACCACAATACTTGTTAACAACTCTTAGGGGCAGTTTCCCGGACAGGGCTTAAGCCTAGACCTAGACCTAGACCTAGACTAGACCTAGAAAAATATATCATTGCCTTGTCTCAAGATTCACACCAGTAATGTTTTTTTGTAAGGCATGTTTGTAAGTTAACTATGGCCTAGTCCTGGATTAATCTAAACCCTGTCCGGGAAACCACCACTTAGAAACGTTGAGCAACAAAATGGTGAGGAAGGTTGATTGATTGCTGGTGTTAAAGCAGATCTAACAGATTTAACAGTTTTTTATATCAGTTTCACTCAGCTGATGTTGAACAGTTAATGAGTTGTTGTAGAGCAAGAAAACATTGCAAGTTTGAGATTGTTTAGTCTTTCTAAACTAATGAATGTTTGCTATATGAACGTCTTAACTTTTTATTCACTTTTACAATTCATGTAGATGAAATCACAAGCAGTTTCCGGCGCTTTGGTCACCTGGTTGTAGATTGGCCACACAAAGCAGAGAGCAAGTCATACTTTCCTCCTAAAGGTAATACTTTAAGATCAGCATGTTAAACCCAGGGTCTGTCTGTACATTCTCTACACACTACCAGTAGTAAAATATAATGAATAATAGTGATAAATAAACATAGTAAAGATGTCAACAGTACAGTAACATATTTGGATATATGAGAATAATGTAGTGGTCAAAACGTTAACAAATGTTAATCTGTAGTTTTGAGTTGAAAAACAAACCCTGAATTTGTAACGGTAAGTTTATAATAGTTATTTATAAGTTGAGCTGTCATGTACGATGTTGTGGTTTTGTTTCACTTGTTTAAGGTCATGTGATGTAATTGGTGGAGCAAGGTGCGAACTAGGGGTCAACCGGTATGTGTTTTTCAGGGCCAATGCCGATATCGATTATTACAGATCAAGTAGATCAATAATCAATATTTTGAACCGATATATATGTCTCTTGTAAAAATGACTATTTATTTATATAGCACAATTAATTACAGCTTCCGTTGACCAATGTGCTTTCCAACAAGTCATTAAAACAGAGAAAAACACACAGAATACAAACATGAAAAGGTATAAAATCATACAAGTGTCCCATTAACCTGGATTTAAAAATATTGAGAGAAGAGGCTTATCTAAGGGAAGTAGCAAGGCGTTCCAGAGCCTGGGGGCAACAACACAAAAAGCACGATCTCCCCTACATTTAAGCCTTGACTGAGGAATAAACAATAGATCCTGGTTGGAAGACCGAAGGGATCTAGTGGGTTGATGCTCAGTCACTCACAGAGATATGTGGGGGCCGAACCTTTTAAAGATTTATAAACAAGAAGCAAAATTTTTTATCTAAGGCAGCCACTGTAGTGAGTGTAAAATAGGAATAGTGTGCTCCCTTTTTTTAACCCCACTCAAAAGTTGAGTTGCCACATTCTGAACAAGTTGCAAATGGGATAAAGCTGTCTGGCTAATCCCAAAATAAAGTGAGTTGCAGTAGTCCAGCCTAGATGAAATAAAAGCGTAAATTACTTTTTCAAAAGCCTTAGAAAGCAAACGCAGCTGAAAAAAGCAAGCTTTGACAACTGATTTTATTTGACGGTCAAACTTTAGGCCATCATCAAAAATAAAACCCAGGTTCTTTACCTATGGTAAAAGAACCACCACTGACTACAACTGATGCGCTCCAGTTAGCAAGTGCGTGTGAGATAGCAAAACTTGTAGTGCCTTCAGCCTTGCGCGTTGATTGGCTGGACTCGTGACTTCCAACAGAATAGTCGGTGGGCGGGCATGGCTCTAGAGCACAAAGCGGTGAGTTCCAGGTGGCTTCCAGGGTAGCTGCGTCAGAGAGCCAAATAGCACATTTTAAAATTAAATTATTTTATTGGCAAATCAGTTTTAAAAATGTCCGATGTTGATAATTGTAAAATGCTGAATATCAACGTAAATAATCGCCCAGGTCGATAATCGGTCGACCCCTACTGTCAACATTGGCACAGAAGTGCCGACTGTGAGGTAGATGGTCAAACCAGGAGGACTGGAGCACCTGGGGTTAAAGCCATGTCCAAACTATAGAACCTTAATGGCGTAGGCCGCTTGTTTTGTCGCATGGAGGGCAAGGTCTGTGGCCCGGTGGAGCTCTTTTACCGCCACCAGCCCCAATCCCTTGTCTTGGAGGGTGAGATTCCAGAAGAACAGGAGTTTCTTAACCCTCTGGGGTCTAAGGGTGTTTTGGGACCTGGAGAAGTTTTGACATGTCCTGACATTTGTGCTTTTTTCAGTAGCTAATATAGTAATAGTTAAAGTCAGACTAAATTGTATTCAGCACAAAACTTTATAATATCTTACATAAGTAAGTCATTATAATTGATCATTAGTTACTATATATTTACATACCTAAAAATATGAGATAATGTGCTTGTTGTTTATAGTTTACAAACGGTTTTATAGAACAAACATAATGACTAGCAGATCATTAGTTAATGTATATTAAAATGCTTACAAATGTTGTTACCTTTACCGTTCACATATGGTAATAACTTACTTACATAAGTAAGTCTTTCACAAACATATTTTTAATGCTTAAATGTTCATTAGTTACTATCTATTCACATAGCTAGAAGTATAAGATAATGTGCTTGTGTACGATTTACTATTAACGGTTTTATAGTATAACAGTATATAATGACTAGCATATCATTAGTTGATGTATATTACAATGCTTACAATATATTATATACAATATACATTAGATACTGTATATACTGTATAGTATGCACCATATGTTACGTAAAGCTTTGGTTTGTGGTAGGTACCACCTTCTATCCTCGTGCTGATTTGCTCTGTTGGGCTGTTGTCTAGGTTACGCCTTTCTCCTGTTCCAAGAGGAAAGCTCAGTGCAGGCCCTGATTGAAGCATGTCTGGAGGAGGATGGAAAACTCTACCTGTGTGTTTCCAGCCCCACCATTAAAGACAAGCCTGTGAGTTCAGACACACGCATGCACATGCGTCCAGGATGAATTATTATTATTTTTTCACAAAAACATAACATAAGTTGCCTTCTAAACGTTGATTTTGATCTTTGATGTGGCCCTACTCCGTCAATATGAAAGATATCAAATATATTTTACAGAATGTTCTTTTTCATTATGCAAGATCATTTTATGTAGAAAACCGACTGGGTTACATTATATTAAACCATGTCATAATTAAATCTTGTTGAGCCAAAAAAAATTCTTAGTACTCAGTTTGAATAGACTTTAGGTTTTTGTTTGTGTTACATACACAGTTTGGTTATATGATTAATCTGTTTGTAATGTTTTAGGTCCAGATACGTCCATGGAACCTAAGTGACAGTGATTTTGTGATGGACGGCTCTCAGCCTCTGGACCCTCGCAAGACTATCTTTGTGGGAGGAGTGCCACGCCCGCTCAGAGCAGGTACTTTAAACTGTCTTTCTTTTAAAAAGCACCATGAAGAGATACAAATGCACAAAATTACCAAACTAAACTAAAAAAAGGTTCCCGAAAGATTTTACTCTAACATATGCACTCTCGCTTTGTCAAGTGGAGCTGGCCATGATAATGGACCGCTTGTATGGTGGAGTGTGTTACGCTGGTATTGACACTGATCCAGAGCTTAAGTACCCTAAGGGGGCAGGCCGTGTGGCCTTCTCCAATCAGCAGAGCTACATCGCTGCCATCAGCGCCCGATTCGTCCAGCTGCAGCATGGGGACATCGACAAACGGGTAAGCAGACAAAACTCATTTGTTGTTTTGGAATGATGTTTACAGATGTGGCGAGTAAGAATGCGTTTTACGAGAAAAAGGATCCCGTCACAGTGGGTGAGGATCTGCCGCAAGAAAGACCAGTGGGGGCAATCAGTTGTGTTGTGCACTTCATATACTGGAGCCAATAGGCTTGTTTGACCTCATGTGAGTTGAGAGCTGACTGCTCCGTGTGCTTTTGAAGCTCTCGCGGTACTGTGTTGTCGCACACTGATCGGTCTAAGCAGCATCTAAATCAAAATCAAAAAGATCGTAATCATGAAAAATACTGTACTAGAGATTCATACACATGTACACTAGGGGTATCATACACATTTCTGCCAATCTTATTCTAATCTTGAATGTCTATACAGCAGTACAGCATCATTCATATCTCTGAAAAGTCTTCAGTTTTATTATATTCATAAAAGATACAGTAGATACAGCTGTACGAGTCTTTCCGAAAAAGCCGAGCTCGTGTTGTGGGCGGAGCTAGAGCCACATCAATACAAATAAAACAGAACTTTTTGTCTTAAAATAACTACGGTGAACATTCAGATCCAGCCATACATATTTCACCTAGAATCGGATCCCCAAATTTTGAACAGCAAGAACAAACTCAGCAAGAACGACTACAGCAGGATGTCTCTATATGGGGAGGTTAGCTAAACAAATGCATTTACACGCATGCATTACGACATCGCATTATCCCTGGATAACGTTTATTCACTACACTGTATGTTTGTGTTTTTACATTATATACACTTACTTACTGACTGTGAACAGACTTTTGGCAGTTTTACTTGCCGGCTGAGGTTCCGACTGATCATGACCGGGATCTTTAATGGTTGGGACCGATCCATCTTTCAGTTTTAGTCTATCACCAAATCCAGCGTTGAACTGTCCCTTATTATTAAATCATTCCTGATTTAATGGAGGTTCTGTGTGAAATGCCCATACAAAGAGTTCTGCTCATATGAAGTCATACAGAGCCATATTCGAAAAACTTTCCGAAACTTGTACATTCGGCACATAATTACTCCGTCATACGCTCGACTTACTTATTTGAATCTTTGACCATGTCTAGTATGTCTAGTATCTTTAACAGTGTAAATAAGTCAGAATGCACGAAATAGCATGATACCTCTTCTTAAATCATGTATTAATAAATAAGGAAATAAAGCAAATTATTAAAGTATTTTACAGTAAAAGTTTCATACTTTATTATATTTTGTAATTAGGACAATTACGAATAAATGATTATGTCCATTTTTTATGTCTTCTTATGGATAATTTACATATCAGTGTTATATTAGTCTCAGTCTGAGCGTATTAATATTAATATTAATGACGTTATAGTACTTGTGTTATGCAGTTTACTTTCTTTCTCCTATAAATTATGTATGTAATATTTTTAATTATCTATCGCACTTTGTCTGTTTGCATGTAAGCGTCTGTGAAAGAAACCTTTGGAATCAGTTATCTTATACTTACACTTATATGTGTAAATAGATTTTCCAATGTCCGTAATATCTTAAATAGTTGTGTCCATTCCTGTGGATATAGTCTTATGTATTTTCTAAATATGTAATGTCATGATCTTGAAAGCAAGCATATTTAAAAATCGATGAAAGAGTGATTAACTTTAAGTGTTTACAGTGC
Source organism: Beaufortia kweichowensis (assembly GCA_019155185.1). Taxonomy (NCBI): domain Eukaryota; kingdom Metazoa; phylum Chordata; class Actinopteri; order Cypriniformes; family Gastromyzontidae; genus Beaufortia; species Beaufortia kweichowensis. The sequence goes on from CM032810.1 coordinate 14,343,644, forward strand.
AATCTGATCTGGCCTATAGGATTGTTTATTGAGATGCAGTACAGTATGTTGTTCCAGTAGGTTCATCCAATGTTACGCAATCTGGTGGATATTGCGTGAAGCGCAACACATTCACATAAATTCTTTAAAACAACTACTTAGTATTCCATGTTATTTCGCGTTACAATTCCCTCGAAGTCGCGCAAAAAGACGCGCATTCGCCACATCTGTATATCATTTCATGTCACATTTCTTTGTGACAATAACTGTAATCTGAAAAAACAAAATGTTAGTAAAAGGTATTAAAAATGTACAAGAAATAATCACATTTTTTATTTGCATAATACAGGTGGAGGTGAAGCCGTACGTTTTGGACGATCAGCTGTGTGATGAGTGTCAGGGAGCACGTTGTGGAGGAAAGTTTGCGCCGTTCTTTTGCGCTAACGTCACCTGCCTGCAGTATTACTGTGAGTTCTGCTGGGCAAACATCCACTCCCGCGCCGGCCGGGAGTTTCACAAGCCACTCGTGAAAGAGGGAGCCGATCGTCCTCGCCAGATCCACTTCCGCTGGAACTAAAGATGGCAATTCTGTGTGAGCCAGGAATGGTAGCATAAAACAACATGTCTGCAGACCCCTGAACCCAAGCTGTCAGTATAAAGTTATGTAACCATAAACAGTATATAAAGAATATATATGACTATAAAACTAGAAATATATCTTTATCTTTTGTAGCAGCCAGAAACACTACAAGCCTCTGTTTATTTCACCAAACCACTTCTTTCCCCCCTCCCTGCACATCTCAGGCTCGGAACAGAGTTTTTGTGGTACTTTCATGTTTTTTAAAAAGGAAATTAAGAAAAAAAGAGATTGATTTTTTGTAGTTTTTTCAAATTATTTTTATATGTGAGATTTAAAAACTAGAAGCGAGAATGTTTTCACTTGGGGCAGCCTGTTCGTTTTCTTTGTTCGTTTGATCGGTCTGTTTTTGTCTGCTGCTAAATCCCCTCCTAGTTGGCAAAAGTGCGCAATTGTCTCTGGAAAACCCTTAATGATGTAATTTTTGATGCCTGCCCTGGATTTTGGACCAAAGGTAGTGAAATGTGCGGCTTGAAAATAAGAAAGTGGCCTGAAAATAAGAAATCGAGAATTATATTTTCCTTTCCCCCATGTTTTTACATGCTCCAACGTGCTGTTAGCAGAAATAGAAATGGTTCGATACTAATTACTGAAACTACATTTACTACTGGCAAAAAAAAGAATACCTCAAAATATAATCTGGCTTGTTATTGCTTAACTTTTTCAAATTAATCACAAGCTATAGAATAAGCTTTGCTGCTAAATAGGATAGATTGTGTAGGTGTTCTATGTAATGCCATTGTGGTGTCAATAATGATGTCATAAGCGGAAATGCAGTCTGTTTCCTCTTACCAAGGCATGGCCGACTGTTGCCATGGAAACACAGAATGTGAAAACTTATGTGCATGTTTGTGGCTGTACATCATTTGCATGCAGTGTAAAGGCTACCGGCACATATATAAAAGAAAAAAAAACAGATCAAACTGAACATCAAATATGAAGCATATTAACAATAAACAGAGGAATTTAATGTAGCATGAGGCGAAAAAAGTCAGACTCCTAGATATAAGATAATCAATAATAATGAAAGTGTATAATTATCTGTAAAAACCTCTGCATGCGTTGTTGTGATGATTCCTTTACAAACCTATTATGAGAGAAGTGACATTAGTTTTTAGAGTAGTGAGTTCTGCCATTTTGTAACTTGATAATTAGTCAGGAGACGGTGTGGTCCTGTGGTATTTGTGTCTTTGTCTTTGTGCAGTGTGAGTCTAATTATGAATTGAGATTTTAGTTGAATTTAAACACTTTGATCTAGAGGATCACAAGAAAACCTCTCGACATTTAACCTTTGCCCTTCCTGAACACCCCTGAATACCCCTCACATCTCCATCCAAGTGATGTGCATCTGCGCTCTCATTGTGAGCAGTAGGTCTAAACTAGTTACAGTTCCTCTAGAGTCATTATTGTGTTCATCGTGTGTATGTGTGTGGGGCCTAGCTCTACGTTTTTGTAAAATATTATTATGGACAAAAGTAAATACATGTTACAGACATGCACAGTAAAAACAGAGGAGAGAGGAACTCTGTCTGCAGGTTTTCGTAAAATATTTTTGTAGCGTAATGTTCATATTGAGATTCTCGGTGTTATTTTAGTTTCCGGAGTAATCAGGTGATTCTCTGTGTTTGGTCAGTCTTACGGACAATCTCTCCAGAAGCAATGGACGCTGGTGATAAACCCAGCAGTTTGGTACTGTACTGTTCTTTCTGTCCTCTCTTTCCTTTTTGCACTCTGTATATCCATGTGTTCTTGGCTTTGGTGAAGAATTCAGTGCCCTATTGTACTGTCTAGTTTATATGTGTGATTTAACCGTACAAGTGTCAACACTGAGCTGACATTGTATGTTTTAATATTATGTATTTTTATTTATAAGTAAAATATTTATTTGTTGACGTGTAACCTTTTGCCAGACTTCCGAATCTCAAATCACTTTGTAGGACATGTGATGCACTACCTTTTCTCTCCTCTCCTTTCTCCACTGGGAAAACCAATTACTGTTGGTTCTGGCTGTCAACGGCTGACATTTGGACTAAAATGCAAAATAATCTCTTTATTTTATGTCACATCATGTTTTTGTATACTTTTCCACTCTAGAATAGTTACAACCAATTTTAAGTCTATTGGATAATTTAAATATATTTATTCTTCATAGTAACTTAATTTATATATTTTGTACGACGCTGGACCCAAATTCTATTTAAACTATTAAGTTAATGTAATGTGTACTTTAAATAAGTAGCAAAGGTGTTTCTGGGAACTTTTTAAACACAACAACATAGTAAACAAGTAGTAAAGAAGTCATAGAGAAATTGTCACATGGTCTTGAGATGGATGACACATTGTAAGCATCCTCTTTTAACACCTGTCCCTTTGTCTTTAAACTGCTTGTAATGAGTACTCTGTTTTGTGTGTTAAAACACTGTTGCTTTGAATGTGTATGTGTGGGTTTTTGTTGTCATCATATTTATTTGACTATTTTTGTAGACAGATAACTGTTTGATTTAAAATGTATTTTTCTATTTCCATAGACCCCAACACTCACTTTATTTCACCACATATTTAATGTTTCATTCACACACAGCGTTACGCTGAAAGATGTAAAACCCTGTTTCATGAACATCCGTGCAGTGTATGTGTATATGTTTTTTTCAATGTTTTAATGCTTGGCACACATCAGTGTGATTACTATTTAAGTTGTGTGTATTTTTTTTGAAGGAAGGAAACATTAAGGGTTCTACTATGTTCATGGAAAACACTTGACACTCTCCTTGGTTAGATGGAGGGGTATCAGCCCTTCCCTCTCTGATACTCAGAAACTTGAATATAACACATTTTGAAAGGCTTACTAACCTCGAATCTGTGTTGTGACGTGCAATACTGTTTCTAATGTTTGTATAAAAAGTGAGATTTGCAGTGTATACCTTTTTAATGCAGATTTATTTTTTTCATTGCATATTTTGCAAATTTCTGATTCACAGTGTCATTTTTTACTGTCAGAAAAGATAAAACCCCTTTTTTTCATTGCAACTATTTTTAAATCCAAATATCTTTGTACTGATGTAAATGATTGTAGTTATTTTGGATAGTGTTTTGCTAACAAAAGGAGAAACTTTTTCATGCATATTTCTATTTTGTTTTTTGTTTGTTTGTTTGATTTTTTTTATTTTACACAATGGTAGCAAAATATTTGGGATAATTTTTCATATTATATGTCATTAATATTATTTTGTATTTTTATGTGGAAAGAAATGAATATATAATTTTATGATGCTAACTGCTAAAAATATAATTTCAATTTGAATTATTTTTAAAGCTGAACTCTTTGTAATATTGTTAATGTTATAGTTTTTAAATCAAGGTTGTGTATAGATTCACACAAGTGGTTTATGAAGTGTTCAGACTGTAATTATTACTGAATGGCTCTTTGATATGCAAACTGAATATCATGTTGTTTTGATCTTTATTTTGATTGGTTTTGTATTTAAATGGGGTGTTGATTACAATATTTTTTCATTTCCTGAATAAAGACCCATTCTGTTAAGACACAAGCTGTGTTATTTATTTCATATGTATTATAGATACATACAGCTACTTTAGTGTGTATCTGTTTACTTAGTAGTTGGTACAGAACTAGGTAGTGGCTCACCATAAGGTTTAAATTTTGGCCATTAATGTGCATGAACCTGTTTGGCCAAAATGGCATACAGACATCAGTAAATGAATTAAAAAACAAAATCACATATGATCCACAAAGGTAAAGACTCTTATGCCTTTGTTAAAAATGATTGACAATTATTAATGTATAAATGTATATTTCAGAAACTATATTTAATATATAATTAGAGGTTTGTCATTTTATGGTGAAACCACATACCACAACATAATTGGGCGGGGCCATCTTAATCTTTAATAGGTCATGTGTGTGACAGATATGTTTCAATTTTAATTACTTTAACTATTTGCAACATGTGGTTGTTTTTAACCTCAACATTTATATTTTTTCAAGATACATATGTTTTTCCACCCCTAGCAAATACAATACATACATTTTAAATACAATTCATCACAAAAACGGAAAGCACCTTTTTACATAAACGTGAACGCCATGCGCCCCCTGGAGGAATATGTGTTACATTATAAGTTTTCCCCAGTTACTCAGCAGCGAAGAACTGAAACCGGAACTAAACTCATTTCATCACAGTTCCGAGGTGCGGGAACACAGACAAGGTAAATATAACATAATATAACATTTTCACCTGATGTTTCACCTCAAACTGAATGAAATTCTGCCTTATCAGACAAATGTGTTTCACATATCATAAACATTAGATTATTTTGGCTGGTAAACACGGGCCATGCAGGTGGAAATACCAACAACCAGGAAACTTTTTCAAAAGAAATAATACTATAGTTACACTACTGCTAAACTACGGTGGCTCTGAACAGCAACACACATTGTTTTTTCCACTCAATTATGTCTTAACCACATCTTTTCTCGTTAAAACGACATCTTTTCCTTATAGAAAATAATAAGGAAAGTAAGGAAAGGCATTGGAGCTACACCTCATCTGAAATATCACAGGTTTATTTGGAATTTGCATTTATTTCAGTCATACACATTCTGGTTAAACTTTTTAATAGTTTTAATTGTTTATATAGCCCAAAGTTCACTACGATCTATCGTATAGGACCGGGACAATTCCCAGCATCTGTAGCCTTAGTTTAGATTAATGTTAATGTTAATGGCTTATACTAAACAAAATATTAACAAAACGAATAAGATGGATAACTTGGTATATCGCAAACATGGATTTTCCTCTATACTTCAAAACGACATAGAAATAGTACAATGACAAACCCTTATATTAAACAAAGAACTTTTATTGCCAAAACGAATAAGACAGATACCTGCCTTGATATTTCCCCTTACTTCAAAATAAATGCTTAGTTTTCGGTGAATTATTTTTTAAATAAGACATATCAACAATTAAATAGTACAATTACAAACCCGCTTATATTAAATAAAAGAAGTTTTATTATCGAAACGAATAACACCCATATCTGCCTGTTTTTTAATACACTTCCTGTAGACCATTTCACAAGGTCCAGAAGCACTTCCTGTTTCAGTTTTTTGTATTTCACATATGTAAATTAAATTAAATCTTAAAGATGTTAAACAAGTCAGTTGTAAATGTTCTGTTGATTGTATTTTGTTTAGACATTTGTGTAGTGTTAAAAAACTGAGACAGGAAGTGCTTCTGGACCAGTGCTGTTTACATCTTGCGAAATGGTCTATTGCTATCTTCCTATTTTTCATATACTTTCAAAAAGTGGTGGGGACACAATAAGCTTTAGAAAACAGTGGTGGGTACCGGCAAAGTACGTCTATTTTGATAACAGATGCACTTTAGGTTAGGCCAACCTGATTTTCTCTGGGCCATCCTCCCACATTGTGATTTCTGTCTACGCTATGGTACTGAAGTGATCATTTTTAAACTGGGAATTGAATAGAAAAGTTCTTCAACTGTTTTACATGTTTTACACTTATAGGGAGAGCGGCTGTAGCACATATCCCCTTCCAGACCTTCTTTTTTCAATACATTTTTGACTTTTGGACTTTACAACAGTGTAACCACTATGGCCATTCTGAAAGGTGAAATAACCACTATGGCCATTTTAGGTAAAATAACCCAATGTTAATAAAATAAAAATATAGAATAAAATATACACACATTCAGGGGTACAGTGGTGATATGGGGTTTATTTTAACAGTTATTATATTACAAATTTTACAAATTTTAAAAACAGTCAAAATGACCTCCTAGGTATCCACCTTATTTTTGCCGTAAATATGAATGCCGCCATCTTGAGCTGTTTGTGTTAAGACTTCCGGTGATCTGCTAAAGCTATGGCAGCTGAGTGATGAGTGTGCAGCTTTGACTGGCTAGTTAATATTTATTATGAAATCCAAAGGTACAGGCTTAATGTGTGCAGTTAGAGGTTGCCATAATAGCCAGTACAAAAACGTAGTGGCAAAAAACTCTATGAATAATCAAGCAGCCCTACCCCTCGTTTCTCTCCAGTCTTTTAGCACCCCGCCTCCTCACCATCTACCCCTTTTCTGGGGGGAAGCGCTCTTTGTTTGGGCAGGTACCGAGCTCAGAGCCCTTTCCCCGGTCAGGGGAGTGCTCCAGGTTAGGAAAGAATTGCAGAGTCGGAGTCCTCCCGGACAGCACGCCAAATACGCATACCATTCCTCTCGCTTTATTATCTGCAAAGGCAAACTCGTGAAACTTAAATCATCCACCAAAACGCCCGTATGTTTGTTCATTCCACTTTGTTGACAGAAGACCGGCAGAAGACCATCTTTTCACTGAAAAGTGGTTGGGCTATTATGCTCCACTAAAATATGAAATAAATACATATTACGTCATATTATATACAGTGGTGCAAATAAGTATTACCTGAAAAGTAAAACCTGAAAGATCTGGAGAAGACCTGTATGGAGGAGTGGGCCAAAATCCCTGCTGCAGTGTGTGCAAACCTGGTCAAGAACTACAGGAAATGTCTGACCTCTGTAATTGTAAACGGTAAAAGGTAAAATACTTGTTTCATGCAATAAAATGGAAATTAATTATTTAAAAAATCATACAATGTGATTTTCTGGATTTTTTTTCCGATTCTGTCTCTCACATTTGAGATGTACCTAAGATGAAAATTTCAGATCTCTCCATTCTTTGTAAGTGGGAAAACTTGAAAAATCTGCAGTGTATCACATACTTATTTGCCCCACTGTATCAGGCCACTTCTTAATTTCATCCTCACATTGTGTTATACATCGCGGGTGTGGAAAATATTTCCTATAATTGTTTTTAATCATGTTTTACGCCTGATCCCACAGCATTGTTTTCAACCAGCCAGCTAATAAAACGGAAGTCTTGACACAAAATACGGTGGATAGTTCTAGTTTTAATCAGCAATAAGTTTTTTAGATTGTCCCTTCTTTGCATTTTAAGATTCCACGAATCACGATGAACCTTTTGTAGTAGCGATCTTTTTTGTAGTCATTTTCTTTAAAGGGTGTATTTTGTTCCTTTTCTTTATAGGGTATTTTTTATGATAATTCATCTTTATGTCAGTTGTGTTTAAATTAACGTAATGTGCTCTAATGTTGCATAAGCTTTTGATGGAGCGGTAGTGGAGCGCTTTACACCGTGTCCTAACCAGATGCGATGCGGCGCTGCGACACGCGATAAAAGGTATCTTTTCCTGTTAATCAGAATTTTTGTCCTAACCAGCCGCCACAGCGATACGCGGCATGACAGTAGTTTCTATTTTAGAAACGGTTTATATTTCTGCGAGTTTGCAACTGACAGCTCCACCCACAAATCGATCTCATTCGCAGAAAGTTCTGCATGTCATAAATATTAATTATCAAACATGGATGAGGAGAGACTGATAATAGAAATTTAGAAAAAATAAAAAATTAGCATAGTGTCCGGTGCTGCATCACAGAAGTCTTGAAAATACAGGATGCATCTCTTTAGCTGCTGTGAGAGAGAGGGTGCGCGTACAGAAAAAAAACTCATCTGATTGGTCATGTTTTGTGATTGACAATCGCGCCAAGCTCCTTTATTGCGTTTAGTGAGGACAGTCAAATTGCTTATTACTGTGATCATATGGCATTGTGTCTGGTTAGGACTGCGGAAAAAAATGGCTCTACTTTTTAAAAACATCCACTCCTCACTACGCTCATACTCTGGAAGGGGATATGCACTACAGCTGCTATCCCTATATATAACAAGTATAAAACAAGTTAAACAGTTGAATGATTTTTCTATTAAATGTCCAGTTCGAAAATGATCACTTCAGTAGGCTACATAAAAAAAATAAAGCGATTGGCTGGCAGCAGGCCAGATCAGTAGCCAGCAACCGCCCAGCTAGCCAAAATACATGACTGTTACGTAACTACAACGTAATCTGATTACCAAAGTTATGTTGTGGCGACGTAACGAGTTACGTCGTGGCGACCGGAAAAGTGAAATTCCAGGATTCGTCCCTACGATGTAACTTCATGACTTTGCCAGTTAGTCCTCACAACGTTGTGAGGACGTCATGGGGTGGGGTGTCAGTTGGTAATTTTTACTTTGTTTAACACCTTCTGCTATAAATGGGCGGACAGTGTAACTAATGTCCTTATTTGCCCCATAGTAATTTAAAATGTGACTGATGACTGCAGAATCAAAAAATAATTAATTTATTTTTAATCCTAACCCATTGCCTTAAAATGTACATATTTACATTAAAAATGATACTCAAGCATTACCCATAACATCAGCAGTTCATTTAGTGGATCTATATATTACCCTTAATAATACATTTTCATTCTGACCTGTTAACAATAACCTTTTTTTAAAATACATATTAATAACCACTAAAAGATAGCATAATGTTAGCGGACACTGCATACAAATAAAATATTTCCATACAATACCACTACAATAAATATGACCACTTAACTTAAAACACTTAAATTAAAATTAATTTTTTGGGAATTTAATGGTAATGATATTACATGCCTGGGACGTTGCAGTTACGTTGTCAGGTGGTAAGTCATGAAATTACCAAAAAGTACCAATAAGTTACGTAACTGGTACGTCGTGTGTTAGCTGAGAATTATCCTGGTGCTCCAGATGGCCAGTCTGCGACCTGTCCTATGCGGTAGATTGTAGCGAACTTTGGGCTATATAAATGATGAAAATCATTCAAGTTTAACCTGAAATTAATGCATATGCCTGGAATGAATGCAAATTCCAAATAAACCTGTCATATTTCAGATAACTTGTAGCTAAAATGCCTTCCTTAATTGTTTCCCTGACTTATTCTACCCTCAAGTGGCTAAAATTATTATTGCTATGTTGAAACAAAGAAATTATTTTTCGTTATACTGAGAAAAGATGTCGTTTTAACAAGAAAAGATGTTTTAACGACATGACATCTCATTATTACGACATAATTAAGTGGAAAAAATAATATGTGCCACCGTACTAAACAAACCAAGGGTTCAAAACTATAACTAAAATCATCTATTATTATAGCTCAAAGATAAGGAAGAATGTTGGAAGAAGTTGAAAGTTGTGAATTGGTTCTTGTGTTTCTTCTGTCAGAGTTTTCCAGTGATGTATACTCATGTTTCTATTGGTTCCAGTCATACAGGTGTATAAGGCATGTAAGGGGCTTATTACAATCAATTTACAGTATATCAGTGTATGGGAAAGCATTGCCATGGGTGACTCTAGTAAGGGGGATGATGTCTCGTCTGGTCATAAAGACAATGCCTGCTGCCCTGCTGTGAAAGCCACAACGCCCTGTGAAGCAGAAAAGTATTTTGTTTCTCCATTTTACTTGAAATGCATTTTTTGTTTTTATTTGAAAGGCATCATATTTGTTGATTTGTTCTTTCATTTAGGAAGTAAGATTGTAAAATGGTGTTAATACATAAGTGCCTGATGACTTTGACTATACAAGACTTTATACAAGACTAAGGAATGGTCACTGAAGACAATTTTGTCAATCATTTAATTATTTAATTCGATGCTTTCATTTAAATATTTCATTTAATTGAATGGTTGATGTTCCTTAGTGTTGAGGTTTATCAAAAGGAGAGAGCAGGCTCTCCAGTGCTCTCCAGCTGTATTTCAATGAAAAGTGATGCCATTGATGCATCAATGGATCCTCCAGTTAAATTCCAGAAGGAAGATCAATGGTAATACACATTTATATATTTAAAAAAGTCAAAAGTGATACCAAGCTGTGTCTGTTTGTCTAGTTTGGTTATTTTACTAATTTTTAATGCAAATTTATCTACGTTTCATATGGTAACTTAGAGCTAATGTTATGTGGTAATGGCACTGCATGTTATTAGTGGATTTTATTGGTGTTTTTCTTTAGACCATTGACAGTAAATGATAATGCTGTCATTGTTCGTGAATTATCTGTTTTTACCTATTCTGTGCTGTTCTTTATGAAGTCATGAGGAAGAGAGGCTTGTTATTTCTGCTGAGAGCTGTGTGTCTGTTCAGAGCAACATATCAATAGACTTACCAACGAATTTCCATATGACTGCTTCTTCCACACAGCAAAGGTTATATTGGTCTTTTTGTTATTCATTATTTATTTTTGCCTGATCACTTATTTATTGGAATCATATTTTGTTTTGTTCTTTTTCAGTAATTCTGTCCCAAAACAGCAAACATCTGTTCCTGATGTATTGAGGGTTAGATAATTGCACTTTTATTATTCATATTTTTGCCTTTAGTTTTGCTTGTTTTTTTTATTTAAATTTTAAACAAAGAAATCAAAAAAGTGTATTTTTATTTTGCCTCAGCAACTTGAAGAAAAAGTTCTTGCTTTTGTGAAGAAGGAGCTCAGAAAAATTAGCAGCGTTTTAAATCCAGATGTCTCGGAGTGTGTGGACAGTCAGCCAGAGGAAGAGGGAAATGCCCTCGAAGCCAAAGAAGCAGCTGTCAAAATCACAATACACATACTGAAGACTATGAAAGAGCACAGCCTTGTTCACAGGCTACGTCAATGTTAGTATAATTGTATAACAAAATAAAAAACGTGAACGTGAAAAAACGTTCACCTGAAGCAGAACATATTTCATGTATAACAAACTGTTCCTTTGCTTTATTTTTTTAGTTCAAATTTCAGCATATCAGCAAAAACTTAAGTCCAGTTTGAAGAGCAGGAGTCAGCGTGTATTTGAAGGATTTGCTAAGCAAGGAAATCCAGCCCTTCTCAACAAGATTTACACAGAGCTTTATATTACAGAGGGAGGGAGTGGAGTGGTGAATAATGAGCATGAGGTGAGACAGATTGAGAAAGTTACTAGAAGACCTACGACACAGGAAACACCGATCAAATGCAATGACATTTTTACAGCCTTACCTAGACAAGATAAACCTGTTAAAACTGTGATGACTAAAGGAGTCGCTGGAATTGGAAAAACAATTTCTGTTCAGAAGTTCATTCTGGACTGGGCTGAAGGAAAAGCAAATCAGGATGTTGACTTTATATTTCCACTGCCTTTCAGAGAGCTGAACTTGATTGGCAAAAAACAGTACACTTTGGAGCATCTTGTTCATTTCTTCTTCAAGGAAATCAATGGATTAAAACTTTCGAATCTTGAAAACTACAAAGTCATTTTCATTTTTGATGGTTTGGATGAGTGCAGACTATCTCTTGATTTCATGAACAACAAGAGGTGCAACGAATTAACTGTGGCAGCTTCAGTGGATGAACTGTTGACCAACCTTATCAAGGGGAATCTGCTTCCTTCTGCTCTCCTCTGGATCACCTCTCGACCAGCAGCAGCCGATCAGATTCCTCCTCAGTATGTTGATCAGGTGACAGAAGTACGGGGGTTTAATGACCCTCAGAAGGATGAGTTTTTCATGAAAAGAATAAATGATCAATGCCTGGCCAGTAGAATCATCACACACATCAAATCATCAAAAAGCCTGTACATCATGTGTCATATACCAGTCTTCAGCTGGATTTCAGCCACTGTTCTAGAGAGAGTGTTGAGTGAAGCCAAAGAGAGTCAACAAATCCCCAAGTCACTGACGGAAATGTATACACACTTCCTGATTTTCCAGACACTACAGATGAATGATAAGTACAGGGAACAACATCATTCAGATCCACGCTTGAGCAGACAGAACATTCTTTTGCTTGGAAAACTTGCCTTCCAGCAGCTGAGGAAAAGTCATGTGATCTTCTATGAAGAAGATCTGAGAGAGTGTGGCATTGATGTTAAAGATGCATCACTTTACTCAGGAATGTGCACCCAGATCTTCAGAGAGGAGTTTGGATTGTACCAACGGAAAGTCTTCTGCTTTGTGCATTTGAGTTTCCAAGAGTATCTTGCAGCTTTATTTGTGCACCTTCATTGGTTTACAAGTCAAAATCCCATTAGTGATGAAATCACTGTACCATTCCAAAACACAGAATTCAGAGAGCTTTGTGTGACTTCAACTCTGTTTGACCTACACAAGAGTGCTATAAATCTGGCTTTAAAGTCAAGAAATGGTCATTTTGACCTTTTCCTCCGCTTTCTCCTTGGTCTTTCACAAGGGAACAGCCAGAACTTGTTTCATCACCTTTCAATACAAATAGGAGAAAGTACACAGAACAATGAAAACACAGTCAGATACATAAAGAAAAAACTTGAGGAAGGTCTTAGCCCGGAGAGATCCATCAATCTTTTCCACTGCCTTAATGAACTGAATGACCATTCTCTTGTCAAGGAAATACAAACGTACCTTCAATCCGGAAGACTTTTGCCAGAGGAACTTTCACATGCACAGTGGTCAGCTTTGGTGTTTGTGTTGCTTACTAGTGATGAGGGAATGGAGATTTTTGACCTGAGAAAATTTTTGAAATCAGATACTTGCCTTTTAAAACTTCAACCTGTTATCAAGGCCAGTCGGACTGCCATGTAAGTACCACAAAATCTCTACTTTAAAGAATGGTGTAAATGGTTATAAATTTGTTTTACTTCCTAGACTGTCCACATGCAATCTCACGGGGGAATGCTGTTCAGTTTTGGCTTCTGTTCTTCAATCAAATCCCAGTGTTCTGAAAGAACTGGATCTGAGTTTCAATGACCTTCAAGACAAAGGTGTGAAACGTCTTTGCTCTGGACTGCAGAATCAATGCTGCAAACTGGAGACACTAAAGTAAAGAAAATATTTTTTCAAGATATTTTGTGACACAGATTATATCAGAATATAATTGGTAAATTCCCTTAATGGTTCCAGATTGGAGTTTTGTGGACTCAGAAGAAACAGCTGCTTGGTTCTTGTTTCTGCTCTTCAGTCAAACCCATCACATCTTAAGGAGCTGGACCTGAGCCATAACAACATTGGAAATGATGCAGCAACCAAGCTTCTGGGCTTACTACCCGAGTGTAGACTTGAGAATCTCAGGTCTATATATATATTTAAATCTGATTTTAAAATTGAACTAATATAGCCTTATTAAATTAAATTAAATTAAATTTTATTTTTATAGCGCATTTTCACAAAGTTCATTGTATCAAAGCAGCTTTACAAGGTATTGAAAACAACAGTCAATGGTCAGGGATTAAAAAAACTCCTTAAAGGAGAAGGTGGCGTGGGGATTCAAATTTCCCTTGATGTTTTGACATATAAGAGGTGTTAGTCTCATTAATACATTTTTGCAAGTTTTATATCTCAAAACGTCCTCGATATCAATAACTAAGGCATTTATTGCGTTGTTCTCCGGAAAAAGCCAAATGAGTAGTGGCTGGGTTTGTGATGTCAGAGATGCCAATTCATTTGCATACGATTAACCTCGAAACAACACAAAAACACCAACCCCAGCACCCACTGGCATTGCATGTGAAAACCGTCCTCGCTTGACAGAGTACCACCACTGAGCATGTGTGAAACTTCATCCACAACATGTGCACTTTGTCAGCGTGCAAGACAAGATACAACTTTGAGGGAGACAGTAGGGCATTACCAAGTTGTAAGCGCAGTAAGATGTCAGCCAAACGCTGTGCAGTTCCTGGTTGTGGGAAACAAAAGTCTTTGCACAAACTTCTAAAGGATTCATTTCCAATTTATAGTTAATTTTTACAAAATGTCCAACCCACGTCGATTCAGAATTGCATGTATGTTCAGCGCATTTTTACCAACCAATGTTTTCTAAACAAGGCACAAAAAGATGCTAGCTTTGCTAAAAAATGTATTCTGATAGATTTGAATCTGGCTGAAATCCCACAAACGGTAAGTACTATATTTAATTTAATTTTGCTATAATTTGTACATTACATGTATTTGACTTTAGTAATGTACAAATTCTCTCATCCGTTAAGAATTAGTAAGTTAAACTAAAGACATATGTCAGACAAAATATTTTAGTTCTTACCATGTTGAAACAAGTTCTACATTCTTTGCTGAGGGACGGATTGTTAATTTTTATCAGTTTCTTTATTTCAAATTCTCTTTGTGTCCTCTATTAAGGATTGCATATGTGTCATGGATTGCAGCTGTAACATGTCATGTCAGGGTTATTTTCTCCCTATTTTTTTATATTTTATTTTGTTCCCCTGAGGTGTTAAAATAATATTACTAAAAATTTTCTGTAAAAATATTCATTTTCTGATGTTTTTACGTCACTTTTTCAAAAATGCTTTCTGAAAAAAGGTGGATTTATGGTTGGCTAGCGTTTTAGCCAATGATTTTGTTTCAATGCCCAACACATCTGCTGGTATTGCCGTAGCAGCGAGGCGATGGGTCTTGGTGTCATTGAACTATATGTTTGAGCCTGAATCTGATAAAGAAACTGATCAAAATTAACAATCCGTCCCTCAGCAAAGAATGTAGAACTTGTTTCAACATGGTAAGAACTAAAATATTTTGTCTGACATATGTCTTTAGTTTAACTTACTAATTCGATATCAAATTGAATTCTTTAAAGTCATTGATTGCATCTATAACTCCCATTACAGTTACAGGACACAGAATAATGACTCATTAAGATGAATATGTGAATAATTAATTATATATAGTAGAAAGTTTAATTTAAGAGGGTTGTGGGTGTGCAAAGGAAGTATCCGGTTGTCATTGGGCAGTTGTCCATTGTGCAGCACCAGAATGGGTATGGGACTGGTATGAGCAGTATCATGCTAAACTGGAACTTAATCTGTATCGCTCAGAGTTCCTCATAGAAGAGAGAGAGAAGGGGATAGAGAGGGTTCACGAAGATATGAAGGTACTAGACCATTTAGGGCTTTGTAGTTAATTAACAATATTTTATGTGATACTTAACAGGTAGCCAGTGCAGTGTTGCTAGAATTGGGCTTATGTGATTAGCAGCTGCATTTTGTACCAGTTGAAGCCTTTTTATTTAATTTGCATGACATCCCCAGTAAGGAGTTGAAATTTGAGGTCATAAATGCGTGGATAAGCTTCTCAGCATCTGAAACAGACAGCATATGGCGCATTTTTAAAATGTTTCTAAGGTGGAAGAATGCAGTATGAGAGACTTATTTAACACACCTGCACATCTTATTTGGACATTTATTTTACCACCTTGCATTTTTTAGACTGCAAGTTGTATTCACTAATTATCCATATTATTTCCTTTATTATTATTATTATTTATGTAAAGCAGTTTGGCATCAGTGAAAATTGTGAAAAGCGCTATATAAAAAAACAATGACACACATTAGAAATGTGATTATTGAAAGTTCTTATCTAGCATTACACCTAGGTTCTTGACAGTGGAAAATGGGACAATTGTGCAATGGTGCAACCTCCTATAGACATGTTGTGGTCTGTCATATCTTATCTAAATGGTCAGTGTTGGCATATATGGCATATTTACGTATTTAGGACTCCTGAACTGACTGCTTCTGACTGGATACCAACAAGCCAATGAGATCGAGCAAGATCTACGAACCAGATGTGGCGTGCTTACATCTTCTCAACAAACACTTGACCCATATTCTTTTTCTACGTTTATGTTTGCGTTTTTCGCTGCAAAACATTGCGAAAGCCAGGAGACAGTTACAACCCTCTAGGCTGAAAAATGGTACAGATTCAGACACTAATTTATGAGGACTATAAAAAAATAAATAGTTGCATTTTTACCATTATAGGGAGGTTGTTTAAACACAGTGGACACACAAATGTATTCAAACACTATGTCAAAGTAAATTTTGCATAATAAGTATTTTGTAGCATGATATTCAACATTGCTGATTCAACTTTTTATCAACACAAAGCTCAAATGTAGCCTCAATCGACTGGACAGTTTTAAAGAGGTTAAAAAGAGGTTAAAACTATTGACTTAGTGTAAATACCATCTTTAATGTATTTTAATGTACTTAGTAGCAAGTGTTGCCCTTGAATATATTTTTAATAGGTCTGCATCTTTTAAGAGCTATTTAATGTCATTTACAGGCTATCAGACTGTGGGATCACAAAGGAGGCCTGTGCTTTCCTTGAATCTGCTCTGAGTTCAAAACCATGTCACCTTAAAAGGCTGGACCTGAGTCATAATACACTTTGGGATTTAGGAGTTGGGGTGTTTCCTGGTTTACTCAAAAATCCAAACTGTAACCTTGAAGAGCTGAGGTAGGTGTGAGGTTTTTGTCTTTTACTGGTCTTTTATTTGCGTCAATGTACTAAGCTGTGGACAACTGTTGTATTTAATACTTTTTTTTTTTCATTTTTGTGGCTGGGAGTCTATGGAACCCCTTTGAACGTTACAGAAAAACGTCTAAATTTACGTATGTAACCATAGTTCCTTGAAGAGGGAACGAGATGCTGTGTCAGTGTTCCGATGATATGGGAACGCCTCTGCATGACCGCGTCTGAAGCATGTGTATTAAAATTGTCGAATGACAGGCTGCGATGTCATAGGAGGGATGACGTCAGGACCAGGAAGTATAAAGCACCCCGGAACAATCGCATTTTAGCTTCTTTGGCCAAAGCTGCACTCAGGGATGCAGGGAGTATGGCAGGGAGACGCAGCATCTCGTTCCCTCTTCAAGGAACTATGGTTACATATGTAACCTGAGACGTTCCCCATCAAGGGAACTTGCGCTGCGTCAGCATTGCGACGCTATGGGAACGAAATCCCAACGCCGCCATACGAGCCAATGCCTGATAGTGTGAGTCCCTAGAGCACAACTATGGCAAAAGCACATGACAGCCTGGCGTAGAAACCAGGTCCAGGTCATAAAACCTCACGAATGTGAGCGGTGAGGACCAACCTGCCGCATTACACACATCCTGCATATAGGCCCCAGACCATAAGGCCTTGGATGTATGGAAGTATGTCTATCTTGACAAACCAGTCCTCGGACCAGTCACCAATCTTGAACTTCAGTGTCTTGAACAGTCAGTGACTGAACGGTTCAATACGTGCAGATTTTAAATAGACAGCTCTCGAGGCTGGTGTTATGTGTGAGATTAACTCGGTGCTTTTCAGCTTAAAAGATCTTGGGACATGGCCTAGAGTAAATGGGGAGTAGTAATAAGTACTGAGAAGGTTCTAGTGCAACAGGTGGCAGCTCTCTTAATAGTTTAGTAGGTATGGGGTTTAGTAAGCATGTTGTAGTTTTAAAGGCAGTAATAAGTTTATTTAACTCTTCCTATGTGTGTGAAACACTGCAGCTGCTCTTGTGGGGCAATAGTCATTGCTGATGCGTGGGACAGAGTCAGCGATTAAACATTTAAAGGTGACCTATTATGCCCCTTTTTACAAGATGTAAAATAAGTCTCTGATGTCCCCAGAGTGTGTATGTTAAGTTTTAGCTTCAAATTCCCAATAGATAACTTTTTATAGCTTGTTAAAGTTGCCGCTTTTAGTGCATGAGAAGAAACACGCTGTTTCTGTGTGTGCCCTTTAAAATGCAAATGAGCTCTGATGCTTTTTGTAACACAACAAAACAGGAGAGATTCTAGAATAAGCAATCTTTATGATTGTACTGTGCATAATAAACGTGTGTTTATGAATCACACAGACAGGGAACACGGCACGATTAAAATAACGACATAGCTGGTCTCATGGTGCCTTTGCATGCTGTCACAAACTTTATAAACTCAGACTTGTGATAATGAGCATGACAAATTTACATGGTCTACATCAAAGGGCTTTCATGTGCAATATTTAACTACCACATTTCTATTTACAATCATTCTGGTAACACATGAAGGCAGCAATGTAAACGGGCAGAGACAGTGGCAACTTTAGCAACATTAGCCTCCCAGTGTGGTAAGAATATTATTATTATAACAAGTCTGCGAATGAAGCGTTGGTTCAATCTTTGAACAAATCCTGCATTGAACTGTGCCAAGCTTGTAAAGCAGTCCAACGTGAAATGATTGGCACAAACATAAAATACTTTATTTGTTTTTTTGGTAAAATTTCCTCTTTCCTCAGTGGCTCTGAGACTCATATGTTCATTGTTGCATCCCAAAACGCAACATCTAATGTTTCTTAGACGCAGCCATTTCTTCCTCCAGCAGCCTACAGCACACTGGATGCTGGGAAATGTAGTCTTTTACTGAACACAGGAAAAATGCAAAGGGGAACAGTCAATGGACTGTGACAATTTCACAACCTTTGATGCAGTAAATAGATCAGTTCTTGTGGGAAGTGTTCCAGGCATTTGATTTGCATGAAATTAAATAGGTAATTGTAACTGTCACTATGCATTGGCTTGAATGCAATACAGAGCCACTTTTTTTATTAACAATCTTATTTTTGTTTGTAACTTTGTAAAATCTTTGTAACATCTAACATGATGTAGATAAGCAACCATGGTCGTGGATAATGGCATGGCCAATGGGGTGCTGGTAGAACTGGTTTAGCAGTGGACCAGGAGCTGGCATTGTGGTTGTGTCATGAAGAGGTTTAAACATTAATGCTGTGTGCATAGTAGATAATGTGGAATTGCAGAGCTCTACATCCACAGTTCTCATGAGGAAAAGACGACTGGCGTAACAGTTGAACATGGAGGAAACATAAAGGCAAGAGAGCATTGTTTTCTTAGAGCCAGGTCTGTATGAGATGGAGAAGTTGAACCAGGTGAAGAATAAGGCTCAATCGGTTTGACGGGGATTAAGTCTCTAGGCTACTTTCAAAGCAAAAAGTTTTTCGCATTAGTTGGCATAATTAATCCCATTGCGGTGAGACTCAGAACTGGAGTAGCTGTTATTCTTCCTAGCACAACAGCCGGATACTCAGAACGATGTTGAAAGGGTACTTTTATCCCCTTTCAGATAAGGAAGATATTGCATTTTGGCGCTTGTCCTTTGCAGGGCTGTGATTGGCTGATGATGTCAGAGGGGGCTCACTCATTCTTTTGCCTCTGTAGTGATTGTATTTGCATAGAGTAAAGTACAGCATTAAAACTGTGTCTTTACGGTTTATCCTATGCAATTCTCACTTCCCAAACCACTTTCAAAAATACCTTTGGCATTGTCCTAAATACACAGAGTATAAACATGACAGAAAGATGTCAAACTATTATGCATGTATGCATTCATTCATATTTCAATAGCATTTGTTAAAACCTTAGTACACACAAATGTGTTTTTTGAAAGAGTACAGAACTAATATGTGATAGTTTGTGTCCATTTTTATAAATGAAGGAATGTAGAGATGTGTCCTTCGTTTTAGCCAAAACTGCCGCATGGCCAGTTAATTACGCGTCACATCTGGAGGTCCTGTGGAGTTTTATGGCCAGGCTGGCCCAAATCTTTGGGGTGAGAGGTTTAGTTTGATGATAAGGCTTTCCTGAGAAGGTGTCTGGCAGTTGCTCTAGTAGCCTTATCTGATGGATTGAAATCCCAATGTAGCAAACCTTTCTCTCTATCATGGCAGTTAGAGAGGGACCCTGCAATAAAGCTGAGCCTGGAGTGCCTAGTTGTGTGCTATTGTGCTGTTCAATCTAGTGCCCAAATCCTCCAGACTTTGGCCGGTGATCTCCACACTCAAACAGGACTAACAGGCAAATGAACACCAGTCTGTCTCTGCAGCCTAAGCGATCCAAGTTTCCATCTTCTATTTCACATTACATTACTGCTATTACATTACATTACTACTATTACACACTACATTTTAAGTCTGCGTCCCCTCAATCGACAAATAATTGTTCCGCGTTGGCACTTTAGATTTAAAGATTCAGCTTCCCACACATAGACATTCTGAGAATGAGTTTAGATACATTATAATAGTGGATATCATAAAAATAAATACAAAAATATCAATAAAAACATTGTAATGAATATCACACCAATATGTATGCATGAACTGAACCAGTTAATGGGCACTATTTCAAATGTATGCCTGACTATTTTTAAACAAGACTAAAAGTTTGGTGCAACAGAATTATTAAATAAATCTCAATTTAATTTAAATTAAAACCTAATCCTTTTGGTGCAACTCACCCTATACATGTAATCCATAGCCTTAAACTGTCCACAGCACATTTTTGAGAGTCTAAAGCCAGTGCAAGCTTTTTCTTGTGTTTATTGGCATATGGCTTGCGTTGTCCGTACTGCCACATACTGCAATGGACGTATGTGCATGTTAGCAAATGACACATGAGCTGATGCATGTATACATTTATTCAGCAGGTGGATTCATGCTATTTTGTGGTCAAGTTCCAATTAATTACATATGCTCATAGCGTTTACATTATTTTATAATGAAGGCTCTAAAAGTTTTTTTTATAGCTCTTTTAGAGGACAAATCTGATGATTATTTTTGTCAAAAACTAAATAAGAATTTGTTTCTCTTTCAGTTTGGAGAGTTGCAATATGACATCTGAAAGCTGTGGACTCTGTCTGGAGGAGTCTCGTCTCAGAGTTCTGGATTTGTCTGATAATAACCTACAGGATAAAGGGGTGGAGAAGCTTGTGAACTCACTAAAGAATCCAGTCTGTAAACTTGAGAAATTAAGGTTATGTCTCATTCTGTTTATTTTATACTTGTCTAAAAGAGTTAGGGTTAAGGTGATCTGCACATAATCTTCACTTTCATAGAAGAAACATGTAAAAGTATCATACAGTACAAGTATATAAGTTTATTTCTTAAAGCTTTCAAGACTGCATGCAGCTCTTATTTGCAGCCAAAAACAGTGTGATTAACAGTACTAAATTTATATTGTCGTTGATATTGTTACCAGAGTAAAAAGAGTCACCGCAAAAGCGCTTATCTGCAATGTAACATATTGATGCGTCGGCAATTGTTTTAGATCGCTTCTTAAAGGGGTCGCACACCGGACGAGAAACGCAGCGCCGCGACAACTCGAGGTATTGCACACCGGATGCGCACATTCTATACTCGCGAGCTCAATTTCGAATCAAGTTCTGAGCTGCAAGTTGGGTGAGAATTACGGTTGTAAAACCTGGTAAATCCAGTAGGTGGCAGCCGAAGACAGTGAATGTAATCACGACAGGCAAACGCTACATGGGCCTATGCTGTAATCTTTTGCGTATGTAAAAATGTCTCAAGAGAAAATAAGATTAATAGGACTACGTTTGTTATACATTTAATTCTATGTGTTTACATTTTTTTTCAAACTGTGAAACTAATGTAAGTAGTATTTTGCAGCAGTGGCATCTTGGTATAATGAATTAACGATGATTTGAGACAAATATGAAGTTATTTAATATAAAACTATGCAGATGGCGCTCTGTGGCGCAGCAGGAATTTGAACAGCGTCCTGAGTCGTAGCTGGGTGCCGCGGACAGACGCCGAATGGCACCACCGGTGTGCGTACACTAAATAGAGAACAATGTGTTCGAATTTTAAAGACGTGGCGTGACCCCCTTTAGATAATCCACACTGCGTGATTGTCACTCGTGCATTGTCACCACAAACGCTGGCCGTTGGCCCCGAGGAACCCCTGGCGAGGTACGATCAAGCCCCGTAAGTGACAGTGGAAACGCGACTGGCCCAGGCACGCACTAGCACGCCCGCTATTGGCTCAACAGTGGAAACGCGGCTAATGGTTCCTGGGTGACCAGTGCCCAAGGAGGAATGAGCGGAGTGGTTTTGACAAGATTTGGAAACAATTGGTGTCCAGTTGGCCTGGACACCCTGGCAGAGCTACGGTGGAGACACTGGTGGCAGAGATTGCTTCATCCTGGGACCATTCTATAGGACAAATTGGAGGTTGGGAGACAGAATAGGCTCAGGGTTTTGGGGTAACTCAATTCAGGTACATGGAGACAGAGAATTAGCTTTAGTGTTCTTGGTCCCTGGACGATAAGAGATGGTACATTTAAAGCGAGTAAAAAATATAGCCCACCTGGCTTAACAGGGATTGAGTCATTTAGCTTTACGTAGATATTCTAGGTTTCTGTGATTGGTAAGTACAACAAAGGGATGACGTGCTCCTTCCAGCCAGTGTCCCTACTCTAGTTCAGAGAGAGCTAAAGTAGGCACATGGATGGAGGCAAGGATGCGACCCCTGCTGCTGTGAGAGAACAGCTACTACTCCTGTTGTGGAGGCATTAACCTTGACTAGTAAAGGTTGTCTGGATTGGGGTGTATCAGGAGAGGTGCAGAGGTGAATATGGCTTGGCATTTATGGCCTTGTAGCTTTAGGAGTCAAGGACAGAGACTTTTCATCTATGTACAAAAGGACAAAGCGATGGAGAAAATCCCAGAACACCTCATTCATAGGACTCAACCAGGTATTCATAGTGTCCAGTTGGTGTTACAAAAGTTTTTACTCAGTTTTCCACTCACCCCCTCACATATTTGAATAAGGTTGTAAGCACTCCTGAGGTCCAGCTTGGAGAAGATGCAGGCTCTGCGAAGATGTTTCAAGGAAGGTATTTAATGTAACAGTATTTAATGGTTATGTTATTAAGTGTCCAGTAAGCAATACGTGGCCGCAAGGCTGGAGCTAGAGCGCTTCATCTATATACTTCTCACTGGCCTTCTGTTCAGAAATGAATAAAGCATATACTTTTTCCCTGGGTACAAGCTTACTAGGAATCAGATCAATGGCACAGTTCCATGGTCGATCAGGAGAAATCCTCGAAGTGTGCTTTGGGCAGAAAACATCATTGAAGGTGGTGTACATATTTGGAATGTCCACAGTTTCTCTATTGGGTTGTTTCTTCAGTGAGCTTTCAACAGAGGTGTAATTTATTTGGAGTTCAAGAACAAGTTTCAGTGGTTTTGATAGATAGGAAAAACATTTTGCAAAGCACTTCTCACCCCACTTCAGGATCTTAGCAGTGGTACATGAGATATTAGGATGGTGAAGAGCAATCCATGGGCAAAGCAGGAATATCCCAGCAGTGGGTTTCTCCAGAACTATCAGATGGATTTCTTCTGTGTGAAACAGGCCAATCTGGAATGGCCCAACACTACTAATGATAATGACAAAGCTCCTTGGAGAAGTTGCTGGCTGGTCCAGAGTCAATGAGGGCATGGACTGAAATGGAGTTGGAGGGAGTACAACAGTGAACTGTACAACAGTGGTGAGAGGATGAGTAAATGAGTAAAACAACACTCACCAGAGGTCATGGAGGACGAGTTAGACATGTCTGGAGGACATGTCCAGGTTGACCACAGTACAAACACAGACCCTTGCTCAGCCAGTGATGACGTTTAACGGTAGTGAGACGGGCATGATCGATTTGCATAGGTTTGCTGGATGATTCTGGAGAGCTGGGGTTCTCTGGCTGACGGAGACTAGGTTAAAAACTTTGAATTGGAAGGTTGTCAATGCAGCCTTTGACACGATTGGGGACTTGAATGGGGAGTTGGATGAATCGTTCTAGACCCACTGAGTCTTCGAAAACTGAGAGATGCAACTGCAGAGAGGGATATAATCTAAGTACTCTGTGGCGCCAACCAGAGGGAAACAGATTGAAGAGGTAGTGTGCTGGGTGATTTCGTGTGCACTTTTCCTTACTCTGGAGGTGTACAGTTCTTGAAGGTTTGGAGGGGGACCCCAGTAATATTTTCAGCAGACGTGACTCTCTGTTGCAGTTTTCAGATGTCTGATTTGGTAGCTGAGTCTGTCCTGTGCATTTCCATAACTGTTTTGTTTGGCTCAATGATGGTGGAGTAGAACTGTTTTAGCAGCAGGTTAAACTTCCTCAGCTGACATAGGAAATAGATCCTCTGCTGGGCTTTCTTTGTAATAGAGTCGATGTGATTGTCCCACTTCAGGTCCTGAAAAATGATAGTGCCCAGGAATCTGAATGACTTTACTGCAGCCACAGTGCTGGTCATGATGGTGAGTGGGGGGAGTCGGGGGGTTTCTCCTAAAGCTCACAATCATCTCTTGAGTGTGTTCACCTCTACATTGTTATGACTGCACCAGACATCCAGCTCTTTAACATCATGTCTTGTATGAGGCCGATGACTGTAGTGTCATCTGTAAACTTCAGGAGCTTGACAGAGGGATCAGTAGAGGTGCAGTCGCTTGTGTACAGGGAGAATAGCAGTGGGGAGAGAACACAACCCTGAGGAGCTCCAGTGTCTCACTAGCTGCTGCCTGTCTGTCAGAAAGCTGGTGATCCACTGACAGATGGAGGAGGGTACAGACAGCTGTGACAGTTTATCTGAGAAAAGGTCAGGCACGATGGTATTGAAGGCCGAACTGAAGTCCACGAATAGGATCCTTGCATAATTAAGACAGTGCTTTCTTTACCATTATATATTTTTTGTGGCTTCCTCATAACAATGACCACTCACACTGTAAACCCTTATATACAATAAATGGTTTTGAAAATGACATTGATTTATTACCAAGGCAGTATGCTCTGACTTACCATATTAAAATGATACATATTTAGTGTGTTTGTCATCCTCTACAGGCTGTCATGTTGCAAACTGGGGGATAAGGGTTTCTCATCTCTTGCTTCCGGGATTAGATCAAACCCCTTTAGCCTGAAAGAGCTGGATTTGAGCAAAAATAAACCTGGGTCCTCTGGAATGCGGCAACTGTGTTTAGTCCTCAGAGAAATGAATACTCTTGAAAAACTGTGGTCAGTGTTTTTCATTTTTAAAGCAAAATGTTGAGTGAATTGTTTTGGATTGATGTCAGAGAGATAAGACTAAACTGTTATATCAGAAATATCACCTAACAATATCATGGAAGACAATAATTACATTTTTGTAAATAATCGTACATTTTATGATTTATATTTCTGCAGCCTGGACTCTTGTGATCTCACTGAGGAAATGTGTGGCTTCATCAGTACAGCTCTAAACCCAAACATGAATCTGAATGAGCTGGTCTTAAGCAACAACGGTTTAGCAGATGAAGGCATCTGGTGGCTCTGTCAGAAACTACAGGAGGGCAACTGTGCACTGACAATCTTAAAGTAAGATCAAATGATCATGAATCAAATACATTTACAAAATATAAGATATACCCTACACGGTTAATAAATTCTCAGAGTAGGTTTCTCTCAGAGAGTCAATTTTCTATGTAGAACCATATTGTAGTTTTGACTACAAAAGTTTTGACTACAAAAACATATACATAATCACGTAGTTGATTGAACACACATTGAAATGAACAAATATTGACAACATTCTCTAATTATTAGCAGTACTGCTAATGAAAGAGTAATGAATAAAATATCAAACTATTGACAGTTTAAGGTAGAACCTTTAATTATGAAATAAGGTGGCACAATATCACTGTTGCCTCACAGCAAGAAGGTCCTTGCTATGAATATAGCTATAGAAACTGGAATGGCCCTAAGAAAATGGATAAATCGATAATAATGTAAATATATTTGTTTGTTTTTTCCTGAATAGGTTATCCAACTGTATGCTCACTGACAAAAGCTGTGAATACCTTGCCTCAGTTCTGAGTTCACATCAGTCCACACTGAATGAGCTGGATCTCAGCAAAAACGCCATCAGTCAGGAAGGGGAGCAATTTCTAAGTTGTATATCAAACATCAATCTTTCATTCTAGTGTAGATGCAAAATGATATGTTGGGTTTACTTATAATTTATATATACAGCATGTTTGCATTATGCTTTGTTAGTAAGGAGATTTTAAGTGAAAAGAATAAGAACACCTTTGTTGTATTTAAACAAATGTATGAGTTTCCTTGATTTTATGACTTTATAGACTATTATTTACAACAAAACAACTTCAATAATTCTTATTAGATCTTATACCTCTTATCAACAACAATTTTAATACTCAATTTCATACAATTTTAATAATTAAAATATGAATAATCAAGATTTGAACACAAGAATTTGTGGGTATTCCTGACAGCAGTTTTACTAACAATATTATGTTCATTTCACTTCAATTTATTTTACATTTACTTAATTTTAACTGTAGTTGACAACTTTATTCTGTTTACTTCATGCATACTCTTGAGTTTACTTTATACTTTAAGTAGAGTCTACCTATCATAATACACTCTGGTTGTTGAGACAAAAAATGTAAAGTTAAGTGTTAATGGTCTTTAAAACCATGTTAAATACATGCAGGTTAAGTACAGTCTTATGATAATAGTATACACTTTATTTTTTCTGTATACTTCATTTTTTCTGAATAACTTGTGCTACTGATTTTCAAAAATCCTGAAAGACTATATCAATGAGATGAGCAGTTAAATAACCTGCAGTTAAAGGAATAATAACATTGTATTATTATTATATCATTGTTTCATTATCACAAAAAAGACCATACATGTAACAAGTTCAAACATGAATAATGTGTGAAAAACAGACATTGCTATTTGTTCTCATAAGTGTCACATCCAAACAAAGAATATATTAACTTTTAGTTTTGGTAAATGTGTTCAAAATGTGTTCAGTTGTGTACTGAATGTTTGATTGCCTTGGTAACATTCAAAGAACTTTAGAGGTGTGTCCCTAAAGTGGGTGTTTAAATTCTTTTATAGTCTCTATTTTAGGAAAACAGAATGATCACGGCAAATATCTTACAACAGAAAAAGAGAAGCATTGTGAGAAGAGTAGATAAGAGGGAACGTGTCACAAGTATAGAGGGAGAACTGACAAAAACCTTTGAAATCACAAAAATAACAGACATACATCTTAGATCTGAGGATACATGCAAAGGATATAATTGCAAACCAGACGACAGATACAGTCTTGCGAACAACTGGCAAGTTACAAATCTTTTTACTTTACTCTTGTATGGTTTTCATGTTTTTGTTATTCATCCAACAATTGTGGGTCTAGTAGTATTTCTTTCCTTAATTCAATTCAGCCGTAAAATGTTATGTAAAAACAGTCAATAAATCTACGTTTGAGAAAAGAAATGAATTGCATCATTCTTTTAGTAAACTATCAAATCGAGTACCCCCAGACCTGAACAGCAAGTTAATTTTTCTAAACTGTGAGCTTAAATTGCATTGGGGAATATAACTGTTTTTGTATCAGCTGTACAGTGATAGAACATTTTGTGCTGTTTAGACAAATGAAGGATGAATTTATGTGCTCACAGTACATTTGACCAAGTTGTGAATGGAATTTTATCAAGGTCTCCTGTTTTTCATTATTCTGGAAACTTGGAAATATGGAAAACACACACTTGATGCTACACTTTTTCTTACATTTGTCTTTCCAAGCTTGTTTTACAAACTATTTGGACAAGTAAAGCCCAATTTAATTTCATTTTGTTTAGACATGTAAAATGTAAAGAGTAATTATGAAATTGAAATGTGTTTTGTGACTTATGGTACTTGTCCATTAGCTTTGACTCAACTTATGTTTTAAACTTAACATTACATATAATGCAGTACATTACATCGCTAAAATCATCAGAAAAACATTTCCTTTTGACTGCACAGTAATTTACATTTACAGTTACACATTTAGCAGACACTTTTATCCAAAGCAACTTGCATAAAAATATCCAAATTGCATTATGCTATACATTTTGTGCAATCCTTGGGATTGAACCCATGAGCTTGGCTTGTTATTTTCAGCCAGATGTTGGTTAGCAGATTTACAGCTTAGTTTAATTGATAGAATCTTACACAATACCAAAACTTTTAAAGTGTGAGGCCAAAGACGTTGTTTGTAGTGGTTTGTGATGTCACTATTTGCTAAAGAGAAATTTTAAGCCAAACCTTTGCACTGGTACTGCACATCCAGCCCCCACCCCTAAAGCGCCTTTGGTTCCCACCATCTGTTGAGGAGAAAAAAGTGTATCTGTTGTTATAGTAACAGTGTTTGTTTCTTAGAAAGATGTGTACTACAATTTAACTCTACAAATTATTTTTCCTCATCGCAGATGTTTGGTTGAAATCTCAGGGGGTGTAATTGAGCATGTTATGTTCCGTCTCCTGTCACAGATATTTTCCACTCACAAACTGACCTTATCTTTTCACTTTTTAGCCCACAAATCAAATGAATTACTATGTCTACAAATAATTTTTTTTATGTTGAACACATATAAACACTTTTTAATTTTCACATAATAGACACACATACACAGGCATACACCTAGGCATACAAATAGAAAAAATAGAACAGATAACATCAAAAGTGTTTTAATTCACTGAATCTTTCAAATGTTGATGTTCAGATGAAGTGTCAAAATTAAGATGGCCATAGTCATGCAATCTGACATGTAAAATACGAACCTGCACTTTTAGATCACAATAAAAGTGATCGATTAGCTCTCCGTCCAAGCAGCATGAGAGAATGGGAAAACATTTACAGTGGGAAAAATTATTAGTTGATCCTCCGCTGATTTTGTAAGTTTGCCCCCTTAAAAAAACTGAGGGTTTATAATTTTTATGGTAGGTGTCACAGAGACACACCGCTTCTAATCACCATCACCTGCACTTCATTACCAGCCCTCATCAACATGCACATAAAAATAACATTCACCATTTAGTCTTTGTCTGGTCTCACACGTAGAACTTGGACTAAAACTTACCTGTGGAAATACTTACCTATATGTTGATACTGGTTCACCATCCAAGCGTTCCAAGTCTTTGTCATTCTCCAGTCTGTTGGTATGTTTTAGGTCATTGTCATGCTAGAAGACACATCCACGACCCATTTTTAGTGTTCTGGCTGAGGATATTTTATGGTACATAGCCCTGTCCATAGTCCTCCTGTCCACCCTTAGCAGAGAAACAGCCCAAAAACATCACATTTCCACCTCCGTGCTTGACTGTAGGTATGGTGTTCTTAGGGTAATGGTCAACATTTTTTCTTCCTTTGAACACAGCGAGTCAAGTTGATGCCCAAGAGCTCAATTTCCCTCAGCTCTTTCTCTCAAGCCTTCTCTGAATCATTTAGATGTTCACTGACAAACTTCAGACAGGCCTGTACATTCTTGAGCAGGATTTCAGTTCATTGCATTGCAGTGTGTTACCAATGGTTTGCTTGGTAACTGTCTTTAACTTGCTGCCTTTTATGTAGTTCTGGTCTGATCCCCTCACCTTTCTCAAAATCATCCTTACCCCATGAGGTGAGATCTTGCATGGAGCTCCAGACCAAGGGCTTTTAATGGTTATTTTGTACTTCCATTTCCGAATAATCGCACTAACAGCTGTCTGCTTCTCGACAAGCTTCTTGCTGATGGTCTTGTATCCCATTCCAGCCTTTCATTTTAATCTTTATTTTAAATGTAGATTTACATTTAAATTGAGTAATATAAACTAATATGATATAAAACACTGCTTCCTGACACTTTCAAAAAATATGATCAGGAAGTGTGCTTTAAATTATCCTAATTGTTTATTTGTCTATAATAAAATAAAATATGATAAAAAACACAATACTTTATTATAAAGTATAAATCTTTTGTACAATTGTCATTAACCAACTGCATATTTTAGATTTAAACACATACATTCTCGCCTGATTAGCTGTTAAAACTACATTGAGTGAAACGATAACAGTAATGTTTTAAACATGATGCAGGATTTCTGCTCCACTGACGTTGTTGTGCAATGTATTTTGGGTAATATAGCTTTTGCCCCGGTGCATCCTTGAGAAACAGAGCGACACAAGAACACATCCAGGGATTTTAACTGTTCTTGGCTAGATGTGAACTTTAAACCTGAACAACTGAGCAGCTAATGATGAGGTTTCACAAGTTTAAAAGAACACAAGTCCAGACAAGAATGCATATTGAGTCTATGGACAGGTGTCTTTATACACATAATGAGCTGAAAATAGAAGTACCTTCTTAAAGTGACAGGACTAAACTGTGTTCCACATGTGGCATGTGTCAAGTACTGAAATTTGCAGATGACACCACTCTCATCACTACTAATGCTACTGTTCTACCTCTACATATTTCTAATCACTTCTTACTTGCAACATACATCTCACCTCTAAAAACACGGCCACATCCACATCTGTTTCATTCAGATGCAACCTCCACTCTCTTTCCCCCAGCACACTCTCTGCTGAGGTGTCATCCTCTCTCTCTTCCAACTTCTCATCTCTGCATACCAACACAGCCACTGACACCCTATGTTCAACACTAACATCCTGTCAACCTCTGCCCTTTATCCACCAGACCAGCTCGTGCCTCTCCTTCCTGCCCTTGGCTCTCTGACGTCCTTCGAGAACATTGAGTGCTTAGGGTTGCTGAAAGAAAATGGTGCAAGACGAAAAACCCATCCGACCTCTGTGAGTACCAGTCACTGCTTTCATCCTTCTCCGCTGTAGTCCACACGGCAAAGAGATCCTATTACATCACAAAGGTCAATCATACATCAGACTCTAAAAACTGTTTAAAACCTTCAGCTCCCTCCTCTCTCCACCTCCCCCCACCTGAGTCTTCATTATCAGCTAATGATTTTGCTAACTTCTTCACCAACAAAACATCACTGATCAGCAGCCAGTTCACAGCTCCTGAAACTCCAGCGCACACACTTGTCACACCCAGCTCTACTTTTTCCTATTTTTCCACTCTAACTAACACCTAAGTCTCCAGCCACCCCACCACCTGCCCACTCGACCCAATCCCCTCCCATCTGCTGCAATCCATCTCTAGCACAGTCACTCCATCACTCACACACCTTATTAACTCCTCACTCCTCTCTGGCACTTTCCCCACCACATTTAAGCAGGCCTGGGTCACCCCACTGCTTAAAAAACCCACGCTCAACCCTTCCCTCACCGACAGCTACAGACCTGTCTCTCTCCTCCTGTTCATTTTAAAGACACTGGGGCGAGCTGTTTTTAATCAGATTTCATCTTACCTCACCCAGAATGATCTACTGGACAAAAGACTGGTTTCAAGAGCAACCACTCCACTGAGACTGTGCTTCTGTTAGTCACTGAGGCACTGCGGCTGGCAAAAGCAGAGTCTAAATCCTCTGTTCTCATTCTGCTGGATCTGCTGCCTTTGATACAGTTAACCACCAGATCCTGCTGATATCTCTCTCATCGCTAGGGATCACAGGTACCCCACTCCGGTGGTTTAATTCTTACCTTCAAGACAGGTCCTCCAGGGTGTCATGAAATGGGGGGCTGTCCAAAGCCCATCCTATGGCCACTGGTGTTCCTCAGGGATCTGTTCTTGTGCTTCTCCTTTTTTCTATCTACACAATATCCCTGGGACCCATTATTCAATCACACGGCTTTGACAACCACTGGTAAACTGACGACACCCAGATTTTCTTCTCTTTTTAGCTAGACAGTCCCACAATAGCATCACGCATTGCAGCCTGTCTGAAAGACATCTCATCTTGGATGACTGAACACCACCTCCAGCTAAACCTAGCCAAGACTGAGCTCCTGGTACTTCGAGCCTCACCTACGAGCTCTCACCTACAGTTGTTGATGTCATTAGACCACACCCCTTCTCAACTCTGCACATCACCTAATATGCTTGGTAGTAGGCTCTACAGCTTCTACAACATCTGATGTGGTCAACCCATTTGCCAGAACCCTGCACTCCCAGCTCTCTTCTACACATCTACGACCAGTGGTACCAGTCCCTCACAGAAGGGCACTAAATCTCTCTCTCATTCTTTCTTCTTCCTCTGTTCCCCGCTTGGAGTGAGATCCAGAAAGATCACTCACTCTGCTAAGAAGGTGATTGGCTGCAATTTTTGGATTCCCATTTCTTCAGGACCTGTATATTTTCAGGACCCTAAAGCAGGCAGATTGTGGCTGACCCCTTGCACTCCGATCACAATTTTTTTTAAACTTTCCCCTCCAGCAACAGGCTGTGGTCTATCAGGACTAGAACCATGTGCCATAAAAACGTTTTTTCCAGAATAATCTCCCTAAAGCAAACCAATCTGCCACATTCCTCACCTCTTTTAAGAAACGGTTAAAAACCTCTTCCACGAACACTTGACATTCTACAAAAAAAACGTTCTTTCCTCTGCAGGTACTATCTAGCACTGTGAAACACTGTAAACTTAGGAAAGCACTTCTTCGTACTATTGTTGCCTTGTTTTGATGTGTCGCTTCATTGTCTCCTAACATTTGTAAGTAGCTTTGGATTTAATAAATGTAATGTAAATGTCATTGGATCAATCTCTGGGTGATGAGTCTGCCTACAGCTAGGAGATTGACAATCTGATTATCTGGTGCAGTCTTAACAACAAACTCAAAGCTCTGAAAACAGTGGAGATGGTGGTTGACTTGGATGGTGGTTGACTTGAACACAGACCCATTCACTCCCATCACACTGTGTGACTCCTCAGTCATCACTTTACACTCTTTCTGCTTCCTGTGTACCTTTATCACTCTGGACATATATTAAAATGTTAAATGATCTCTTATTTGTAAATCACTTTGGATTAAAGTCGGCTAATTGAATGTAAATGTACATGGAGCATAGAATTCAGGATTTCATCATGGCAAATAATGCCAGCCTAAAAGTGTTATAGAATGGAATACAGACTGCATGCTCCAACATGTAGATGGTACCAGGAGAAATCAAAAGCCATGTGTTTACAATAAAACAAAAGATAAGATCCTGACATTAAAAGCAAAACCCAATATGAGAGCTAGAAGCTTTGACATAAGACAAAAGGCTGTCATACCAAAAACACGTTGTATAGTTGTATAGGTCAAGACATTACTTGTTGTATAGGTCAAGACATTACTTACAATTTCTGAAATCAATAAACATCTGTCTAGAAACCATGTGCATGAGATGGCGAGTAAGGAAAAATAAAACCATGTTCATGGATAAGAACAACATCATGGTGTTAAAATAATAATAGAAATTAATCAAACAATTTAATTTTGTATTTAGGTCAAGAATGTGGGCCATTGTAGGTGTAGTCTGTCTCTCTCAGTGCATTATTGGTCAGTTGCTGGAGGCCAGGTCCAAAAGAGCCCCACTTCAGTTTGTCTGCAGCATTCCAGGGTTGCCAGGGGCACCAGGAAAGCCTGGCAACCCAGGGCCGCAAGGCGAGGATGGCCATGTCGGAATCCCAGGAAGAGATGGAAGGGATGGTCGAAAAGGGGAAAAGGGAGAAAAAGGAGATACAGGTAGAGGAATAACCTGATCAAACTAAAATAGTTTACACTGCTATATTTTAAAGACATGCAAAGAATTGCTCTAAGATTAACCCATATATATATAGAGTTATTAAGGTTATACATTTGTGTCCCTATAAATTTAATCCAACTGAAATATTTAAATGAAAGAAAAATTACATACCAACATATATGGAAACAAAAACGTTTTTTAACAGACAGGTAGAATCTTGTAAAACAAACATTTTTAGAGCTGAATGACATATTCTTGTCCTATGATTTCCAGAAGTAAATGCACCATTGCATCATTCCTTAAGTATATGCCCTGACAGTCTTGAGTATGTTTTGTTTTTATGTGGCAATATGTTGTAGACTCTACAAGTAAATTATACAAGCCTAATTAAATTTCACCTTTAAGAACCATATGTTTAATTTCAGGTATCAAAGGCAGAGTTGGGCTGACTGGAAAGCTTGGGGAGCGTGGAGAAAGAGGTCTGACTGGAAAACGTGGCCCTGAGGGTGATTCTGGAGATTCAGGGCCTCCTGGTCCACCAGGATATACTGGAGAAAAAGGTGAAAAAGGTCAACGTGGCCCTCCTGGAGCATCAGGCATCTGCAAATGTGGAAGTTTGGTTCCTAAATCCGCCTTTTCAGTAAGTATCACCAGTAGCTACCCCACTGAGCAAGCACCAATCAAGTTCAACAAAGTCCTCTTTAATGAGGGTGGGCACTACAATCCAGAAACAGGAAAATTCATCTGTGCTTACCCAGGAATCTATTACTTTTCTTATGACATCACTTTGGCCAACAAGCATCTGGCCATCGGGCTAGTCCAAAACGGACAATTCCGAATTAAGACCTTTGATGCCAACACTGGCAACCATGATGTGGCGTCTGGCTCAACAGTGATGTTTCTGAACCCTGAGGATGAGGTTTGGCTGGAGATCTTCTACAGGGACCAGAATGGGTTGTTTGCTGACCCTGGTTGGACTGATAGCCTCTTCTCTGGGTTTTTGGTTTATGCAGAGACAAACTATCTGGACACATTGGCAGAGGACTACAAATAGATTTTTACAAAGGATTTTTTCTTCAATTTTTACTTGCTGACAGATTTGTGCCCATTCCTTTGGCAAATATACATTAGCATGTATATTTGCCTGTTGCCAATCTGTTGTGTATTATGTCCACAACAGCAACTAAATGCCAGGCCAGTCAGTGTCAGAAGAATTACTTTTTTGTGTGGTGTGTAACTGACATTAGACTTGGCTTTAAAATATGGTATTCCAGAAGAAACTGTAATAAAATATATATTGTTCTATATATTCTTTCTAAGAGTATTGATTTATTAACTGACAGATAATTCTAAATCCATGGATGGTCATGTTGAACATATTGTGTTCTCTAGATCTACATTTATATGTGTGATAAAGACAAATGTTTGAACCTTCCTTAGTTCTGCTATGTTGAGTTATTTACTGTTTTGAATTTTGTTTATTTCTGCATTAGAGACTCTTTTAGCTGTAAGAGCAAACATCTGAACCATCTGGACTGCACTGAGACCTCAGTTAGAATAAACACATCAGCTGAAAGAGCATGATGTTTATGTCTATATTAGAATAGAATAGAATAGAATAGAATAGAATAGAATAGAATAGAATAGAATAGAATAGAATAGAATAGAATAGAATAGAATAGAATAGAATAGAATAGAATAACAAACACAAAATACAGTAGACTGTTGGGATGGTTGTTGTTGTACTGCAATACCCTGATCCCCTCCTCATCAACTGATTGGACAGTAAGCTGATTAACCTTTTGAGCCGCACTAGTTCGTGCACGGTATAGACGTCACTACCTGTTACGTTGTTTACAATGACAATATAAACTACTTTCTAAAAACATTAATAATATTGACAAACTATACATCGTTTTAAAGGTCTAAGGGTATAGAGTCAGGATATGGTCTCTGTTTTGTGATAAAGATACTCCAGCAACAGTAATATAGTAATTTGTGACGGACACCCAAAATGACAAAACACAAAATAAAACTTCATACCTTTGTTTTGATATCTGTTGATATCTGCAATCTGTTGCAGCTGAAGAAAGTTAATGAAAACAGTCTAGTGCAATACATCCAATAGTATAATTCATAATATATTGATATATAATCCATTGTTTACATCAGATTCTGCCGGAACAGCCTGCCCTCCATCATTGTTTTTCAAGAGAATATACATATGAGCACTGTTTATGTCTTAACACTGTATATGGTAGTAAACATTAGACTCTAGCAAACACATGAGCCCGCCTCCAAAGTTTGTTTTAAAAAAAGCGCTGTAGTTTTAGCGATATAGTCCAAACGGTTGAAAAAAGTGACGTCCTGGGAGGCATAGCCTATCATTCTCTCGTTCCCCTGCAAGCCAATGATCTAATGGAAAAATACTGACAGACAAAACATGTAGCCAGTGAGAAGATGATTCCAACGGTGTGTGTGATGTTTATCTTCCGCATGTAAAAAAGGTTTTTATTCATCACTGAACCATTTACGAACTAGCCGCCCCCTGACGTCTTTCTTGTGTTCTGCATTGTTGTTAGCAATGTTGCTGTTCTCCAAAGTTCGTTTAGCAGCGTTTTTGTTTTTCTAGTGGCATTTAGTGTTGATTGCTGCAAAATAAATGCTCGTCAGAGCTTTTGAATATATTGATGATGACCGTGCAGTTCAGTGGCGAAAAGAGTAGCGATGTTGCCACGTGTATGACACCAAAGTAATGCACAGTTTCTCCTTTGGGTGGCAGTAATGAAAAAAATATGTATATGTGTCATAGTTTACTGATGCAGAAAAGTGCCTAGATGTTTAAATGTGTGTTATCTTTATTGATCATTTACACTACAATACACAATTAGTTGACAAAATAAATGAAACATGATGTAACATTCATTTGAGTTATAATTGTTATACCTTACTTCTAGAGATTGCAGTGATACATTACAAGGTGAAAAATAACTGAATGAATAACACCTAAAGTAGGTTAAAATTCATTTTAATAGTGTGCCCCACCCAGTTCCTGTAGTCTAGCACCTCCACTGGTAATATCTGTGTATGTATGTAAATAAAAGAAAGTTTCTTAAGACTGGCTGCTATGAGTGTAACATCAGCATATGTAAAGAAACAAAAGAGATGTAAAGAACAGAAGTTTTCTAAAAGGCTGACTGCATCCTGTATGACCAGCTGTATCAATGTAATGTGGATGTGTATCAGAGACAAAGACTGATAGCAACATTTCTTATTATTGTTAGTATAGTTAGATTTCTTCTTTTACTGGGTATGCTACAGTATGTGTAGGTTTATGCTTGTCTGTTTGCATCTATTGAAATAAAATATTTTAAAATAAAATAATAACTTCAATGTGTAATTATTTTAAGATCTAATTAAACAAGTACATGTGTAGTATATGTAAAAGTAACAGTAATAACTTACTCTAGATCTTGCATCATTTTATTACTCAAGGGCACTTTGAGGCTCCAAGTCTCTGTTTTACAAAAAGGCATTAGTCAGACAAAAATCTTGCAGGAACCTCTTTTTTGTTCTATTGTCCTAAAAGTTGTAGCATAACTTCTTTAGACTTGTTACTTTGGGATCCTTGTATTTGTAGATGTTTTAGACATGTTCTTTGCTAATATTTTTAATGATAAAAAGGATGTTATGCAACAAAAATTATCATTCCAATGTACTTTCTAACCTCTCTAACCTTTTTATTTTTTGACTTACAATAATTTTAACTTGGGAAATGAAGCTCAAAGTGTCTTCTTTCAGATGTTATCACAATTATGCTTATACTCCAAAGGGTTTAGGAAGAACAACCATTTCAGCGAAAGTAGGACATTTTCATGGATTGGGCTTAGAATGAGGGTGTGCTTCAAGAAGTTAATAAGTGCCTTGGATGATTGTTGAAGTGAATGAGACAGTGGAATGGTTTTTGGCAGGAATCAGGGTTGCAATGAGAACACTGGCAAATGTAAAATACTAGTACATGATAGAATTGTCTGTGGCATAACCAGCTCTGTTTTGAGAGAGAGACGTCTAAGAGAGCAGGATTTGACTTAGTCAAATATGCCCTACAAATGGGTAAAAGTGCAAAAACTGTGAAAAAGACTGTTTACTCATGCTGCCATGAGTAGAAGTAGAATGCATATCGTGACAATATCACAGTTTACTTTACTTTGCTATTCTTACTTACACCTACACAAATTAACTATAGTGTCCTGCACCAAATAAAAAAAAAATATAAAAAATTATATCTAGTGTCTGAATGATTTTTGGTTTGACTCTATGGCAAATACAGATGACAGAGGATGACAATGGCCATCAGTCCAGCACCAGAGGTGCCATTGAAACTACTTCTACCATCATGCATTGCACTTCACCTGCCGCCATCTTTAATCACCATCACCTGCTCATCATTAACCTGGACTTTATTTATACTGTGTGTGTGTGTGTGTGTGTGTGTCTTCGCTCGTTGTCAGATCTCGATTATTGTTACCCCTATGATCTGTAAACTATTTAGCAAAATTTTGTGATCACCTTTTAGATGGCTGTGAGATCCTGAGGCAGCT
Organism: Beaufortia kweichowensis; assembly: GCA_019155185.1. Classification (NCBI taxonomy): domain Eukaryota; kingdom Metazoa; phylum Chordata; class Actinopteri; order Cypriniformes; family Gastromyzontidae; genus Beaufortia; species Beaufortia kweichowensis. The sequence continues at coordinate 14,381,874 of CM032810.1, forward strand.
AATGCATAAGGAGAGTTTTTGGGAATGGTCAGAAATGTAGAGCAATAGTTTAAAATGTTCAAAGATACCACCACCAAAGCCCCAATCCTAGAATATTATAATGGATGTACAATTGCTATTTCAGTGTGATCCATCAGATACTGGGCTGAGCATTCCTCCAGAATGGTGTGCCAGTTGTTGATGGCATTGACAGAAAGGGGTCATGCCCAATTTTAGAAGGAATGTTTGGCCATTGTCTTTGATATGGAAAATCATCAGTATATGTATGGGTGCACAGTTCTAGTACATTCCGACCATAAGCCGCTGGAAACTGTAATAAGGAAACCACTGCTGAATACCCCAAAATGCCTGCAAAGAATATTACTTGGACTGCAGAGATATGACATTGATGTCATGTACATTCCGGGGAACGGCATGTTATTGCATGATATGCTAGCTGACATGCTGAGTCACTCATATTTAGCTGAGTATGCATGAGAGCTCCGTAGAAGGGAGATTGAACGCATAAATATGGTCCAACATACATAAATAGCAGAAGACAGACTTAAGGCCATCAGAAACTAAACAAGAAAAGACACAAAGTCTTTGTAGTCACTGATTAAAGTAATGCAGAAAGGCTGGCCACTAAACCAAAAATTGACAAGGGATCAAAGCAAGCCCAGCCCAAGGCTTGTTCTGTAGGAGAACTAAAAACACTGATGTCCATGCATGACAATAGCCTAGCAGCTCCCGCTATAGCTTGTTCTTACCTGTTTACTAAAGGATTACTGTCTATCGGTTCTAATGGCGGATTTATCCGTTGTGTGTGTTTTTGCTCTATGTACACCACAAAGTGCCGAACAGGAGGTTTGCCTGGGCACGTACACATCAGACCTGGTCTGCCATAATGAACATCACCCCAGTCCCAGCACAACACAGACAACCAAAGACCTCTTCCCCCACACTGCAACAGGACTTCGAGATCTCTGTCCCTCAGCACATAAACGGTAATAAAACTACTCCTTTGCTTGTTATCGTAACCTGCATCTCATGCCACATGCATAGCTTAGCTTCTTCTGCTGGCGAAGGGGGCTTTACATGTGATAAATGTAAGGATGTAGTAAGGATGACGGAGAAAGTTGCAGAATTAGAATCACACAAACAAACTCTTGTTGAGACTAGTAAGGGCACTAATATATCAGACACTATTTTGGATGCGCCTAGCATAACGTGCTATAATCATGGCTCTGTTCTGACTTTAGGGCCGAGGCGGCAGGGCAGCTGGGTGACAGTCAGGCGGCATAGTCGCAAAGAAAAGTGGCGCCACTCTCCCGATCTTGTGATACTCTATAACCACTCACAGCACACTATCTGAGATGCCTGTGTCAAGTGCCCTGGTTATTGTTGATTCTATTCTACAGAACGTGGAAATAGAGACCCCAGGCACCATTGTTAAATGTATACCAGGAGCCAGACATTAGATCTAAATTGAAAGTGCTGGCTAAGTAAATTCGTAAGATTATTATTTACGTCGGCACAAACAATATGAGACTCCGACAATCGGAGATCACCAAAGATAATATTAGGAGGTGTGTGAACTTGCAAAAACTCTGTCAGACAATGTAATATGCTCTGGTCTCCTTTGGAAATATTTCTGGCATTAATATAAAAACTAGAAAAATATAAATATAAAACTATCAATATAAAACTAGAAAACTATTTACAAACTAATGCTACACAAATGTTAAATTCGGCCTGCTTAACATCAGGTCGCTCTCCAATAAAGAATATATCATCAATTAAATTATTACAGACCGCAATTTGTATGCGCTGTGCCTGACAGAAACATGGCTTAAAACAGACGATTTTTATCAGTCTAAACGAATCTACCCCACAAGACTAATATTATAAGCATGCGCCTCGTTTTAAAGGGAGAGGTGGTGGTGTTGCTACAATCTATAGTAAACTATTTGGTGTAAATTTTAAATCTAGCAAAAACTTTGTCATGGCTACTATTTACAGACCACTGGACCATCATACAGACTTTCTTAAAGAATTTGCAGATTTTCTGTCAGAACTAGTTCCATAGTCACCACAGATAGAGCCTTAATCATTGGTGACTTTAACCTACCTATCGATAGCCTAAAAGATGCACTACGTATAGATTTTATAAATATCCTTTAATCGCTTGGTGTTATGTAGAAATATTACCCAAGAGTAATGCTATCTCGGATCACTGCCTCTTCTAGATAAGCCCCCTTGTCCTACACCTCGGTATTGATCAAACAGAACAATCATATCTACTACTAAAGATAGTTTTATTAGCAATCTTTCGGATCTGTCTCAAATGCATAATGTAATAAACAACAATAAAGATTGTGATGCTGTGACAGAAACCTTAAACAAAGCCTTTTCAGGTATAAATTATGTGTTGTGTGGACTCATTTTATACGTGAGACTCTAATGGATCAGATTTCACAGAGCTCTAGTGGATAACCATTGCGCTTCTGGCATACTTTGTTGGGAAAATGAGAAAGGATAACGCAACGGCCATGGACTACGCCCTTGAATTCTGCACACTCACTGTTCTAACTGTGTGGGTCAAGAACGCGTTAAGAGTGATGTTTAACCATGGACTCAACACTGAGCTGCAGGCAGAATTAGCGTGTCACAACATGGGACGCTTCTTTGGAGAATTCATCAATTTGACGATCAGCATCGACAATCTTATTTGCTCCCAAAACCCCCCAAATTGGCAGCAGAGATTACGGATCACTTTCCTACCATGAATCAACCTGAACCCATGCAGATTGGCCGAACCCATCTTGCGTTGGAGGAACGTGAACATTGCATGAGAGAGCATCTATGTCTTTACTGCGGCCCGGCCGGCCACCTCCATGCCAATTGCCCAGTTCGTCCCAAGCAGCAAGATCCTACCCGGGTGAGTGGCTTTCTATTATCTGGTTATTTTGCCTCCTGCCTAGAACTGCCCATAATTATCCATCATGCCTGTCTTCCCCTGTAACTCTCCCATGGCAGTGGCGGGTCTGGGCACATGTCACCACCCCAGTTGAACTCCAGGTCAGGGCCCTTCATCATGAGTTCATTTAGCTCTTCACCATTCACTCTCATCAGAACCCAGTAGGATTACCCTGGCTCAGACAGCATAACCCCCAGATCTCCTGGCAGAATACTCAAATACCCCACAGTGGAACTACCTGCCTCTCTAATTGCTTACACGTTCCGTTCCCACTCTCCATTCGAACCATTAACACCAGAACAGACATCATTGTTTGATACTACCATCCGAGTATGCTGATTTACAGGAGGCCATCAGCAAGTCCAAAGCCGCCCAGCAACCTCCTCACCAGACCTCTGATTATGCCATCAAACTCCTGCCTGGTACTTTTCCCCAAGGGCTGAATCTTCCCCCGTCTCTGAAGCCATGCAAGCCTACATTCAAGAAGAGCTGACAAGGGCTTCATCCGTCCTCCACCTCACCGGCCTCAGCAGGCTCCCTCTTTGTGGGAAAGAAAGACAGAGGTTTACGTCCGTGCATTGATTATTGGGGTCTCAACGATGTAACTGCGCAGTGTCGCTACCATCAGTGGTATGCTAAATTGGAGAGATGTGAATTTCATCAGACTTTTGTGTCCTGAAGGAAATATGATTTGGAACATTTGACAAATTCCTCTTTAGAAACTTAGCTAAAAGATACGTGAAGATGTACAGAGACATAAAATCTTACTGTATTAATCATCTAACCATTCGTTTTGTAACAAACAAGAAGAATGCATAAAAAAAATCAATGAGGTTAGATATACTCTTCCACACTAACAAAATAGAAGTTGTCCTGTCAGTGATAGTAAAATGTACGTTCTGTTCTGTTTGTTATTTTATACATCGCATCAATAACGGGTCATGTACTTTAGAAGATATCGAATAAATTATACACCTTTGCTTAAAACCCCCTGTTTTCTGAATATGAAATAAAAAAGCAATCTTAAGATTTTTATCACAGTATTATTAGATATATTTCAGAACAGCATTAATTAAGAATAAAGTTTATCGTGCTATTAAATGAATTATATTAACATATATAACAAAACATAAAAAAAATTATACAAAAAACCATAGGTCGATGCTTCGTGCCGTTGCCCAATTGGAATACGAGTAGATAGTGATTGACGTGCTGTTGGGCGAGTAAAAAGACACTCTGACGCAGAGTGGGACGAACCTAATGCTCAAGTTCGGTTGTACATTATTTACCTCTGTTACCAGGCAGCAGGACACAGACAGCATGTTGTTGCACTAAATAAAGCTATTTTAAGATTTAATGCTTAGTGCTTCTTTACTCGACGCATTGTTAATGTCTGAAGATGCATTTACATCCTTCGCGGTTTGTCTCTTTTGCTAAGTTTATTTCCTAAGCGGATGCATTACTTACTTTATATTGCACTGCAGTTTTCTTTTTGTATAATAAACGTTTGGATTCCAAGATAATTATTTTACACTTTTCAATGTTCCATTACAGTCTGAAGGTGAAGTTCGCAAAAATCTAAATATCTGATCTGACATCAGTTAATGTTAATGCATCACAGTCCATGGCCACCAAAATGTCATCGCCCAGGTAACTTACTCAACCTAACTTTTGTTTTTGTTTCTGTTGTAATTATTTAGCATAACTGGAAATAGTTAAATGTGACTTGTCTTCAGTGATGTACGGGAAAAGATCAGGAAGAAGCGTAGAGCACTGCAGGAGTCTTTGGGGAGAGTCAGAGATGACAAGCAGGTATGAGCACAATGCCTTTCTTGCTTAACGACTATACTAGTTTTGTATACTTACTAAATTTACCAGTACATTATAACAAAGTACAGTGCATTATGCAGACTACCTCCCATAATACCCTAAATCAGGGGTCTCCGACCTTTTTGTGAGCGATGGCTAGCATGATAAAATAATCTAGAGGGCTACTTTTTAAATAAAGTCGACTCAAAACTGTTTTGTTTTACTTGCTTTTAATCACCATATGTGACCCCGGTGCTATCTGATTCAGTCGGAAAAGTGTAGATTTTGGTCGAATTTGGAATTTTCAATTCAATTTTATTTGTATAGCGCTTTCTCACAAAGGTCATTGTACCAAAGCAGCTTTACATGTAATGACAGATAACAGTCAGTGGTCAGGGATTAAAAAAAAACCCTGACATGACGTGTTATAGTTACAATCCGTAATAAAGGACACAAAGTGCCATTGATCGCATCTATAACTCGCTATGCAGTTATAAGACACAAACATTTACTTGCTTAAGAGAGTGAATAAAAATGAATTATATATAAGGTGGTAGATTTGATTTTAATTTAACAGGGCCATGGGTGCAAGGAAGTCGTCTTGGGCAGTCGTCTATTTAGCATCACCAGGATGGGCATCAGGTGGGGCAGGAGTGTTATGAGCAGTGTTGTGCCAACTTATTTTCACAAAAATAAGTTAATTAAGTCCTCGTCTAGCGAATCCAATGCTCCAGATAGTAATGAAACATCTAATATATCTTTATTTGGACGTTGTCTCAGATGTGTGTCTTTCCTTTGCTTTACTAACCCATGGGAGTTTGCCCTCTGACGTTTTAGTTCGGTTTCAAAACATGCAGGAATAAGAAAATAAAGTGCCTGATCTGCTTGGTGTTAAAAGAGTTATTAAGAACGATGAAGTGCATTCTTTATTGTCACTCTGGCTTATAAATGTTCACCAAAAATAAGTGCGTACTCACAGTGCAGGAACAATAAAAAGAAAAATAGCAATAATTTAAAAAAGAAAAGTATGTACAGATATTTATACTTGGGCACAGATTACAGAAACATTAATTACACAATCCCCTGATGCACTTACTATAACATGAGCATTATGTCATTTAGGCATGCAGAACTTGTACAGCTACTGGATAAAAATAATTGATGTATATATGTATATATCTTTTTTCATGCATAACTAAAAAATGTTCTGTAATTGTGTTTATTACGCAAATTATCTTGATAATAGATATATTGCCTAGCCCTACATACATTTACAGTATATACTATTAGAGATACACAGGCACATCTGTGAATGCTTGCATGTAAAGGCTGTGCTGATCTGCTGTAGGCTTTGGTTCCATCAGACTGGGGTATGTCTAAGGAGAATGATCGCTCTGTGGTGGAGGTTGGTTTTATACTCTTCTTTCAGCTTTCTCTAATACTCTAACCCTCATACTACATTACTGCTGCATTAGTCTTTCTTTGAATGTTGGATTTGTTACTAGGTTTCTGTTATATTCTTAGATGATAAATTAAGAATGTTGTTATGATGTATTCAGTCTTACATAACTGTGAAGAGAAGCTTATACTTCAGAAAAGAAAATAAGTCAGGGTAAAAACAACATGAGAGAATAAATAATGGCAGTGACAACAATATATTGGCAATATGTTCATTTTTGGGTGCTTTTGTTTTGTGCTTCAGAAACTGCTGTATCTAAATAAGTTTAACATGTCTTTAGTCGGGGTGCTTGATTTATTTAAAATAAGCTTATATTTTATCTCCTAAATATCTGATATTCTCTGTCCTTCTTGCAAGCATGTATTAATTTCCGGAAACAATAAAAAAACTTGATGGAATGAGTGAGTGTTGCTATGTTGTTATTTTTTGGGGGGGCTTTCAGCAAACCTATGAGTGAATTACACATTTCAAATGGAAAAATTTCACAGTGGAACTGACAACAACGGTTTCATAATTAGACAGTCTTTATACGCCATCCGTTATGGGTGGCAAAATATCTGAGTGTTAATTTTATTTTGTATTGCTTCATATGTCACATTAGGAGGAATTCAAAGAAGAAGATCCTGGTGAGACACTCAGACGTGCAATAAAGGCAAAGCACATGAAGAGAAAAAAGAAGGTCAGAATTGTATATTGAAACACAGCACAGACTAAGTCTAAATTTAATAATCCAAATATTAAGATTATTTATTTACATGCAATGCTATATTGATGTTTCATTCAGGATAGGGTTTGTTTTAAACTCCTAATCTTAAGTATTGAAGTTTGGCAATACATTTTAGACAAACTCCATACAAAACTTGTATAAACACTAAAACGTTTTGTAACATTGTTAACATTGTACATTCTAAAGATTTAAGGTTAAAGTTTAGAAATCTCCCAGAAACCTACATTAAAAGTGTTAACCAACATAGTATTTGCATTCTGAACTGATCAGTGTGTTCTTGCATGAAATATCCTTTCATATCCTTAACTTTTTGAGAGTCATGGCTTCTGTTTTCCAGCTGCTTAAGGAAACACTGGAGTCATCTCCAGATGAAGAGAAAGTACTGGATGAGGTGACAGCAGTTCAGGAGGGCCGAAGAGATGCTGCAGAGGGTGAAGGTAGTTCATCAGTGCAGTCTTCTGAAAGTGAGAGTTTACCACAGTTTACACTTTACACTATATAACAATGCTCGTTTAGCTGCAGTTTTTGCCCTTTGTTAAGAAGATGACTGCTGTTGTCTTACCCCTAGAAAGAACCTAGTCCACAGGACAGGTGGGAAAAACTTTCTTATACATTCCCACTAAGATTTCATAATTTCTTTATTTTTTTGCCATCATAATAGCTGGTGAATATTATTAGGATACAACAAATATTAAAAAGATCTCAAGTAGTTAAGTATTACGTAAAGCTAGTAAAAAAATAAAAACATGGAAACAAATACATACAAGATTAATATCGAGATACAAACAGTTCTTTAAAGGTGACCTATTATGCAAAACTGTGTTTGCACTACAGGATTTTAGTTCAGGAACGTCTTAGGGGAGACAAAATTAACTCCTACTTCTAAAATTGGCCGGCCACCAGTACAGCATTTAAAAGAACATAAAGAACTGAAAGACATGTAAGAAAAAATGATGGAGATACTGAAGATATCTCAATTAAGAAGTAGTTTATTGAAGATGTTGAAGTAATAAAGTACGTGATGCACTTTGGGTTCAGTCAGAATGAACCCCGAACATCCTAAACTCAAACCTTTTATACAAATATATTGTACTACTCTTAACGTAAATGAAGTTGCTGATCAAGCATCTAATATGGAGTGGAATCTGGGTCGAGGCAGACTTTAGATTCTTACAGACGTGTGACCAGAGCTGTTTCTTTTGTCTGTCGAGGGTTTCAGCGGAGATGTAAAGCAAATGTGTAAATTCCGACTAAAAGACAAAGGGATAAAACATTCTATGACAATTTTCAGTGCTTTATATCACCAAATGCAGAGAAAGAACGCAATGCAAAGGCAAGAGGTAAATACCGCTAACGTTAGCTTTCTGCATGTTTATGTCTTGTATCATTAGTCCTCCGGTGGGAATGGCCCTTATGTTGCCTGTCTAAATGCATGCCACAGAACAGTATTTTAAAGTGTTACAGAAAGCTAATTCTAGCGACATTTACCTGTCGACTTTGTCTGCGTCTTGTGTTCTTTTATCCACCTCAGTGTTATATAGCACTGTGAATTGTAGGAGATTTAACCTCAAGGTTTTTACTTTGAAAAAACCCCACTAGCCTTACTGAAAGATAGACCATTAAAAAAAACAAGCATGTGAACTACATACAGTAAATGGTTTGTGATTCATTAAACATTAATTTACAAATTAATACATAACAAATTGTTTCGTAGAACTGATCATTTTCATGAATTAACTTTTTTAAAGATGAACTTAAATAGTACAATGCCACAAAACACATGCAAACTAGCCAACACAAGCTAACCATAAATGAAAGAAAAAACGAAACATTTCTTAGGGTAGGCACAATAAAAATCACTCTGATGCTTAGTTCACAGTATACTTAAACTCATCTCTTTGTAAACATATCCTATATTTTAAAAGGTAAAAAACCATGGTACCAATTAAGCCCATGCCACACTTTTACTTTTTCATAAAATATCTTATATTAAGATTGGAAAATGTTATACATGAACTAATTGATACAATTTCAAATGAGAGATAAATCTTGCATTTTAACAAATAAACCTTGTCAATATCTATGAAAAACACCTAAACTTGGTGGGCTTAATGGGTACACTTAACCCGACCGATTATCTATTAGTATGGACTTGCCAATTACGCGTATTTGATTCTTTAAGTGCAATAGACCTAAAAGGAGAACCCAATACAGGACTTGCAGACTGACAGGTGGCTTAAAACGTACAGAACAGAATTATGCATTTGTAAAAACTGTAGATTACATCAAAGCACTGTCATTCTCACACTGTCTGTAGGTCTTCCTCCTCATCCAGTGATGAGACCAGGCTCCAGACAGTCAGAGACCTCCATGAGACATCGTATGACTGAGAAGCTGAGAGCAGCCAAAGTAAAGTTCATTCAGTACTGCTTGTAATAACTTATAATAAAAGTCATGATTATTTTTTACTGTTTTGTCCTTTTTTTAGTCCAAAGCTGCTAGTCTTCTGGAGCAGGAAACCATTGAGCCAAACAGCCGACTGCAGAGTCTTCGGGACAGAGCAACCCTTACTAGATTCGACAGAGATGTAAGCAACTGCTAAATGGCAGTGGAGATGAATTAAAGAAATGTTTAAAAATGTTTTTTGCAATAGTTTTTATACTTTTTTCCATATGTAAATACAGCCTGCAAATATCGGGTGATCACAAATCATAGTTCGTGTCATCATGTATTCTTCCAGGTTAATCCAGATCTGCGGGTTGATGAAGACTCATCCTTTGCTACCAGGGTAAAGTTTCGTGAAGTGGCCAGACGTGCAGCCGAAGACAAAAGGGTACAAGATTAATTCACCCTTATATTTATATTTTAAAATGTCTTAATAAAACTATTGTTTTTATTTTTTGTGTAAGATTTTATACAAGTTTTTTAAAATATGTTTTGGAAATGGAGCAGACTGAGGCTGGTTTACCAACTGCTGAAGAGGCGTACAAGTTCTTCACATTTAACTTTGAGCGTGAGCCTCAGGAGAGACAGTGTTATAAGAAACAACATTCAAGGAGAGATGAAGCAGAGGAGGAAGGAGAGGCTGAATCGGGGGAAGAAGAGGACAAGGAAGAGGAGGAAGAAAGTGAAATACATCGAGAGTATGAAGGAGAGCGTCTGGAAGCCAGGGTGAATGATGTTCCCATATTTTTTGGTTCTTCTTGAAGAGGTCATATGATACGATTACTTGTTTTCCTTTTTCTGTAGTGCGTTATATAGCTGTTTGTGCATGCATAAGATCTGTAAAGTTACAAAGTCTCAAACCCAAAGAGATATTCTTTGTCAATGTTAAGGCTCAGCCACACCTTCTTAAAACAGCTCGTTTAAACATTTCTATGTAGAAATGTGGGGGCAAAGTGTCATAACCGCCCAAATGTGTATGCAAAGAAAGAAGATGTACCTTTTATTCTCGCTATGGTATTGTTGCCACTGTGGCCGGCATGTTTTGGAGACGCAAATATGGTAGGGGGCGTAACATTTCCGTCACACGCTCGCTGTATGTATATAATACTACAATACTAATAAACAGGAAAGTAATATTCAGAGACAGAAAGTCATAAATCAGAGTCATTCCTGTTAGCAAGTCCCAGGGGAGACGCTCAGGCAAGACGTAGATAAACACACTTTTACTTGTCAGGTAATTCAAGGTTACAAACATCCGTGGAAACATAAACATTCATAGAACTTGAAGGAGAACAAGGCATCGAAAATACAAACATAGAATAACTGGTAACAATGGTTAACATTAACAAGACCTGACCAAGACAAGGTGAAAACACAGGTATATAAAGAGTCCAGGGTGATTGGGAACAGGTGCAGGTGATCAAAGATGGCGACTGGTGATGGGGAACAGGTGCGGTCAGGTGCCAGGCATCATGGGAGATGTAGTTCAGAAGGGAGGTGCAGGGTGGAACCGTGACAATTCCAAGTCAACTCAACCACAGGGCCCTGCCTCACAATTTTTTTTGGGGAAAAAAAATATTTAAATGATGAAGAGATCAAATGTTAAAATCCATGGATAACATTTACTTATGAACATTACACTTAAATCAGTGTTCTTTAGAGGAGAGTCAAAACTGGGCTGAAAAATTACTTTAAAGAGATGTCAGCATCATTATTTTATTTTTACACAGAGATTGATAGTATTGGTAGTGTCTATTACTATTAGTTCACTTTAGCCATCCTTGTTGCTTTACATGCCAATGGTGACCGTTTAAAAATGAGAGAAAAAACACTTTATATATCTTTATACTGTATATTTTGTCTTTTGTTATCATTTAAGTATATTTTTCTATTTAAGCTCCTATACGCTCTTATAAGCTCTTATATTTTAAGGAGATTTGCTTCATTCGACAAGAAATATCATTCATTATTGGGCTGTTTTAGGATGAAGATGCCCCACTTGTCAGGGACGAGGAAGAGGAGGACTTGTTAATCATCGACCAATTAGAACAAGATTTCCTAGAAGTAAGAAGGGTGGAGTATTTTGGATACAACAAGCAGCTGCAGAGGGAGAGAGAGACTCTCTTTGTTCCTAGCATGAGGACAGGTAAACCAACCAGCTCTCAGAACTTTTTACCTTTCTGTAACACTAAAAAGGAATAATTTACTGTGTGTTTGTGTGGCTGCATCACAGTTCCTTCCTCTGGTAAGTTGCCTGAGAATGTGCGTCCTCGCTACCTTGAAGAGGAGGGTCTGTATGTGGGGGAGAGGCCATTTGTCTCCCTGACCAATCAGAACATTCTGGAGAACCGCATCCTGAAGCAGACTGAAGTAATTATATAACTAATATTGCCTCCACTAATATCAAGTCAGAAGTATGATGGGCCACTTTTGTCATTTTCTACATATTTATGAAACTGAAAACAATATATACAGTTGTGGACAAAAACTTTGGCACCCTTGGTAATTATAAGCAAAGACGGTTGTAAAAATAAATCTGCATTGTTGCATTGTTTTAAAAATATCACCAAAATACAACGTTTTATTAAAGCAAAACTATTAAAAGTGTGGAGGGGGAATCACATGAAAAAAATTTTTTTCTTAAATGCATGTTGGACACAATAATTGGCACCCCCAATGTTGCCCAGGGGTTGTGATGCAACATTTAATTAATTCCTACGGTGTGTGTGTTTAGCGACAAGGGACTACTTTATTGGTTACTCTGTCTAATACAGAGTAACCAATTAAGTAGTATGTGTGCACAATGTATGTCACGCGGTGTCTTACCTGTCCACAATTCCCTGGTAAAACAGAGAGACGAGTCACCCACATATAACGAAAAAACAAATTGAGAACAGAATTAACACTTTATTTTTTAAATGTAAAATGTCTTACCTGTATTATACACAATTAAATAATTTCTTTTGTAAAGAATGTCCTGGTAAAACATGTCTGAAGACTTGCAATGTTCACTACAAGATTAAAGTGTATGTATTTAATCACTACAAATTCATTATTAGGTGATTTCTACTTTATCATTTCTTAATAAGCATAGTTTATTCTTATTCATCTATTTGTAAATGCAGTACTGTAAAGGCATTTTAATGTCTATGATTTATTTAGCTTACTGCAGAAAAATCATTATGTTATTCATAATTTAACTGAACTTGATGTATTTATTAAATTATTAAATACTAATTTAGAGAGACCTTATAGGATGAAAAAAAGGAAAACAGAACCTCCATCACAACACACAAAGTTGTTTGGGACACAGTTTAAAAAACAAATCCACTACTCCCATGCAAAAATTTCCAATATTCATTTGCCACGGGGTTCTTGGTCATATGAAACTAAAGAAGAGGTTTTTGTCAGCAAGAACACAAGACAGGTTTTGTGCACAAATGGATAAAAAAGTCCCCCATGTCCACAGTTAAAAGCAGGATACTTATTGTAGTGGACCTACTTTTATATCAGAGTTCCTGAGTATCTTGTTCAGATACATGAAATCACAGATTCTATTAATTATCGAAATAATTTTTTTTTAAACCTGACTTCCTTTACTAGAGATCTTATAATAGGCAGTAGTTAGATCTTCCATTAGGACATTGGTTAAAAACAAACATAAATATTATCACAAAAATGGGTCACTGAGCACAAAATCAATGTTCTGCCATAGCCACCCCAGTTCTCTGAACTGAACACTATGGAAAGTTTTAGTGAACTAAAGAGGAGAAAGCACCAACATTTAACGTATCTGGAGAAACTGTATTGAGCAATGGCCTAATATTACTTGCCATAAATTCTTCAGCCTCATTAGACATTATAAGATTAGACTTTTCAGTTTTCAGGTAGTAAAAAGCATTAAATGAAAGGGTGCCAGTGATTGTGTCCAACATGCATTTAAGACATGTTTTTATTATTTTATTTTACCCCCACTTTCAATAGTTGTGCTTTAATGAAAGGTTGTATTTTTGTGAATTAAAAAAAATCAAAAGGAAAAACAATGCAGGTTTATTTTTACAACTGTCTTTGCTTATATTTACCAAAGGGTGCCAATATTTTTGTCCACAGCTGCACTTATGGACATAACAGATATTGGATAGAAGTTAGTGGTACCTGTACCACAGTTTGAGAAACATTATAAATGTAGCAATTTACCTTTAGGAAATATATTGTGACTGAGAAAAATTCCAAATAAACCAAACTATGCTATATTTTAACATCTTTAATGCAATCCTTCTTATGTAGCTTCATAATGGGCTCTTATTTTTTCCTTATTATTTGCAAGTGAAGTCAGATACAGTACCTAAGCGATCCCTCAGTACTAAGCTCTCTAAATGTGAGCTTTATGTTGTGAATGGCATTGTTTATTGAAAATCTAATATTCTTTATTTATTTATTACCTTTGTTTTATATAACTTGGGTTAAAAAGTTATCTTGAAAACTTTTTTAATTAAATATTTTAAATATTTTATTGTGACTTATATTTTACTTTTGCATAAATTTTTGTTTTCATGAGCAAAATAAGATTCACTTAATAAATATTTGTGACGTCTGCATCAGGGCAGTAAGTGGTTTGAAGATGATGGGCGTATTATGGCTCTGCCTGACCCGATCAAAGAGTCCTCCTCCAGACCGCCTCTCTGCCATCTGGAGGATGAGCTTGAGCCAGCGCTGCAGGCTGTCTACAGAAAGGTGAGAATCTTATCTTTTTTATAAAAATAAGAACATAAGAACAAAAATAAGAACAAAGGAACATTTGGAGTGAGTCTAGTTAGCCTCTTGATAACTAAATCTACAACTCTGTATGTTCTTTGCTAGAAAATAACACAAACATTATGATAAATATTAAAGGTGACCTATTATGCAAAACTCACTTTTATAAGATGTTTGAACACAGTTGTGTGGCCGCAGTGTGTGAAAACAACAACTATATTGATAAAAATCCACCATGTCATTTCTTTATAATCCCCTAAAATCAAAACCAGTCTGTCTAAATATGCTATGTAAAATTCCGTCACTTTGTTCCGAAACAAGGTGGAAAAACTCAGCCTATTTGTGATGTTCAGGGCCCTATTTGCAAAGACGCAGACCTGAGAGAGAAGCTCTGCCTCCTCCATCAGTGTGCTGTAGGCTGCTGGAGGAAGAAATGCGTCTAAGAAACATTAGATGTTGTGTTTTGGGATGCAACAATGAACACAGGAGTCTCAGAGGCACTGAGGACGGAGTGATTACAATTAGTTTATGAAGGAAATATTAACGGAGAAAAACAAGTAAAGTATTATATGTTTGTGCCATTCATTTCACGTTGGACTGCTTTACAAGCTTGGGACAGTTCAATGCGGGATTTGTTCAAAGATTGAACCAACATTCGCAAACTTTAGCTACAGAGGAAGTAAGCTTTACATGTTATATTTAGTTTTCCAAATTGCCTGAATGAGCTTCTTAGCACACTGGAAGGCTAATGTTGCTAAAGTTGCCACTGTCTCTGCCCGTTTACATTGCTGCCTTCATGTGTTACCAGAATGATTGTAAATAGAGATGTGGTAGTTAAGTATTGCACATGAAAGCCCTTTGATGTAGACCATGCGAATTTGTTATCACAAGTCTGAGTTTATAAAGTTTGTGACAGCATGCAAAGGCACCATGAGACCAGCTATGTCTTTATTTTAATCGTGCCGTGTTCCCTGTCTGTGTGATTCATAAACACACGTTTATTATGCACAGTACAATCATAAAAAATGGCTTCGTCTAGAATCTGTAAAATGGGGCATAATAGTTCACCTTTAATACATTACATAAAAAAGCTTATAATAAATAATAGGTTGACTTCTTTAATTGGACAAAAATCCTGAGGTTAAGCACCTGCTTTCATTTACCCCTTGTTGATTTTGTTTTGTTTAGTTAGTTTGTTCCATATTCATAAAAATGAATAATTTATGATGTATGTCAAATCCAACACATATTTTATTACATTTTTCATTTACTCTGTCTCAGGCTTTAAAGTCTAAACATGTGAACCGCTACATTGCGGGAATGGGTGATTTCCAAGCAGACTACCAGCTGGACGTGGATGTGTCTGGTCTCATCTTCTCCCATCACCCTCTTTTCAGTCGTGAACATGTGCTGGGAGCCTGTCTTGCCCAGCTGTATGATCAACACCTGACCAGACAACAAAAAAATCTCACTCAGCTCCTGACCGACAAGGTAACTCTGAGGAGTCATGTCAAGCTTCCTGTGGTCAGCTTTCTGTTCCTAAAACGCATTTTGTATGTTTAGCTGAATGGCCTGAGGAACACAGTACATAACATGCAGGAGCTACACGGAGGGGAGGCTCCAAGTCAGGTGATCCAGAAGAGGATAACGGAGTACAAACAGGAAGTAAGGTAAAACAATCTTGCCCTAAAATATATCTTATTGCCTTTTTAGAGGCACACTGTAAGTAAAGGGTAAAGTACATCCAGCCGGTTGTTATTGCATACAGAACGCTGACGGGATGGACATTATCCTGCATGTTACATGGCAACATGGGTAAATAATTTGATATATTTTGTACATAGCTCATTTTACATTAAACTTATAAGTAGTACCACATAAGTTGACTCACAGTACCTGAATGAGTGTTTGTTATCACTTTTAGTGGTTGTTGTCGGGGAATGATGCGACCAGGGTTTGATTTAAGCATACTGGAGAAATTAAGATACAAATTCAGCTTAGCCATCATTGGAATAAATAACATTTTTAAATAAATTCTAATAGAAAACAGTTCTTTTAATTTGTAATAGTTTTTTGCAATATAACTGTTTTTACTGTATTTTGTCTTGATGAACATAAGAGACTTCTTTCCAAAAACTTTTTTTTAAGTGCCTTAACCAGGTACCTAAGGTTCACAACAAGTAAAACTTACTTTAGTTACCTTGGTTCATCCAAAAATTATCAAATGAGAAAAAAGATCAGTTCGGTTTTTGCATTATTAGATACACTCGCCAGTTGCGTGATCTGGAGCAGGAAAAAGACAGAGCTCTTCTCAAAAACATCATCAAAGTGTGGAAGGATCTCAAAGCCCTCAGAGACTTTCAAAGATTCACCAACACGCCTTACAAACTCTTTGTCAGAAGGTAGGGCTTTTTTCATATGCACTTGTGTGTGTGTTTGTTCTTCAGTTTGTGAGTGGATTAACCTGCTCTAACCCTTTGCAGAGAGACAGTTGAGATGGAGCAAGACGAGCTGGAATTTGAAAATGAGATTTTGGTGGAAGTGTCAGAACTGCGGGCAGAGATTGAAGAAGACTATCAGAGGAAAATGATTAAGTACAGGGGACAACACGAGGAATGGAAATCCTGGAGGCGAAGACAGGTACTACAAAAACAGTTATACAGTGTTGCTATGAGCAACAATTATTATTCAGTAATAACTCACCTCTAAATGGGTCACCAAGTAATTTATATGGTTACAGATACTAGATGGTCACAACAGGTTTTGATTTTTTCAGAAAGCCCTCAAGAAAAAACAGAAGAACAAAAGACAGCAAGAAAATGAAGATGAGGAAAGTGAGGAGGAGATGGGTGAGGAGCCTGAGAAGCCTGACCCTCCTGAGAAACCAGACATGACTGCTGTGGAGGAAGAGGTACGGGAGAAGGCCACCAGGATCCGCAGAAAACCTGGAGGACCAGTTCTAATTCCAGATCTCACACTTTCAGGGCATGTCACCCCAAATGAGCAGTGCCCACGGTAAATAAAAACAACCAACACACTCAGCATAGAGTTACTGACACTTAGGAACATAGGCAGCAGATTTTTTTAAACAGTATGTGTTTATTATGCCTTATTTAGAAAACTAAAACTCAAAACAAGAAAGGGTTACACTGGCCCAAACTTCAACATGATACATCAAACTCTACAAGGCATATGTGAGTGAAACTCGCAGAACAAAAAGACCGTAAACCAAGGCAATTAAATAGAAAAGGATGTAAGGAGGGTAACAAATAAAATAATAGATGCTACAGATGTGGCACATATTCAAGAAAGCAAGTTTTTTCCCACAATATGCTGCAGTTTGTCCAGTGGAATGCCGGTGAATCCTGTAAGCACCTTTCCTAGAATTTATATCAGTGTGTTGTGATTCACAGAATACCCACTAGATGGCGTATGGAACAGCATACTGTATCCACAGACAAGACGCATCTTCAACCAGTTGTTAAATATGCTAACAGGACCACTAGGTGTCACTGTGGAGACGGGTACCTCTACAGATGCACAAATCACTTTTGCACCAAATATCACGTAGATATATGGTGCAAAAGAGAGAGTATGTGGAACTTGATTTGTGCACCTGCATTGGAGAACTCGAGAAGACGTAACTTGTTGTGGGAGAGAAAAAAAATCTACAAGTTTACAACTTTTTGTCTATGACTTCTAGTGATACACATGTGTGGCTTCTCTCTACAACTACAAATTCCACTGTTACAGGTGCTCAGCTGTTTTGCACAAAAATACCCTCATATCCACATAATTGGCTTGATTTGCCCATTACCCAGATTATGTCCGAGGTATGATGTCTCTTTCTTTGCCCACTGACACTTCTTTATGTTCAAGGTTAATCCAGCCCTTTGTATCCTTCATTTACAAATGTTTCCTCCAGGTGTTGTAGGTGATCTTTAAAGGAATCACTGTAGATGATTACATCATCCAGGTAAGCAGCAGCCCACTTCTCACAGGCCCGTAAGACTCTGTCCATCAGGCATTGAAATGTGGCAGGTGCCCCATGGAGGCCTAAAGGAAGAACGGTGAAATAAAATAACCCAAAGGGTGAACGGAAGGCAGTATAAGGCCGTGAGGCAGGGTCAAGGGCCACCTGCAAGTAGCTCTTACACAAGTCCAAATTTTTTAGAAACAGAGCCCTGCCAATCCTTTCCAGGAGCTCATCTTTGCGGGGCATTGGATAGGCGTCAAACCTGGACTGGCTGTTTAGCTTCGGGAGGTCGATGCAGACACGCAAGCTTTTGTCTTTTTTGGGTAAGATGACTAGGGGACTACTCCATTCACTTTCTTAGGGCTCATTTACTTTTTTAGTAATTGTTTTAGTGGAATAAGAGGACTTTCAGGAATGCGGTAAGATCTTTGTCTGCAAGGAGTGGTGTCGGTCAGGTGGATGTGATGTTGAATGACAGTAGTCCGCCCAGGCCTCAGGCGGAGTAACTGTGGAAACTGGGTGATGAATTGGCGTAGTTAGATCTGGTCTTGCTTTGGCAGGTACTCGATGTCTGCATTCAATCGTTGCTCTTGTGCCAGCTCGTCGTCGTTCTCACCTGGAGCACCATCAGTGCAGTCTTTGGAGTGTCACCATGTTGTTTTCTCCACTCTTTCAGCAGGTTCACATGATAGATTTGTTTGTTTTAACGTTTGTCTGGGTGGTACAGTTCGTACGTCACTGGCCCCATTTTCCGTGTTATGTTGTACGGCCCCTGCCATCTTGCAAGTAGATTGTTTGAAGTGGTAGGTAATAGCAATAGCACCTTCTGTCCTGGTTGGTATTCACGTTGCCTGCAGTTTCTGTCATATCACATTTTTTGGGCTTGTTGGGCTTGCTATAAGTTGATGGTGGCCTCTTCACAGTACTTGTTTAGTACACTCTCTCATTTCCAGATAGCTGAACGATGCAGCACGTTGATGGCTGGGGTACTTCTCTGTAGGCGAACAGAAGGAAAATAAGCCATTTATCCCAGTCCCGCCCTGTGTCTGCTACAAACCTCAGAAACATTGTCTTTAATGTTTGTTTAAACCGCTTCACTAGTTCATTCGTCTGGGGTTGGTACAGACTGGTTTTCCTTTCGTGGTACATAACATAGTCCCGTCAACTTTTATTTTTTTTGCCGGACACACACTAGCTTTGTGTCCAGATTGTTGACAATAATAACACACCAGTTCTTTGTCTGTGGATGCTAGGACATTATACGCATTTTCTAGCCTGCGTGTGTTGTGCTTTACAGTACCTTTCAATGGTTGGGAGCAATGACTGCTGATTCGATGAGCGTGCAAGTACTGTTGTGCTAATTTCGCCACTGCTAGTCGTGCTCTTTCACCCACGTCCGCGTTTCGAACGGCAGCACCCGCAACAACTGCTCCAGCACAATTAACTCTCTAGTCTCCTCTTTCGTCAACTGTTCCGGTCTTACCCAGCGACAATACAGTGTCTCAATGGGTAACTCACTAGCTGACGTTGTTGTCATGCGGAACTGCTGTTGATACATCTCTGGGGAAATGTCAGATTTCTCCAGTAGTGCTTTTTGTAGCTCTGTGTAGTCATCAGCCTCCTCCTGATCCAGCACCAGATAAACCTCGAGCTCTAAGCCAGTTAGCAACGGCACCAGTCTGTAGCTCCACTTCTCACTAGGCCACCTCCACGTTCCAGATCCAGATGAAAAGGATGGCTTGACTCGGAAGCTTTTTATTTACAAAGTACCCACACAAAATTAAACAAAACACTGCCACTCTATACTTTGAAATACTATACTTTGGCACACGGTCTGGGGATGATTCGGAGACTGAAGATTGTGCTTAAAGGATTTACTGAAGTTGTTTAAATGGTTAAACATCCAAAGGTATATTGTACAGGTAACAAGCTGACATTCACAGGTAAACATCCACAGGTAACAAGACTACATCCACAGGTAAACATCTGATCACGTCCAGCATCTGATCCCATCACCACTCTCACCCATTCATCTTCATAAGGACTTCTGAACTACATTACCTATCATGCTCTGCACCTACCATCTTAAATCACTGTCACCTGCAGCTCATCAACCAGAACTCTTTATATTCTGTGTTTGTTCTGTTTCCCATTGTCAGGTGTTAACGTTGTCAGGTGAAAACGATTGTTTGACACGCTGTTTTCCTGATCCCAATCTGGTTGTTTCTTCGCCTGACGGTGGAATTCTTGAAGGAGAGTGGGATCAAGAATGTCCAAGCGAAGGACCCAAGAACAATGTTCCTCTGTTCCGTAGCCCTCCCAGTACACAAGGTATTGTAAGATCTTGTTGACTCTGTAGATGTTCCCGTCTTGGCTTACGGGAGGAGGAGACGGAGGAGGAGGAGCCACCTCAGCATCAGATCCTGAGGAAGGAAGAGGGACAGGGTTAGTTTATGGTTTGAGCATTGAAACATGGAAATATGGTGAGATGCGGTAATTGTGAGGGAGCTTCAAGCGGTAAGTCACTGCGTTTACTTGATGATCGATGGGAAATGTACCAGTGAACCGAGGACTGAGTTTACGACAGGGCAGACGCAGACAGATGCCCTGGTGGAGAGCCAGACCAGTTGACCAGGTTGGAAGAGAGGAAAAGAGGGAGCTCTCCTAAGGTTGGCCTGGCTCTTCTGTCTGTGTACTTCCCCTTGCAGGTGGACATGAGCATTGTTCCAGACTTTCTCGCTAGTCCGGAACTAATGGTCCACAGCCAGCACAGATGATTGTTCCCCAGACCAGGGGAGTAACAGAGGCTAGAAAACCAAGGATACATTGGAAAGGAGTGAGACCGGTGGAGTTTTGACGGAGAGTTTTGAGCATATTCGGCCCAGGGAAGGAATTTGTGCCAGCTATGCTGATTTTATTGACAGTATGTCCTCAGAAATCTCCCGACCTCCTGGATCTTTCTTTTAGTCTGACCGTTTGATTGGGGGTGATGATTATGTCAGACTGACTGTTACACCCAGTAGGTCGGGGCAGTTGTAGTCTAGTGGTTAGAGAGTTGGACTTGCAACCAGAAAGTTGCTGGTTCAAACAACTGAGGTGACACCTCACCCCTAATCGCTCCCAGTGTGCCACTGGTAAAGTTGTCTTTATCCAAGTCGCTTTGGATAAAAGCGTCGGCTAAATGAATAAATGTAAATGTAAATGTAGGTCGAAGAAAGCCTGCCATACAAGATAAACTGGGTGCCTTGATTCAAGGCTATATCCTCTGGAATGCCGAAGTGATTGAAAAGATGTTGAAAGAGGGTTTCAGCTGTGCCCATAGCAGTAGGTAGAGAGGGCAGAGGGATGAGCTTACATGCCCTGGAAAACCAATCTACTATGACGAGAATGCAGGTGAATGGGGAAAGATCAGTGACTAAATCCACAAGGGATATGAGACCAAGGCCGATGAGGTATGGGTAACGGCATGAGTTTTCATTGAGGAAGGCGAAAACACAGATGGAACCCTTTTACGAATCGGGAGATATCTTGGGACATACTGGGCCACCAGTGTAATGGTTGGAGATGAGTGAGAGAGGCTGGTGGCTGCCTGGGTGTCCCGAGCAGAGTGGGCTGAGTTCATGAGAGGAGCAGGCATATTTTCGGGGACGAATAATCTCCCCTCAGGACCTCCCGGCGGAGCAGGCTGGAGACGGAGAACTGCACAGATCTGCTCCTCAAAGTCCCACTGGATGAACCCTAGAATCATGGCTGGAGGAAGGATAGGGTCTGGCGATGATGATTCAACGTCGACTGTGTCTGTCTTCTCCCACCATTCACCAGTAACAGACTGTTAGTTATCTTTGAATAGGTGAAGCTGAATCTTTAACATCAGAACTAACCCTTTAGTCAAGGGTTTCACCGTCATGACAACAACACTCTACTACAATGGCTCTTCTTCGATCAACGAGGCCATGCCCCCCTTTTTGTATATTTCTAGGGCTGAGGTTCTTTAGATTCTGGAATCGTGGTGATATGACTCCGGGAAGTAAAGGGGTTGTAGTTCATCCAGCCACTTTCTTTGGTCCTTAAAAAGCAATTTTTGTTGAAGATAATTATCTCCCTTTGCAGTGAATTTTAAGCTTTGTAACTTGGTAGATATTTTTTATACTCAAACTGCAACCATACACACTAACTAAAAGTAAAAAATGCATAATATGACCCCTTTAAGTTTTTCTCACCGTTATCTGGAAACAGCACTTTGTTTTTTATTGTTTTTGTTTTGTGTAGTGGTGAGCTTGCCCGTAGAGAGGATGTGGCCAAGCATGCCCTCTTCATCAAGATCCTTTACAATGATAAAGAAGTTTCCAGAACAGACAGTCGAACCCTCAGCATGGATTTTAGGGTTCACTTCGGTCAGATCTTTAACTTGAAGATAGTGAACTGGCCAGAGAGCATCAAACTCCAGGTGCAATTTTTTTTAATTGCACATTTAATCGAATTATTGTTAAAATAAAATGCATTGAGAAGACTATAGGCTATATAACTAATTTTAGTGTTTTTTATGCATGACATTTTTCCATAGATATTCGAGACTGTGGACTCGTCCTCCTTCCTGCTGGCTGAGGTGTGTGTCCCAGTTCCAGAATCTTCCATCCTGACTGGCAGTGCGCCGTCTGAGGAAATGGAGTTCAGCAGCAACCATAGAGTCACGTTCAACCATGAGGGTGTTGGCAGTGGTAAACACCTTCATGTGCAGGCACATGAACTTTGTCACAACCTAAATTGCAAATCATATCAATATCTTACAGTATTCTAAGATATTTTATTTTGTCTTGTTTGTGGTAGGTGTGCCATTTTCTTTTGAAGCTGATGGAACTAATGTGCAAACCCTGCTGACATCAGGGAAGCTCTCTTGCTGCGTTTCTTGGGCTGTAGGGGAGGACGACTCACCCCTCGCTCCCCCGTCTAATCATCCCGGAAGGGTGTGTACAGGTCAGAGAGCCACGCAGAGATATACACTCCATTTTGTAGGTTTGAATCAGCTATAGTACTGCGTGTGGTCTTAAAACATGTGGGTCTTAAAACACACATAAACAGCCAAAAACAAATGACAAAATATAGCTGTGAGCAGCAATGTAGGGCCAAGTACCAAAGGTGCAGCAAGCACAGTGGAGCACCAAAAGAAAACAAAAGAAAAGAATATAATGCACTTATTGTCTTATGATATGGTTCAGAATTTTAACACCAGAAAAGAAAATGTAACATTAATTTGAAAAGACTGGGTGATTCTCACAAAATCTTGGTTTCAGGATGTGTTTTTTAAAAACATACTTTAAAATTCCTTATCATTTATTAAAAACAAGGACTGATATGTTTAAAAGCATTAATGTAAACCTATATTGACAATTTCACACACTTTTGAATAAAAAAGGCATTAAAAAAAATCACTGTCAACCCCATAGTGTGTTTTGCTTAAAAAAGACAAGCCATGATGCCTAAGCAAGTATTATGCATCATACATAATGAGACATTAATATAGTATTTTAATATTAAAATGTGGCAAAATATCTGTATTGGTAAAGAGAGTCAAAAAGTGTACACAGTGTGACAAGAGAATATTAAGTTTTTAACTACATCTACTTCTACAAACATTTTACATGGCAGCCATTTGAAAGGTCTCTTGACACAAAATCAAACTTAATTAAAAAAAATTAATTTTTGTGTTACCGAATTATGTTTTATAATTGAAATCTTTACTGCCATGATATTTAAGTCGTTTCGTGAGAATGACCTGACTACAGATCTACAGAAAGATTAACGCAATGCTAACACCATGACATGCTCTGATTTAATGTTGATGAGGCACTTATCAACATGTGCCACACAGAGAACACATGTTCACTTAGGGACTAAGTAGGCCTTTCAATCCGGAAATGAACAGACAAATTATTATTTAGTATGTTAACTAATTTGCATGTTTTGTTAACTAAACTTGAAAACCAAAGAGACGCATGAGAAAGGCTGGTCAGTCATTAGCATGCTAAATAATTAGCATTCTAAAGCTAAAAATGTGACATGCTTTGTATCATTCTCTCTTCAGTGGTCTGAGGCAGATGGACGCTATTGCATGTATTGGGGCATCTAGTTTGAACGACATGAAGAAATTGGGAAAGTGGGCAGCCGAGTCTCGCCTCGACCCCAATGACCCCAACAACGCATCCATCATGCAGCTGCTCTCTGTACGTTTTCTCTGCACCATACTTAACCAAAGAAATTACCTTGTTATCTTTCTTCAAAGTAACTCTTTCTTGTCTCTTAAGGTGGTGAGTGGTGGAGAGGTAACAGTTCCTGAATATTTTCGTCTGGAGCAGCTTCAGGAGGAGTTTAATTTTCTGTCTGATGAAGAGCTCCAGTGTTCCCGTCGTTTTCGTCTACTGAGGCTCCGGAGTCAGGAGGTGGCAGAGTTCCGGCACTTTAAATGGGTCCCCTCAGTGGAGCGTGAAATTTCTGAAAAAGTGTTTCAGGTGAGATCACTTGAAGGGAAGTTTATTTACACCCCATAACTGTCACCCCCTGTTTTA
Organism: Beaufortia kweichowensis; assembly: GCA_019155185.1. NCBI lineage: Eukaryota > Metazoa > Chordata > Actinopteri > Cypriniformes > Gastromyzontidae > Beaufortia > Beaufortia kweichowensis. The sequence goes on from CM032810.1 coordinate 14,406,567, forward strand.
GTGAAGACCTGAAATCATGATGTGCACCTTCAAATTTATGTGACTCTGGAATGCTTTGGTCTAATCTTGGTCTTTTTTTTAGAAAGACACTCAGAAGTTTATTATAAATTTTGGAAAAATGTAAAAAAGATTTTAAAAAGTTACAGCAGTTAAGTAGTGTAATAAAACATATTTTTAATGAAAACTTTGTGTAAAAAATATTTTTTACACAAAACTTTTAATGCAAAAAGCTTTTGTGACCCATGCTATCCAAATGAGTCAGAATGCACACAGTCTGATTTCTAGCTATAGTCAAATAAAGTAAAAAATGTTGATTTTGGTCAATTTTGAGGTTTTACCAGGAAGTATTCATCCGTAGGCAAGATTAACATCCACAGGTAAGATTAACAACTACATACAACCACATCAAACGTAAAACGAGAACTGACCAAGACAAAGAAAGATACAGGGTATAAATAGAGTCCAGCAGATTGATGGCAGGTGAATGAGGTGCAAGGGATGATGGGAAATGCGGTCTTTGAAACTATTAGTCCAGAGATAGTGATCGGGTGAAGGTGGAACCGTGACAGGTGTCTGTGAACATGCCAGTTTAGTGAACACCATCTAGTATTAAGCAGATCATCCTAGTACTGTGTGGCATTATGGACCACCAAGTTTATGTCTGAACTCTGCAGTCACTTACATATTTAAGTCAGAAAAATAAATAAGTTGACCAGTTGACCAAAAATCTTATCAGACACAATAAGGGTTCTAATAACAATGTATCTCTATTTTGAAGTAATTTTAATAGCCAGTTAAGTGAATGTATAATATTATATAACAAAACTATATATAATATGGTTCTGTTACAGGATTATGAAAGGAGGATTAAGGAGGACGAGATCATTGATACACAGGAGCACATTGATGCACATCGAGCTCTCGTAGCCAAATATCTCCAGAGAGTGAGTGACTCACGTTCTGTTTAAATGCTCTCTCCTTTGTAAGTCACATACAGTAAAAGTGTGTTGCTGTATAAATAAAGGGTAAAATTGTAAAATAAATGTTTCTTCTTCCGTTCTCTTGCCTCTTCTGTTTTTGTCTCCCCTTCACTTATATTATCAAGTTCATTTGGTATAATCAGACCGTTACATAAGTGAGGTGTGTGACAGTATGTTGGGTTTTGAGTGACCTCCTTTTATTCCTTAATCTCTGTTTTTCTCTCTGTCACAGGTGCGAGAGTCAGTCATTAATCGTTTCCTCATAGCGAAGCATCATTTTATTCTCTCCGATGTGGTTTCAGAAGATGAGGTTCCCAGTATCGGGTAAACGGCTCTAAATCATCTCTTCCTAATTCACACAGTCCGGTAAAAGTCATATTGGAGTCCAAGCTTTTAATCATCTAAAAACTATTTTTATATGTAAATCCAAATTTAAAATGTCAGTATATAAATATAAAAATTATTATTTAATGATCAGCAAATAATGTCTCCTATATTTATATTTGTACCTGTTCTGGTTGGTTTGTGAAAGTTAAGGACAGGCGTAAGCGCCACGTAATTTTTTCAACACCCAGGTTAAGAGATGAGAGCTTTTATACAAGGCACGTAAGCAGCGCATAAGCAGCACATACTCGTGTAGCAGTAAAAGCCTGTAAGCAGCAGTGCCGTGATCATTTCAGCGCCGAGTCTATTTCTGCTGCGCTGCTCCTGCTGAATTAAAGTGACAGTGCTCACATGATTAACTCACATGATTAACACAAAAAAGTGATTAAAAGTTTGTAAATGAGAAATAGTGTATTTTAAACAGTCACCCAAGCAAGTTCTAACATATGTTGTTTAGCTTATATGCCTATATAATGGCACAGAAACGGATGCCATGCTGACGCATTATAAACAAACACGCGTAATGGTCGGTCGGTCGGTCGGTCAGTCAGTTTGATTCTTGAGTACACATGAGAAACAACATAATGAATGACTTGTCTCATCCTCGAAAATTAAAAAACATAACGTTCTTTATGATCCTTGAAATGTAATGTACAAGAACTTCCAAGCAAAGTTAAAAACATGGGATGCAGAGGCTGTTGGTGTGGATGGCAGTATTAAAATGTTTTTCATTTGGTCCTTTGATACATTATCTAACAAATGATTATAAACATATTCGAAGACATCACACAAGTCTATGATGTCAGTGACTTTATTTAAACGTGTCCCTATTAAAACGTCGTTTACCATTTACACATTGCTTACATGCTGCTCACGTGTGTAGTGTGAAATGGGCCGTTATTTGACAGTTCTTGTCTTTTATTTCTCTTTCTGTTTCTCTGTTATGTTCATATATTCAGAGGTGCAGGTTCTGGGTACGTTCTCAGTGGTTTTCTGTTATTTTACATCCTGTATATGAAGTTTTTCCCCTGGTGTTTCTGCCCTCTGATCTGTGTGTTAATGAGCTGTCATTCATAGAGTAACTTTGTTAGATGGGTCCAGTGCCGTGTGTGTGTGCGTGTGGAGATCACACACTCATTAAGAAGTGTGTTTGAGCTGTTGGATTTTTTATTGAACATGTAAAGCAACAGTACATGTCACATTGCATAATTCCATAATTATAAAGAAAGACTTTAACGCTAACATTATCCAAAATCAAATTCAGCCTTTTATTTAAAAGTTATTTACAGTTTGTCATGGCCGAATTATTAATTATTTATCAGTCACATATCAAAACTTCTTTAATATATATTTATTTATTATATGTATTGTATTCTTTTAACTCAATATATTACATAACAAACAGAGCAAACAAAAATCAGAAATGAAAAGTCATACATGAAATTGTGTGTTTAGTATCAGCCTGTTTTTGTAATTGTGTGTTTGTGTTGTTTGTTCAGGATAGAAATAAAGATTTTAAGCAGATTAAATGTGTATTGCTAACACTGTGCTATCTGTTAATGTCAAATTACAAAGTATATCTGACCAATACTGCAGTGCGTTATGGGTACATCCACACTGATTCTCAGTCTATTTCCTACTCTTGTAGGGTTTTGGGCTTGAACCTGTTCAAACTGGCTGAACCCAAACGGCCTTTGAAGCCTCGCAGGAAGGAAAGGAAGAAGGTGACCGCTCAGAACCTCTCAGATGGAGACATCAAGCTCCTGGTGAACATCATCAGAGGATACAACATCCCTATACGCAGGCCTCACGGCAGGTACCAACCGATTCAGAGATCCGTTTCTGACCCTGAAGCTTACGTTACACTACACAAATTTTCATTGATCTAAAAACACCCAAGATTTATTTTATAGTAATAAATCACTAAATAAATCTACAATTACGTGTCTAAACCAGTCTGCTCATTCTGCGTAAGCGGCACAAGTTTTGCAGCAAAGATCAGCAGCAGGAGTGAGATTTCATTCATCACCTGAGGGGCGATTTACTCGCGATAACGGAAATTTAGTACAGAAATAGCCAAACTAACTGACAAAGACGATGGCGGAGATTTGGTTTCAAAGCGAAATGCAAAAGGACCTATTTGGCAATATTTTGGATTTAACCCCAATGCAATTTTAAACCATTTATTTTGTAATAAAGGCAACTTATCTAACGTGAAGGGATTTATATTTGTTTCTTTTTTTTTTGCATGGTATGTGCAGTGATTATTCGTTGATGATAATACAGTTATGTTAAATATAAGTGAATGTCCTACTGTTTTGTAGCTGCTTTTTTCATAAAAAAGCCATTACCGCCCCCAAATTGCACTAATTCAAAAGTGAAAGTTAAATGTGACGTGTGAAGGGCTGCATCTCCGACCACCTCACAGCAAGCCATGCCCATCCCTGGTGTCACCGGTATTTCTGGTGTTTTTACACATCTAATGTAAAAAACGGTGGGAAAATTTCATCCCATCAACTACTCACATCTTTAGACAATGTAAAAAATTATGTTTCGTGTATTTCATCTTATGCATTTACATTTATTCATTTAGCAGATGCTTTTATCCAAAGCGACTTACAAGTTACCAGTGGCACACTGGTCTTGCTCAAGGGCACCTCAGTTGTTTCCTGCTGGTACTGGGAATTGAACCAGCAACCATCTGGTTGCTAGTCCAACGTTCTAACCACTAGGCTACAACTGCCCCATTTATGCATTTATTTTTAGCAAACCTCTTGCGTCTGCAAAGTCAGCACGGCCCTTCACGGAGCAATTTACAGCACCAGTATCGTCCCAGACGCCTGTACAGGGCAGTGAGTGGCCTCTTGAACAGGTAACACACCTCAGCCTTCACAACACCACCTGTCTATGGTGTATAGTAGTTACACTACCAGTCAAAAGTTTTGAAAAACACTCAGTTATATATATTTTTCCACATTTTAGAATAATAATAAACACAAAGGGAACTGTAGGAATTATGTTATGTGACTTGATGAAATGAATCAAAATTTTTATATTTTAGCATTTTCAAAATGAATGTGAAATTATTTGCAAAAGACACCTGCTGTGTTTACTGGTAAAGAATGACCTGTTCAAAATACTCTAAATATTCCTGTTACTGTATTATTGTATATAATAAAGTAAATAATTTTATCTAACTTTGGAGAAGGAAACACAAACCCAAAGAGAGGACTTTTCCACGCCTGCTAAAATGTGTGTATTTGTGTTTTGTATAGCCTCTGATCAGGCCCTTTGTTGAGGTGTCTTTCCAGCGTTCAGTGCTTCGGACATCTACCGCTGAGGGTCCAAACCCCTGCTGGAATGAAGAGATTGTACTGCCATTCAGGTCAGTGTGGAACATGTTATGTCTGATTGCCCCAGCTAAAGACGAACGCTATAGCTCTGTTCCAACACCTTCTATGTGTTTATCAGAAATGAAATAGATGTTGCTGCTTAACAATGCACACATTAATATATTGATTTCTTTTCTATTTGTTTTCTATTAGATTTAGTACTTTTTTATTAATACCTTACTGATTAAACACTGGTTACTACATGGACTTAATATGTGTTTGAATAAGGTCCAGAGTTGGTACCAAGTAGTCAGTGCATAGTATTTACATGCATGACAGGACTAAAATAAAGCACTACCCTGATCTGCATTCTGCAGTCATTTAGCGAGTTGTTTATTTAATTCTATATAGGTTTTTACAAGGTTCACAGTGTTATTGATTTTTTATCTCAGTGCTTCAAATGGTGACTACAGCTCCAGCAGTCTGCAGTCGGTCAGAGATGAGGTTTTCATCAACCTCTTTGATGAGGTTCTCTATGATGTAGTAGAGGTAAGGAATATTTAGATGTTCACTTTGTGATGGACCTTGTCATTTTTCCACAATGTTTAAATTATAGCAATTAAAGTTCAAGTAAAAGTCATTTAAATATCTGTTTTCAGGATGAGAGAGACAGAGAAAACACTATTCACACCCGGATAGAGAGACACTGGCTCGGTTCCATCAAGATTCCCTTTAGCACGATCTACCTGCAGTCTCGGGCAAGAGTCCTGCTCCTTTATTTCTTTTTTCATAAATCTTTACATTTTCTTGTCTTTTAAATGCAACTAATTCTAAAATAATTCTTTATCTCAAAATATGAACTGGGTGCAAAGGTTTGCTTAGTACAACTGATTGATTCATTTAATTTGGCTGGCTGATGGTTGAAATATCCATTTTTGATCGTTTATGATGCTGTATGTTTAGATTGATGGAACGTTTAAGATGTCCACTCCTCCAGTTCTGCTGGGATACAGTAAAGAGTGGAGTTTGGGCAGCGAGGGTGGATATGATGCTATGCACAGTGTGAGTGAAGGAACCTTTCTCAGCTTCTTCATCACCATTGAGCCCCAGGTGGTGCCAGGAGATACAATTAGAGAGAAGGTACATGAGCCGAATCTGCGTTACCTGCTTTCTATTTTCTAATTAGGGCAAAGTAAAAAGTTTATTATGGATTTTGTCAAAAATAGTTTCCTTTTTTCTGTATCTTTTCTATTACTGCTTGTAATAGATGAAGGAACTAAAGGTAATATATTTGGGGTCTGCAGTAGATGTGAATGTCTAGTCGTGTTCCAGGTTCAGTGTGTTGCAGTCTGATTCTAGAAGAAACAATCCCAATGTTTGCCTTAAAAGATAAATTATATTTAGCAATTACATACACACTACCAGTCAAAAGTTGAGACACAATTTAAAAAAATGTTTCTACTGATCTTAAAAATCTTTTAATCTGACAGTGTATATTTCAATGTTTAAAATTACTTTTGTGAACAAAAATATATCTGTTTTAACATATTAATTTATTTCATTAGAAAGCTAAAATCTTATTTTAAAAACTTTTTTGAAATGGATTACTAGGACCAAATAATGAATAAAAGGCAACCAATAGGAGTCCAGCATAGATAGAAATTCCTTCAGTGCTGTTTAAAAAAGCTTCACAGTTTGAGATCTCAAGAAACTGGATGATAAAATGTCAAGAGTAAAATTTTACAAATTGTAGATAAAGGGTGACTCATTTTAAAGATGCTAAAATATAATTTATTTTTGGATGATTTTATTCACAACGTAATTCCCACAGTTACAATTGTGTTATTTCATAGTTTTGATGAGTTTAATACTTTTCTAACTTGTGAAAAAAATCTAAACAACAGTAAATAAGTGTTTCTAAACTTTTGACTGGTAGTGTACTGTTGGCTTATCCTTTCGAGAGAGACCATCAATCATTCTCATATAAATATAAGTTTACAGGCAGAATAGTGATGGATAAAATTGTTTAGGTGAGTATGTACTGCACGTTTTAACCATTTACATGCAGACTTAAGATATTCATATGATAACAGTTACTTGTTAGGTATTGTTTTATCATTACAATCTGCTTACTATTAATTCATTAAAATATTTGGAAATACCAACATGGAGATGTGGGGCAACAACTTTAATGTTGTGACGTGAACTCCAGTTCTTTATTATAGATCAGTGAATACTGTATAAGTTTTGTTAGTTTTATAAGCTAAGAGGCAAGGTGAAATTATTTTTTTGAAGTAATCCACAGCATGTGAGCATCATAGAGCTTGTACTGAACCTAAACATTTATGTAAATGATGTTGTTTTAGTGTTATTCTGTTGTTGTTGTTGTTCTGTATAGAGAGGTAAGTTTTCCTATACCATGTCAAATGTATTATTATGTACTGATAAGTGTGGAAACACTTAATGTTGAATGTCCTTTGTACTCTGACTGTCTCTCCATTAGTTGGACAGTCAGGAGATGGAGCGCTTGCTGACAGCATCTGTGGTCTTTGAGAAGGAAGCCAGTCGCTGTTTCCCCGACAGGCCCTGCCTTACCACTGTCACCGACATCAACGGCAAAACTGTGTTTGTCACGCGATTCATTCGACCTCTGAACCCACCGCAGGACCTGCTGGATGCTTTTCCAAACAGCTCCCAGGAATCCATGGTACATCACCATGCTGTTTCTGTCATTGCTAGTTAGGAAAATTCACCACTCATCCTATTTTACAGCTCAGAATCTCCTGATCACGCCTAAACTAATCTGCTTAACTTGGAAATGAAATAACCTACAGATTAAACTTCTACCATTAAGCAATTTGTTCTGTTCTTGCCAAAAGTTTAATAATCTATAAAGCTATACAGGGTGTGATTTGGGGCCTGCCAGATTTTACTACAGGCGGAGCATGACACCATGTCCAAACAAACTGTGACCCTGTCTGTAAAAAACAGGTCTCAAAATGAAATTCTGAGGCAAGGAGCATCAAAGTGATTTTGCCTATAATTATCACTATGATTTCAATCTTTGACATGTCATTTACTCAGTCAATATTAAAGATATCAAGGTTATATTTTTAACGAATGTTCCTTACATAATGTAGAATGATTTTAAGTAAATCACAAAAATTGACTTTTACTGGATTTTCACAGGCAGGGTCACAAAATGTTTCAATCTACTGTATGTTTTTATCCATCTTTGAAAGCAACAAGCATCGGTTTAAGGAAAAAAAAATGTAATTTTCACCACTAGAGGTCGCATATGCAAAACAATAACAAAGGTGTACGGTAGCTTGTGATCAAGTGAAGGAGTGTGAAATAACGGGAGTTGTCATCTTCACATCCACTGCCAATGGAAATCAAACAGATGGCACTCACAAACCATTAATAGGTGTGTTAGAACTAGGGCTATGAACTATTATGTTTCAGCACATGATTTTATTTTATTAGTGCGAAACAACAGCAGAATGACTTCCTATAAACGACAACAGAGTGGTGTGCTAACGGTACAACTACACGTTGAGTTACACTAATGAAAATTGCTAATTATAATATAAAATATAAAAATATATATTTTTAGATACTTGTGCTGCTATTGTGCTAAATAGCCCCATCCACTATTTTATCTGTTTTATCTCTTATTGTTTGGTGTTATTCTGTTCATGCTTCTCTTTAGGTGTTAGTTGCGCGGTATGTGTCACTCATCCCGTCTCTTCCAGACAGTGTGTCTTTCGCAGGGGTTTGTGATCTATGGAGTACATGTGATGTGAGTAAACATTCTTTCTCATTCTGTCTTTTCTCTCATCCATTACTGTTTGAGTTGTGAGATTTTATTTGGACACATATTTTGGGTTTTGGGAATTTTCAGCAATTTCTGACGCTGCTGGCAGGAGATGAAGAAGAGCATGCTGTATTACTCTGCAACTACTTCCTGTCTATGGGGAAGAAGGCGTGGCTTATCATAGGCACAGCCATTCCTGAGGTAAGTGACAGGTCTCTCAGCTAATCAAAGTGTTTAAAAAGCAATTAAAACTAGCCTAAATCTTTATTCTTGCTGTACGAGTATGACAGCTGCATAACTGTAAGACATTTACTGTATGTAATTCATGTAAGACAAGTTTGTATGTGTGTTTTCTTATATGCACATGGTTTTGTGTCTGTTGTTTAGGGCCCAACAGCGTACGTGTTAACGTATGAGCAAAACCATTACCTAATCTGGAATCCCAGTACTGGGCAACACTATGGGTGTATGACACATTCTGTCCCCTACAGACCATCGGCTGCCTCATCAACACCGATAATGTTCGTAATTACCGAGAAATTTTGAGAAAAAAAATCATTTAAATGTATTATAAACCCCGTTGATTGTTTTTACCAGATAGTTTTACTGCTTTGCAGAAGGCTACTTTAATGCTTTTTAATAATTGGAAAATCATAGAATTTGTTTTTAGCATTTGGTCATTGTTGCTTAATTGAAGTCACAAAAACTCTCTGGATAAATTTTTGCATCTTAGTGGTCATGACAAACCACTATGTCAAAATCTGAAGTGATGCTGCTGCAATATTATTAGCACAATATCACGTTGACAGATCATGTGAAGCATAAATCTGAGTGGAGACAGGAGATTGAGAGCTCTGATGCGTGTTTACAAGACTATTTAAATGCAGAAGAAGCATGCATTTATTTATGATATCTTGTATATTTATGCCTCTCAGGTATGGTTTAATATCCAGCCGTATGCTGCACCAGTCAGAATAAGTTTTGATGTTTCTAGACCAAAACTCTGGAAACCATTTTTCTCCCGACTGTTCCCTGATCCTGGCCTCTCCAGTGTGCAGGTAAGGACCGCTCAGACCAATCACAGGCTGTTTAACAGGGTTGCCCTTCAGATTGTACTCGATCTGAACATGACTTCCTGAAATTAAGGGTTGTCTTTATTGCTATTGTCATTTTGGGCCAAATTCAGTTTGTGTTCAATGTTTTTCTTTCAGCCGGAGTCTCTGTTGTACAAACGGTTAGACAAAGCAGCTGCTATCGAAGTTACAAGACAGGTTAGTGATTAATCTGTCACACATTGAAGAATATTATAAGTGTAAAGTGTTTTCCATTGGTTCACATTTGTGTCTCTGGTAATGTAGGATTGAGAAGGTTTTGAGGGAGAAGATCATGGAATGGCGTCCCCGTCACCCCACGCGCTGGAACCGATACTGCATTTCTACACTGCGGCAGTTTTTGCCTAAATTGGAGTTGAGTGGAGGACGTGAGGTGGCTGAGGAACATCGTCTTGAGCTGCAAAGCCTTCTGGGAGAATACAGGGTTAGTGCTCCAAACTAAAGTTGCAGTTGCGCTCTACTCAAAAAACCTGACGCACATCTTGGCATCAACAAAATGTTGTTCTACTCTTGTTCTTTATTTCTGTTTCAGATATCTGGGTTTCCCCTGCATCTACCATTCTCAGAGATTCGGCCAATAATCGAGGCTGTTCACAGTACAGGGGTCCATAAAGTGGAGGCCCCAAATGCAGAGTTTGCCCTGGCGGTCTATGTACACCCGTACCCCGGTAATGTCCTGGCGGTTTGGATCTACATCGCCTCTCTAGTCTGTGCACACTAGATCTCATTGTCATAAACAATAAAGAAAAGATGTAGAAGTTCTATACATATTTTATATGAATTGAAAATATTTGAGTGTGTTTCATATACAATTTAATCCATTTTGTTTTATTTTTAATGGTACTTTTAGAAAACTTGGTCCTTTTTTTAGAGAAATTCTGCTAGCGTTATTCATGATTGTATGAATTAAACATTTTATTGTGGGGTTTTTTAAGTGTGCAGACTTGAGAGCAAGGAAATGTTTCTAAATAGCGTTGTGACTGCTAAGTTCGTAAATGTAGATGTATGTAAATCACTCTGAATTTAGTTTACATATTTTATTAACAGAACTATTTTTTAGTAAACAGGAACTATTATTAATTAGATTTTTTTCACAATATTTTTGCTGCAGAATAAAACACTGTATGAATGGGTTTAACTGTCTTTCTGTTTCCGTTTCTGCTTGTTACATTGTAACTCTTGGTCCTAACGTAAAGCAGACATGTTATCACTCTCAACTGATGTGTTGTCTGGCTCAGACAGGCAGAAACAAATCTATCAGATCTGTCAACAGCTGTAAGCTCTGTTTGGTTTGAGACGTGTCAGTTCCTGCAAGTGTTTCTCGTTGATATCAGTAAGCTGATTTCAGACAGCTGTTCTTTGACTCAAGTCTAGTGGGGTGGTCAAACATCAAGAACTGATATGGTTATACACGAACACTAAACATGTTCTGTGTAGGTTTATTTATCCACAGACGTTTTGGAGCATTGTTTAAATCTTTAACCCTCCCTACTGTAGTTTAGTGTAATGCAAGTACCTATCACTAGATGGCTTCTTTGGATCTTATTTGTTCCATCAAAACTGTTTAACGTTTTTAAGGCTGTGACTGCAGGCGATGTCTGCTATGATCTGACCGATCGGATCACAGCTGTATTAGATCAGGCACTACAGACAGCACACTTCAAAGATCTTTAAACATCTGCAACACACAGCACAGGATTCAAGAATTGCTTTCTTTTTAGAAACATATGAGACAAATAAGCCAAAACAATATAAAAGCATAGTTCTTGTTTATATTTGTCTCACCACAGCTGGAGATTTGTCAGACTTTTCATGGAAAATACAAACAGTACATGGGCATTCATGTTGTTTTATGTTAGACTGCATTTATTATAACGTTCCTGATCAGCTCATTGCAAAAGTTTAGGGTGGAACTGCACCAAGAAACCACCCAGAATAGATAGGACCCATTGTTACGTAAAATCTAGATATTTTTAGCTTTTTAACTTTTTGGTTAAGAATTGTGGAGGCATCCCTAATGTAATATAATTAATTTCACAACAAATAAAATGAAGTCTTTTAACTGAAGAAATGCTTTTCTGTGTTTTTCTCACAGTTTTTGTTTTTCTTGGGCTTCAGGTCAGAACATACCTCATTCTCTTTTAAATACTGGTAAAATAGTAATGTGCATCTTATTAATCTAATAATCTACTAATTATTATGAATCTTAAAAATCGTAATAATCTACCATATTTGAGAAAACAAAAAGGCAAATACAAATCACAGTGGCGGGCTGTGAATCTGTACTTTTTTACAGAATTAAAATGTTGATAATACTACAAAATGATATACTCTAAAAAAAACAATTACTGATGGATCCAACAGTGTATTAAATATATATGTAATATAGTATTAATATAAAATTGCAAATTATATGTACAGTAGTATAACTATATGAATAACTATGGATCAAAGTCAATAAAATAAATCATAAATAAATCAGTTGCAGAATTATTCTCAATACTAATAACAATAATAATGATAACAATGATAATAATAATAATGATGATAATAATAATAATAATAATACATTAGAATGAAACGAGTGGGTTGGCATACTCAATTTTGAGTTAAAAACTGCAATATAAGCGAGTAATCTTGGCTCCAGGAAATTTAGTTTATAATAATAAATATGACAAAAGCTTAAACTATTTCTCAAAGAATTTAAAAACTTTCTGAAGTCTCGACTCCACAGCTAAATAGCGATATCGCTAGCTATTAATAGTCTGACTCTTATGGCCATTAGTGTCAACAAAATGTTTTAATGATCAAATACAACTAAAACTATTTTTTTAAATGTCTTAAATGTGAACGGTAATTTCCCGAAAACTGTTTTAAATTGTGCGGCAGCTTGCACAGCCCCAAGCAGCACACGAAACAGGCATTTTTCTCCAGTCCAGTTATTGAAACGTTGACCTAACAATGATGGCCGCGGCGTTAACGCACGATCCAGCGGCCAATGTTGCGTCTAGTTATTATATATATGTCTATGATCCACAGTGTACTGAGGCTTGAATTCAGTACATGGGAGTCATCTGACATACTGTCGATGACCACTCGATCCAAAAAGAACAATTTTACTCTCATCAGTTCACAGAATGTGAACCATTTCTCTTTAGGCCAGTCAATGTGTTCCTTGGCAAACTGATTCTGCACATCCTGTTTTTCAACAATATAGCTTTGCTGACAGCTTTAGCTTCAATCAAACATCTTCTGACTGTAACTGTAATTTAACAGTTTTTTCACAGAAAGAATTTTCTAATTTAACTCAACACTGCTATTATTTTGAATGCACCCCTTTTAATGCATTAGTAAGTTACTCATAACAAGCAGCATGCATGTCATAACAGTTAGGCCTGTGCAGAAATATCACTACTGCTAATAACAGTGCTTCATCAGGTTACTGATGATACAACTGTATGTTGTCAGTAATTTAAAAAAAATATTAAGGCCAGTTTGAAAATATTATGGCCAATTATACAGTTGTTCCACACTGTATATAGTATGGGTTTCTAAATCAATATATTAAAATATATGTAAAATAATGGCCTTGGATAATAATGGCACTCGGCTCATGGTCCAAAATGGTTGTTCCTATTCTCTTAATGAGTAATGGGTGTGTTTTGGGCATAACATGCAATAAACCAATTTAAAGTCTTATCGCCCATTTCCTTTAAAAGTCAGTTGTGCTCACACCACGGCGGATTCACCATTTACATGACAGAATTTGCAAGTGGATGAACACTTCTCTATAGTGAGGAAATGGATCTGCTCGTGCGCGCTCTGATGTTAATGAAAAGAGGAAAAAGGCCACCAGTTAAAGATGGTTTTCAGTTAAAGCAGCTGGGTTTCAATTGTTTAAAGTATGGATCCATGATCACTGTAATCTTAAAAACACTCCCTGTGTGTAATAAGCAAAAGTACACATGCCTTGTGGATCTGCCTATAGGCGCATATTACTAACGCACTATTTAAATAACAAAAAATATTGCACCATTGACTTTAGACAAGGTTTCAGTTGGTGAATAGCGTAGTCTATTTCAGTTGCCTCACAGTACACCTAAACATGCCCTCGTAGTCTACAGCACTCCCACGGACACAAGCGGTGTGGCCGGCTCACACACTTGGTCAGACATCAGTTGAGGCTCTGGCTCCATTATAAATGCTTTACAACGGAAATCTTAATATAAAGTGTTACCAAAAGATTAGTGCTGTAAACATGAGGTGAATATCTAAAATGCATGTGTGTGCTCTGCATGTCTCTGGACTAATTAGCCTGTGTGCTAATTACAGTGCTAATTTTGGTGCAGCCAACCAGCAACTCAGATCTAAACTGGGCTGAGCCAAAGGACAGCCGGTCCCTGAGTGTGTGACACGCTCACCCAGTTTGAAAAGATCTAGTTCTCTTATCAGGGGAAGCTGCAGCACACACGCACGCACACACACGCACACACACACACACACGCACGCACACACATGCACACACACACACACACACACACACACACGCACACACACACACACACACGTACAAACTGTATTCTAGCCCCTAACCCTTAAACCTTACTTTGTAATTTTGTGTCATTAAAACACAAGCTGCATTAAGATCCACATCTCCTCATCATTTTTTGGACAGTGAACTGTGACAGTAACAAAGTGTGTGTATGTTTGAGTTACTGGCGATAGTTTGGGGACAAAGATCATTAATAAATCATTAATGAATCAATAATAAATACAAAAGAATGTAAACAGGTTTGAGTGATGGTTTGGTTTGGAGATTCTCACACACAACACGTCACATATTAACACTCAGTCAGAATCCCTCTGCATCACTTTTTGATGCACAGCATTCCCCTTCAATTTAGTTTTGATGGTCTGTTGCTCTTGGTTGTTTGCCTGATGCATCAGATCAAGAAGCATTTAATAGTTTTATTTGTAAAAGCAGAAATAATAATAAGAATAATTACACTTGCAAAGTTATTTTGGAGAACCCCACCTAAACCTAAGCACTTCAAAACAATCTAAAACATCACTGACACATAAAGGTACAGTATTTATTACAAACACTGACCAAAAAAACAGCACAAAACTATTACAGACTTAAATCTGGATTTAATCACTGAAAATCCAGCTCTGAGAATGAACATTGTCATAACTCTCGACACGTAAGAGCCAAATGTCATAATCAAAGCTGATCTGTGTTTCTTTTGGAGGCACTTTCTGAATGTGTCTTACCGGGGACAGACACAGTGATTGTTTTGCATCTATTCCTTACAAAAATCAATTGTTTTGCATATCAGATCACTTTAAGTGGTCATATAATGCGATTTCTTGTGTTTATTTCTTTTTACTGTGGTATGTAGATGTTTGTGCATGTATAAGATCTGCAGAGATACAAAGTCTCAAACCCAAAGAGATATTTTTTGTAAACATTAAGGCTGAGCCACATCTTTCTAAAATGGCTCGTTCAAACACACATTATGGGATGTTAATGTGACTTTTAACATATTGTGGGTACATGGAGAGTGTTACGATCAGGAAACACAAAGGTAGATAGGGCAGCGGATCCAACACTGGAACAGGAAGAAGTATGTGACTATCCGGGGCCCAGGTCAGGAAGCAGACCGTTCGGCTTAACCATCCGTCTGCAAGCTGCCTTGACATATCACATAGGTCATATAAATCACAGCACATAGAGTTTGTACCACTTAAATATCAACATATGGAGACTGTGTCTCTTCACATAGCATGCTCTCAATCAAAAAACACAAATCTGAGTAATATAAAACTAGAAAACAATTTACAAACTGATGTTATGCAAATGTTAAAATTCAGCCTGCTTAACATCAGGTCACTTTCCAATAAAGAACCGATCGTCAATGCAATCTTTACAAACCAAAATTTGGATGTGCTGTGCTTGACAGAAACATGGCTTAAAACAGACGATTTTATCAGTCTGAACGAATCTACTCCACACGACTACTATTATAAGCATGAGCCTCGTTTGGGTTAAGGTGGCAGTGTTGCTAGAATCTATAGTAAACTATTTGTTGTCAATCATAAATATAGGCAAAAATATAACTAATTTGAAATAATGATGCCAAATATGTCACTTATAGACAAACAAACAGACGTAACAAAAATTTGGCTACTATTTACAGACCACTAGGCCATCATATAGACTTTCTTAAAGAATTTGCAGATTTCCTGTCAGGACTGGTATTCTGTCATTTGGACTCAATATAAATAACATGACCTCAGAGCGATGCTATCTCAGATCACTGCCTCGTCTCATACACTGTACTTTTAGATAAGCCTAAAAGTCCTTCACCACAGTACTGATCAAGCAGACCAATCATATCTACTACTAAAGATAGTTTTATTAGCAATCTATCAGATCTGTCTCAAATGAAAATTGTAATAAACAACAATAAAGATTATTCACGCTGTGACAGAAAACTTTAGAAGTTGTCGCACCAATTAGATTAAAAAAGGATTAAAGAAAGAAAACCAGCACCATAGTATAACAACCACACCTCAGCCCTAAAAAAGGCAGCTAGAAGAATGAAGCACAGATGCAGGAATACAAACTTGGCGTGATGCATGGAAAGAGAGCGTTCACAAATACAAACAGGCTGTTAAAACCACCAAATCAATCTCAGCAAGCTAATAATCCATGATTTCTTTTTAATATAGTTGCAAAATTTAACAAAGCGTCAACAGAGAAATATGCAAATATGGTAGTAATGATTTAATGAAATTCTTTGCAAATTAAACCAAGCACATTACAAAAAATATCGAATAAAATTTTGTATTTGTATTTTGAATAGGTTTATAGGTTTTTGTTGTTCCCTTTTATTTTTTCTTTGGGTATTATGTTATTGTTTTGGTTTATTTGCTGATGTATTATTATTCTTATTACAATTATTATTATTATTATTCTGTGTTAGGTCATGTGACCTTTGATCACCTGGAGGGATAAAGAGTGGCACTGTTGGTTAATTTGTATGATGAAGAGCCTGCGAGCATATATATATATATATATTGTGCGTGTGTGTGTGTGTATATACATTTTTTGTGTATATACAATTTTTTTAAGGCTATGGTCTTAAAAACTTTTGATTAGCTGATGAACAGCCTGTCCGAGTTAAAATGCAGTTTCCTACTTTCTATTTTTTCGTCTCTTGCTCCTGCTTATTTTTAAGAAACATACAACTTAAAATATTGTTACCGTCGAAACTTACAACCTGGTTACGATCCACTAGCGCGAAATACTTGTTTCCCCCAGTCTTAAGATTTAGTTCAGGTGTGTAATTAATGCACCTTTTTTACAAGGGCAAATTGCTGAGGATCGGATGTTCCACCAGTAACTCTATAATAAGAAGAAGAGTTTTGAGGCACTTGCAATACATTTAAGGATCCTAGAATACCCCACAAGATATTTGAAGCACCTTTAATTTTTACAGTGTATGGTCTCTACAGCTGTCTCCTCTATGGTCTATTCTACGTTCTCCCCTACTATCACTCTTGCTGTCTTCTCCACATTCTCTGCAACCATCTCTTCCACTGTCTCATCCTCTGATCTGACAACCTTTTTATGGGACTGACCATTTGGTGCCCAGAATGAAATAATACCCTTTTGTTTTTTTCCTGACATCTTTGAAACTGACAAATGCAATGATTAATGTATGCATTGAAAGGATAGCCATGAAATGATAGCCAGAGTGCTCTGCTTTAAAAGAAATTGTCTTAACATAGCAGAAAAGACTGTAAAGTTTGAAATAAAACAATGTAATACACCTCTAGACCTTTTCATAGTTTTAGGGAGCCAAGGAGAAGCAAAAGCTTTTGAGTGTTTGACTGCATCAATAATAATTTAGCAAGAATTTGGCTACATTCCAAAACATCAGCTCTCATATTATTGTTCACAGGCAAATGATTTTGTCCAGTAATCATAAAATCACAAGGTAAAAAACGGTTTCACCAGCACCTCATCATGGACTCCATTTCCCATCATCCTTTGCACCTCTGTCAGCCATCTTGATTGTTTTCATCTGTCAGCCATGTTGATCACCGCAGCACCTGTCACCAATTACCCGGACTCTTTATACGCCTTGTGTTCTCCTTTGTTGTTTGTCAGTTCTCGTTTTACATTGATGTGATTGTGGATGATACTTGCCTGTTTCACTTACCTGTGGATGATATTTATCTGTGAATGTAACTTGCCTATTCTGTGTACCTGTGGATGTTACTAACCTGTTTTATACTAAACCCAGTAAAGCTTGCACATAACGGTCTACCATCTCAACCGTCTCACTCCATCCTTCATCACCCCGTAACAGAAGAACTGTCCGTACCATACCCTCACCATGTCCAACCCTGCCATTGAACTCATTTGTTTGGAGCAGGAGGATCACTTCCTTGAGGACCATACCTGGTATATCTATCAGTTCAAACTGATTACCCGGACAGCTGCCCATGTACTTTTTACTATGCCAAGCCCCTCTCCCCACCCAGAGCTCATCCTGCCATCATCCTACTGCATGGAGCGATCGCCTGAGCCCACCGCAGCGACTGGAGAGCCAGAGTGTGATACCACAACTGAGCCGATTGTCACCCCGGTCACTCTCTGCCCATGCCTGAGTTCCCTGCCATGGTTCCCCTGAGTGCCCTGCTACGGTCAAGATGGCCATCCCTGGATGATATTTTCCTGTGGATGTTACCTACCTATGGGATACATCTGCAGGCACTACACAATGTAAATGAACAAAGTAGAGCCATGGAAGAAGCAATTTCAGCCAGTGCGGTCTTGTGTGGATTACCCTCTCTTTCCTCCAAAATATCTCTCCTCCTGTCTCTCTACACTTTCCTGTCGAAAAATGATGAAGGCAAAAAAACAAAAACAAAGTTAGAAACGTGTATTTAACTTTAGAGACGATACCGAAATTTACAAACATCGATCGTCCAAATTTATTTATTTATAAAGTCCACTGTGGGCATTTATTAGCTACACTTGTGGTGACAAAGCCCAACTCATATGCACCAGCAGTCCACTTCAAAATACCGAAATATTACGGAGAGGAAATTACATCATGAGATTTGGATTACGTCAGGATCATGAGAAAACAACTTTTGTTATCTTGAGATCATGAGAAAATTATGTGGAGATCACGAGAAATTTACTTTTCTTATCTCGAGATCATGAAAAAAAATTAGAGATCACAAGATAACAATACAAAAAAAATCTCCACCAGCATCTTCGTAAAATGCGCCATAAAAAACTAAACTGATATAAACAATAAACTGACCCAAACCGAAAACAAATGTTCTTGGATTGTGTAATACGCATGAAAGTAAAGACAAGTACAGTTTGTCTTTGTCAGCTCATTATCTGTAATGTGATCCCACCCACACACAGAGGGCGCTATTCATACAGTAATTATCTTATCAAGCCTCACACAAATATGGCGACATCCACAAATAGTATCCCAAACCCACAAAAATCATCCCGATTTATGGTCGGATTTATTGATTTTACAGTGCATTTCAACAATAATGCGCTGAACATGCAGGGATGCACTTCAGATTGTGTCTGTGGAGTGTTCATGAAGTTAAAAAAAAAGGTTGCTGGTTGTTTTATGGTTTGTTATTTTGTTTTTAAATTAAGATTGTGTTTTTTAGATTTATCATTTTGACTGTGTTTAAATTTGTTATTAGTTTCACGATTTGTTGTTTTGTTTTGCATTTCTCGGCCATTGTAGAAACTAAAGTTAGCCTGCAGAGTTTTGCGTTTACAGGATATATAAAATTGAACTAAACTCAGTGCATCTCCCTACGAAATACAAACAAAAAGTTTAGGCAAAACTGTGTTGTCTCGTGCTGTGAAATGTGTGTGTTGTGAAAAGCTCTTAAATCTAATCATACAGTATACAGTGAACCAGATGCCAATCAACAGGTTCTTCCTTCTGTTCATCAGGGCCCATTCCAGAAAGGAGGTTTAGTGAAAACTCTGAGTATGTTAACCTAAAAATGGGAGAAACTCTGGGATTTCCTTTTCAGAATGGGAGGTAATTCAAATCCGAGAAAGCGGGGTAAGTCACGCCTGTTTCAGAAAGAGAGGTACCTTGTATTCAGAGTCTGTTACCATGGTAACTTACTTGGTTAACCTAACCTAGGTTTCTTCAGTAAAGTACAAGCTTTACAGTTTATGTAACTCTTTAACTGGCAACTGAAAATACACAAGATTGAGGTTACATCTTGTAGTTTTACATGAATACTACAGATTTAAACTCTTTAAATCATTTATTGAACATCCCCAGATATCATTTTTTGTTTTGTTATTTAGATGTTGAACTCTTGCGGTGTCCCAAAGAGAAATGACAAATAGAGATCTTTAAAAAGAGCTAAACTTTAAACGAATAATAGAAGAATCCTTTGTTGAAGATTTCTTAGATTTTTCTCCTCAGAAAAAAAACTATAATCTTACATTTCCCAATATTGACTTTGCTCAGATTTGCCTTCAGTCCATGTGAGAGATATATGAACTCAATTATATAAAAATAAAATATATATTTTGTTCAAAATGCTATGCTCAATTATCTATCTAAGGAATTTTAACAGAAAAGCTTGAGAAGTTTTTTAAGTTATAAATAAAGCCGTTGCTTTATTATAAAATACACATGAGAATTTTAAAACAGTAACTCTGTATATAAACTCTGAGGTTTCATGGTGACTGGTTTTGTTTTATTTCTCTGAGGCTGCTGACAGACACACCCATCTCTGCTCCCCACAGTGGATGACACCGCTGGTAGTGCTAGTAAGTGGAGATTCTGGGGAAAGTCACGATATAAAGACCGATCCCAGTGGGCTGGATGCTCATTGGTGTACATAACTGACCTCAGATCAGTGGTGTGAATCGTCACAATAAACTCCATCATTGTTTGGTGGGTGTTGGGGCTGCTATCAGATTAGTGTTCCTTTATGAATGCAAAGCACACAGGAGGCAGACTCCAAGCTTTTGTGATTGCACAAAGATTTCTTGCACGGTCAGGTTTTACACACTCTCTGTAGCTAAAGAATGGTTCATCTTTTGTAAACTATGTCTGTTGTGATTTTTGGCACAGCCAACAGCAAAGTGTTTAATTTGTGCGCCACATTTGGAACTTAAATGCAATCTTGCTCGTCCTGGATGGACACAGGATAATACAACAACTTCTACGATATATATCAGTAGAATTCTGCAGTCTGACAAAGATTTAGCATGTATTAGCCTGTCTTACTTCCTCTCTCTTACTACTGTCTTACTTTCTTTACAATGTCTTATCTATAGAGATCTGCATAATAAGCCTGAATGAGAGAAAACAATGAAATATTTTAACAATAAAAAATTATTCCCATTAGATTTAACATTCTCTCTCTCTTATCTTCTCTTACTTTTTTCATATTCTCTCTCCTCCTCACTCTTCATCTTTTTCCCTTCATCAGTATCTGCATTGTTTTCTAAGAAGGAATAATTAGATATGAACCCACCAGATGACATTTCGATGACTTTCCATGACCTACATACAGGCGTAGTGATAAAATGTATGCTGATTCGCCTAAATAGACAGTCAGACCCATGACAACACTAAATCAGGACACTAATGTATAGTATAATGCACTGTGAGTCGTTTTAAATAAAAGGGTCTGCCAAATGCATAAATGTAATGTGATTCTAATAATTACACAAACTTAAAAATTTCATTTAACTACCCCTAAATATGAGTGAGACTGAAATTTTACAATCTAAAACATGGGATATACTTTCAAAAGCTCTATCTGGCCTGTGACCTAAGATGCTGGGACCTCCCTGCAGAGGATAGTTTAGAGAAAGGACAAATTCTGTCTATCACTAATGCTTATAAAAAACACAATTCATTCTACTTAATTATGTAAAATTATACCACTTGGAGTGAACTTTTTTGATTTAAAACAGCAAAATGTTCCTCAACTGTATATGTTTGTGTAGTATGTTAGCAATGCAAAGCAATACAAAAGTTCAATACCCCAGTGAACACACATACTTAGAAAAAAGTAAACCTTGAATGTACCAAATGCCTTGAATACAACCGCTAAATGCATCTCCCAAAATTTTCTAGCTAGCATCCTTGAGGTGAGTTTTGAATGAGCAGCCACCACTCACAGTTCAGGAAATGTAAAAATATAGTTATAATTATTCCAGTAAGTAGGAAAAATACTTCATAAAATCTATATCATAAACAAGTCTATAATTCTAAGCCAACTCTGAAAGTTCCCAGAACATCTTAAAAAACTTCTAAGATCTGGAAGTTATTTAGAGACCGAAACGATAGTCCTTTTCATAGTAAAAGTGGTCAGATCCCCCCGGAATTCCCTTCTCATTTAATAGACTGTAGTCCTGCAGTCTGCCCACAGAGCTTGGCTGCTTCCCATTTCTGCTCAATAGCAGCTTTTCATGGCTTTTGAAGACGTTTGTTCATCAGTGGCGTCCCACTGCACCAAGGGCAAAAAAATCCCAAATGAAGACAAACCTTACATGAGATACTGCTCATACTGACCATAGTATAACACAACAATATAGCAGAATGGTTGGATCAAATCAGTGTGTTACTCGTGCACTAATGTAATCGTAGGTCTTACATGACATTTTACATTTACATTTAGGCATTTAGCTGACGCTTTTATCCAAAGCGACTTACAAACATTAGGAGACAATGAAGCAACACATCAGAAGCGGCAACAATAGTACTAAGAAGTGCTTTGCTAAGTTTACAATGTTGTGCAGTGCTAGATAAATACCTGTAGGGTATTTAGAGATCATTTTTGTTTTTATGAATAATGAACATGAATAATGTTTACAGGAATTTAAAGATCCAGCTAAGATACAGCTTCCCAAAAAATATCTGAAAAATATATGTATAAAAAATCTTACTGTATGTCTTTGCAGAATACAATGTAATAATAACAAGTGGAATCTGAAAACAACTAATGCTGGAGCTTTTTCACAACTACATTTACTCATATGGACCATTTATTTGCAATGACTACAAAAACCAAGTACATAAAACAGATTTGGGTATTTGGCTATATATATTTTCAATTTACAACAAACCAGCATCAGTTCTTATACTTGCACACTTTATATACTTGAACAAATCAGGGATTTTGTAGGATCAGGTGTTTAAAACAGAAACAGTCTGTGTAGGAGGTATAAAACTGGGTGAGCAATAGCTCTATTAAGGTGAGGTTGTAGAAGACACAAGTCACAAGTTATGTCACAAGTCACACACCAGGGCTACACTAAGCATAGCATCAAGACAGGTAGTAATGCAAGGTATCTCAACATGTTGTTTCAAGCACTTATGTAAGCCATACATTATCAACTGACACATGCTAAGAGAGATTTTCTATTCATCCTTAAGAACCCACCCGTGGGCCCAAAATAGACAGATGACAGTTAAGTAATGGAGCATATACACTGCAAAAATTCATATTCATACTCACTTTTTTGTCCTGACACAATTATCTAAATACCCTAAATACTTTTTCCCCAAACACAATTATCTAAATAGCCAGATACATACAGTATATTAGTAATATAGTAAAAGTAATAGAAAGGTGTTAATGTCTTAATTTTAGAGAAATCAAATAGACTTTGCAAGTCTAATAGAAGTAGACTTTTAAGATTTTGCAGAGTAGTGTCTCTCTCCACATGTTTTAATGGCCAGTAGTGTTTGGCTGTTGTATATGCTTTCTCTTACGCTTGAGTGGATTGTTTTTTTTATTTCTGACCGATGCATGTAAGAAGGCATTCCCTGTGGGTTTACCTGTGACCTTCTTCCACACCTTCAGAGCTTCCAGCAGAACTTTACACCTGAGTCATGACTTTCACCTGTCTCTTACAAATTACCCACAAACAGGTCACAGTACAGAAAGACAAGAAGAGAGGGATAAAGAGAGCTCTTTGTCTCATGTTTCTTCTTTAATCCTTAAGTAACACAACTCTACTTTATCCTTCTTTTGCATCTTCTGTTGACCTTTTCTTCTTCTTTTTTTATTTATATGACAAAGCATAGGCATAAATTTGGTTATGGATGGTACTTGCTTACAAATGTTGATAGACCAAACTCTTATATACTGACTTTCTCTCTCAAACTCCATTTCCCATAAGCCCCGTACTGGACTCTGATTATCAGCCCAGCTGCACCTCATTACTAAAACTATTTAAGCAACCATTCCACACACACACTTCAGTGAAGTCTTGTTTTGCCTAGGTTAACATTTCTGAGCATTCTATCATCTCTTGTTGGATTCCTGTGTTTGACCTGAGACCGTTTACTCTCATTTGGATTATCCCTGCCTGCCTTTGACCCTTTGCGTTGTTTCATGGACTATTGTTTATTGTGCTTGCTGCCTGCCCCGACTTCTCACCTGCCTTGCTACTCTGTGTACTGTCTTGTCTGCATTGCCCTGTCTGCTGGTATACCTCGAGTGTTGTTAAATAAAAGCTGCAAATGGATTCTCACCCCGCTTACTTGTCATAACACAAACCAACAAAATTTTGAGATTTATGCTCAATACAAAATAAATATTAATAACTACAACAATAATACAAACATTTGTCAGAAGAAAAAGCATTAATTTTAAGCTGTCCATTGCCAGATATTATTAGAATATTAAACTCTGAATGTCATAAAGAATGTCTGTTTGTGAAGTGAATACCCATGTTGTCATTGTGTCTTTGCAGTATGGATGCTAAAAGGAAGATGCACAGCCTGTCCAGCTGAAAGCTCTGTCTCTTTACTGTACAGGAAATACAGGGGAAGTCAGCCACAGACCTGCTTTAGTGTCAACAGGTTAAATGAGTCTTCCTGTGATATTTTAAGATTGCTCTTCCAAACCCATGTTTTATTTACATCTGGTTTCACATCATAAGTGTGGTATATGTAAATGTTGAAAATGTTGAAAATTGTTGTTGATTATCTGACCTACAGTTTAGTTATCACCTCCCTGGAAGCAACCAGTGGTTAGGTTTTTAGCACAATGCTAATAATTCTTTGCAGAGTTTTCTACAGATAGATAGATAGATAGAAAGATGATAGATAGATGATAGATAGATGCATAGATAGATAGATAGATAGATAGATAGATAGATAGACGGATGCATGATTTAGAAAGATAGATAGATAGATTTAGATGATACATGTCCATGTAGATAGATAGATAGATAGATAGATAGAAAGATAGATAGATAGATAGATAGATAGATAGATAGATAGATAGATAGATAGATAGATAGATAGATAGATAGATAGACGGATGCATGATTTTCTGTTTGTGTGTGTCCATGTGTAAACTTTCTTCAACCTTTTCATTCTGTTGTTTTTGTTTTACAGTGAGAGTGTTTTGGTGACGTTCACAGAGTACATTAAAACAAGGTATCAAGATCTAAGCATGGACTAAACTGCTTAGACTGCTAACCAGCATGGTTCTCTTCACATGAAATTAATATGTAATATGTAATACTCTACTTGGATACTTCATGTACACAAAACCTGACTCAACTTAAATAAGATCAATAAGATTTGTACACATTAAAAGAACTTGAATCATTCACGTTTAACTGTTATTTAGGAAGAACATTTGCTAACAAGCTAATCACAATTAAGTTTTTTAAATAATACTCAATAAAAGCAAAAGCTGATGGCATACTGTATTTATTTCCACTGTAATGCCGTCTGATTAAAGCAACATCCCTATTATGACTTGTTTTAGTGTTTCTTTAAACTGCACGAATTAGTCTCAACTGCAGTGGTTTAATTTAGTTGATTGTACATAATGAAGTTGAACTGCGACAACATAAGACATGAGAAAAAAAACATAATAATAAACATATTGTATTAACTCAGTCTCCTCAGTTAGGAAACTGGGCAAGGTGTGGGAACCATATCCCCATATCTTGGGCCACAGGCAGATTATGCCCCTGACAGATGGCCAGTCCCTCACAGAGATAAAAGCAGTTTAGTGATATCAGTTTACCTAATCTGCATCTTTTTAGAGAACCCTACGCTGACACAGGCTTAGAACTGAGCCATTTCTAGCCAGGTTTCGTTGCCTGTCCAAGACAAAACTGTGATTGTTAACAGTCACACACATTAAAATAGAATCACACACACAAAGAAATTGAACAGAATTCCTCCATGTATGTAAGCATTAAGACAGTTTTCTACAGTTTGATGGCACGGTAGGGCGACCGGACATCCCACTTTCACAAGAAGTTGTAGATGTGACCTAGTTTTAGCTGTTAGGCTTGAATCTTAGTATTCTCAGTGTTGTGTTAGCTATCACTAAAAAATGGTGCTAAATAGCACTAAAAGTGGTTCATTGCTCGTAATTATAGGGGAACAACTTTAAGTGATGTATTGTACTCAAATGGTGCTATGTAGGACCATAAGAGTTGCACATAGAGCACCTTAACCACTCAAAAGAACCGCTGAAGAACTATACAGGTGCTTAACGGGTTCTTTATACGGTAGAGGTGCTATATAGCACTTCTATTTGATGAATAAAGGTGCTATATAGTAGTTAAAATTGTACTATGTAAACTTATGATTACGAGCAAAGAAATACTTTTATTTCACTAGTTTGCCCTTGCAGATAATAAAGTGAGAGGAATGGTATGCGTATTTGCTGTGCTGTCCGAGGAGAGGGCTCTGAGCTCGGTACCTGCCCGAACACAGAGCGCTTCCCCCCAAAAATGCTATTAGTGCAGGACAGCAGGCCAGAGTGGGCTTGGTCACCCCCCAAACCTGCAGAGCTTAATGCTGATGGGATGCTAGACGTCGCCTGGGGTGATGATACTGCGGTGATCTGAAGAAGAGAGAGTTTGCTTCTGTAGGCACTGCTGCGGCAGTGTGAAAATACAGATGAGGCTCCGATGGGAGCAAACACTGCTCCAGCTGTGGAGCTGCTGTGGCTTAAAGGAAACAGATAAGGGTGGACCAAATGTCCCCACAAAGATAGGAATACCAGTAAATTTTGACCTTGTGGGAACATTTGTTCGGTCCACATGAGGAAACAAGGTTATAAATCAAACAGAAAGATGTTTTTTGAAAATCTAAAATAGCAGAAAGATTTCTGTGATGATTAGGGTTTGGGGAAGGGGGTAGAATATACAGTTTGTACAGTATAAAAGTCATTATGTCTATGGAATGTCCCCACAAAAAATCAAAACCCAACATGCGTTTGGGTGTGTGCGTGCATGTGTGTGTGTGAAAGAGAATGATACTGATCTTATTTACAGTTCCTTTCAGCTTCAGGAAATGAGGGCATATAGTGGTTGACAATATTTCAGAGTATCTGTGTATCTACATGTGTATGTGTCTTGAAAAAAGGAGATTAGGATCAGAGTTTCTTACCTCTGTGTGTGTGTGTGTGTGGTCCTGGTAAACCATACAGTGTGGGGATCAAATGTCCCAATAAAGATATAATACTAGTACTTTTTCAGCCTTATAGTGACATTTTTGTCCCCATGGAAACAGCCATTAAATCACACTAAAGTTTGTTTATTTGAAAATGTAAAAAGATGCAGAAAGGTTTGTGAGAGAGTTAGGATTCTCACTCGAGTGTACAAACATACATCCGTGTTGTATTTTATTTCATTTTCTTGTTCTCATTATTCTTAGTTTTTATATATTAACTTATATTTATACGTTTATTTATATATTTTATCTTATTTTTTAAGTTATCTAATATATATTTATTTTGCTGTACACTCAAGAGATTGAATGTTTAGAATTAGAAAAAGAACCTTAAAGTTCAAATATTTACTTGTAGAAAGGTTAAAATTTAAACTAATAAGTTCTATAAGGATCCCTTTGTTATTGTGTATATTGTTACAAGTTCTTTTTAGAACCTTAACTGTGAAAAAAGAATTTTGTGTTGTTTTTTTCCCAAGAGAGAAAACGTCTCCAGCCATGCTGGTTGTCATGGCAGTATAACTGCATGTTTCTCCCTATCTGTTGTATCTTGCACTTAGTCTGGCCGTGGGACTGGGGATGATTACACAATTAGAATGATGAGTGATAAGCATCTGCCTTTGGTTCAGGGTACAGAGTCAGTGAAATGTGACTGTGTGAATTTGAATGTGACAGTGAAATAAAGCCGTCCAGCATGTCTAGCAAGGGTTTAAATCAGGGCTAAGACAATTCCTTGAGTAACTCGAATACAACATAACCATAGAGGCAAATTATTTATTATTATTATTTATAAGCATTATTTACTCTATTTAACTACACATGGACCACTGTGTTAACACAGAAGATGCTGCAGAATAAAGTAACACTGTGTTCTTACTAACTAGACTTGACGCCCTGCTGCAACACATGTTAAAAGTCTTGTCTATTTTATTTAGTTTTTGTCCTACAAGCAGCAACAGCAATAAGCAATGCACGACAGTGGTCTCTATTTTAGAAATTGTTTCTATTTCTCTGACATTGCAGCTGACCGCTCCACCTATATAGCAATTTCATTCAATGAAAGTTCTGCACCTCATTAATATTAATCATCAAACATGGACGCGGAGAAGGTGATTATAGTAGTTTATGTTTAGACATTTTAGAAATAGATTGGCAGTGTTTTGTGATTTATTTTCATGTCAGGTTCTGCTTAGTTGTGGGTTTGTGCATCACAATTTTCATTATTTGGTTTCCAAGTCACTCAAGTTTATCTTCCTGTTACAAAAACCCAAACATGACACTAATATTACATGTTAACCAGGACAGCAATCACATCCTAAACTGCTGAAGTTCTGAAGAAGTGCGACTTTGTCTGACTAATAAAATCACCATATACCTTAAAGAGTGGATGTATGTGCACAGCCTCTGTCTGGGCGATTATCTATAGCCTATGCATATTTACAGACATGAACTGGGTTCATGTTCATATATCCAATAACAGTGATAGGTGTTTGAAAACGCTGTTTTGTATGCATTTAATCATGCGTTTGCTGCCGTACTGTGAAGGTAATCTTCTTCTCTCTCCTGTGGGGGGCAGATGCCGATGGAGGGCGGTCCTGCCCCGGAACTGTTCGCGGGGCAGTACTGTCTGGCAACACTTCTCTACTGTATGAAAGCTTAGCTGAAGAGTCGCTAGATTTGTCGCTATAGGAAAAGTCAATAAATCTAGTGACAAATTTGCTAGGTTGGCAACACTGATTTGTGCGGGCCCCTGTGTGTGACACGAGAGTAGAACAGGGTCTGAATGACTGGGAATGGCAGATGCTTTGGCTAAACAATGCTAAAACACACCCTAGAGATTTCGTTATATAAGAAGTGTAAAACATATTTGATTCATTTTGACCTTATGGTGGGACAAATGAGACTAAAGTATGTCTGAGCTGGAAAATATACATTTTTCAATGTGTTGCGTTGTGCCGTCTGGTGTGAACACTGAGAAATCTGTCAGCCTGTCACCACGCTGTGGCGCCAATAAAATAATATCAGAAGAGAATCTTCTGGTAAATAGGTGTAATAATATTTACATTCATGGTGATATTAAAATGTTAAAAAAATCGTACCTGTACCTCAATACGTCCCGCCAATGTGTCTGAAGAGGTTGAATCTTCGATTTGAAGGATAATTCCTGACGTGCACGTTACCATGTCAGGGCCCATTTTTGTGGTGTATATTCTACTTGTTTTTTCGAATATGCAGATGTTACTGTACAAAAATAGGTAGGGTAGGTACAATTTACCCATTATTATATATTTTATTTACTAATTTATATATTTAAGTACAATCTATCTTATTTACATTTACATTTTTTCTGTGCCAAAATGAATATTTTGGGGTATAATTTACCTAATTTTTTTATGTTGTCATAAATACTTATAAAAAATTTATTGTGTAAGTAGAATGCACCAAAGATACTTAATATTAACAAGATGCGCCACTGCCATTATCATGAATGGGGCGGATTGCAATGCTCAATATGGCCGCTCTAGTGACAGAAGTCCCACTCTCTAGTAAAAAAAAAACAATCACCAATCGATAAAGACTGACGTTTCTCTTGGGAAAGGGGCTGTTTTACGGAGACTCGCGAGCCAACGGCTCTGCTCATAAGGCGCTAGCCAACCTGTGCACATGCGCATTAGCTAAAGCGATCTCGAAAAAGGTGGTTTTTCGCACAATTTAGGCTTAAAAAACAAAGGTTATGGTACTGTTAATGTCAGTATTAATTGTTAGTTGGAACTATGTTGTTAAATTGCGATTTTATTATTGCCACTGTAGAAATATTTGCCTTCCCCCATTCAAGTAGATGGGACTTGGATGGGAGAAGCGATTCGTCTGCAGTCTTGTAAACCTTTATTTTATTCGATTTTGCCCTGTGTCTATTCGTTAGCTATAGCATTTAAAATTATATTATTGCTCCTTGGTGGCTATCACTTTGTATTTAGCACTCGATTACGCGGAGCCATCCCAGCTATTAGATCGTAGTTTCAACCCGAGTAACATTAACGTATTTAAGCCTTTGTTGTGCAAATTGTAAAGGCATGCTCAGCTGTTTTCAAGCAAGCTGTAATCAGCCATTGCATTTAAACCGTGTACCTGTAGCGTCAGCGGTAGCGTCAGCCCTCGTGTGAAGACCTATGAGTGTAAAGACCTGCGACTCTACCTGCGCGACTTGACCGAGCAAGGACACCGACAAGCACTTAAGTATCATCATACATTTTGAATGACTTTCTATTTAATGCATCCTTCTACGTAAACTCTATGCGCTCTCAGTCTATCCCTGTTATCCACCACAGACACGCCTACAGACACAAGACACACCGCACACACTCTGACCTACACCTCATTCACACCACCCCCACCCCTCTTCTGTCTCTCTCTGTGGGCCTCTGGAACTGCCAGTCAGCTGTGAACAAGGCTGAGTTCATCCCTGCCTTTGCTACACAGTCAGACATTAACATCCTTGGTCTCACTGAGACATGGATTCGTCCAGAGGACTCCACCACTCCCTCTGCACTCTCTTCCAACTACGCTTTCTCCCACTCCCCTCGTCAATCTGGCAGGGGCGGAGGCACAGGTTTATTCTTTCCCAACACATGGAAATACACATGCTTACCAGGATTGTGCACAAACACTTCCTTTGAATATCATGCGGTTACTGTTTCATTTCCTTCTCGGATTCACATTGTTGTAGTTTACCACCCACCAGGCCCTCTTCACAACTTCACTTGATGTGCTTCTTTCCTCATTTCCTGAGGACAGCAGCCCACTCATTGTCTTTGGTGACTTTAATATTCACCTGGAGAAATCTTCTGCCACCGACTTTTTAAACCTTCTTTCCTCATTTGACCTCTCCCTCCTTACCACCACCGCTACTCATAAATCAGGAAATCAACTGGACCTCATCTTCACAAATCCGTAAGAAACCTAGGTGTAATCTTCAATGACCAGCTGTTCTTTACCGAACACATCTCAAGGATATCACAGTCTTGTAGATATGCACTTTTCAACATCAGGAAGATCAGGCCATATCTCACAGAGCACGCCGCCCAACTGCTAGTTCAATCCCTGTTAATCTCTAGACTGGACTATTGCAATGCTCTCTAGTCCCTCTTCCGATTCCCCACCGACCATGGGTGTTTTACACTTGTGTTTTAGTTGTGGTTGATCGTTTCTCCAAAGGATGTAAACTTATCCCCACGGCCTGGATCACGGCTGAATCTCTGTTCACTAACATTTCATCATTTTGGGCTGCCAGAAGACAGAGAACCCCAAATCATCTAAAGTTTGGAAAGCCTTTTTTGATCTGCTAGGAGTAACTGTAAAGTTAATCCATCGGCCAGACTGAGTGGAAAATTCAAGAGATTGGGAGATTCCTGGGATAGTATTGCAATCAACACCAACACAGCTGGTGTATATGGTGAATATGCACAAAATTCTTTATGCCAAGATTCTACTGGGTTGACCCCATTCCAGTGTATCCTGGGCTTCCAACCACCACTATTCCCCTGGTCTGGGGAACCCTCCACTGTGCCAGCTGTGGACCACTGGTTCCGGTCCAGCGATAGAGTGTGGAACTCAGCTCATATGCACCTCCAAGTGGCATTTCACAGGCAGAAAAGCCAGGCCGACGCCCTGAGGAACACATCTATTAGGTGGACAGCATTCTCCAGTCCGGATGACGCGGGAGAAGGATGGAATATCTTGTGGACTGTGAGGACTATGGCCCGGAGAAGCATTGCTGGGTGTTACAATCTGACATCTTGGACCCCACTCTCCTCACGGAGTTCCATCAGCGCCATCCACTGCAGCCTGCTCCTCGTCCACGAGGACGTCGCCATCTTGCTCTGTCCGCTCCTGTGAACCGTGAGGGGGGTGTACTGTCACGGATTTACCAGCCCCGACTAGCATCAGACTCTAGCATCAGACTCAGTCATTCCTGTCTCCCGTTCACTTTCACCTGATTACCGCTCCATCTCCCACAATCCTCTGCTTCACCGTCAGCCATCTTTGATCACCTTCACCTGTACCTCATCATCATGGACACTATATCAGTCACAGTGTTTCATTTTTCTGTGTCAGGTCTCGCTTGTATGTAGTTGTGTTACCCTAACTAAAACGTGTACCTACCTGATCTCCTAGGTTTGTTCTTACCTATGTCTAGTTCTAGTCGTTATCATTTGTTTTGTACTTTGGATTACTCACCTGTCTCACCTTGGATTGTATTTGGATCACTCACCTGCATTTGTGTTTGTCAACTCTTCACTCAGTAAAGTCAGTTTATGTTATCCTCTGGTCATTGTGCTTCTTCATCCCAATACCACCCGTAACACATTATTTATTTTATTGTTCTTGTTCCAAGTTACCTTCCTGTCCACAAATTTTTGCTTCTTACAAAAGCCACAAATCCACATATTTTGATTTATGCCTTAATTTTAGTTGTACTATGTTACTAAGTAATTTTAAATAGATTTTTATATTTTTATTTATTTATGTATTTGTATTTGCATTTTGAATGTAATATGGCAAATAAATGCACTAAATGGGTCCAGTTACTTCTTATCTGATTAGTCAAATATCAGACTACTAAAATAATTGATAGCTGCAGCTGTAGTTAAAATGTTTTGCATCTCTTAGACATTCCAAATTTCTATGATCTGTGATTACTGTGAAAGGATGTTGAGCCCTCCAGCCAACCCTCCAGCCAATGTTGTCTCCTAATATTTGTAAGTCGCTTAGGATAAAAGCATCAGCTAAATGCCTAAATGTAAATGTAAATGCAATGTCACCATTCTTCCAAAGCTAACTTAATGGTGAGCAGCTCACAATTTTCTGTGTTATAACTGCACTCTGCTGGGGACAGCTTCTTGGAAAAAAAAGGACATGAATAGAGATTTGGGGCTCCCTACCGCTGGGTTAAACAGCACCCACTCTGGGGATGAAGCAGAATGCCTTGGTTGGTCCTGTAGCAGCTTTCCTGTAGCAGGTGTTAGCAACACCAAGGTCATGGGTTAAATCCCAGGGATTGGACATACTCAAATAAAAATGTCAGAGAAGGCCGTTTCCCCTCATCTTCACAGGTCCAGTTAAGTAAAGATACTGGCCCCTCTTAACTGTTCAAGATCTTATGGGACCAGAGGAAGGGGATAACTATATTTCATGGTGTGGGAGTTCAGGGTATGATAATCAATACATGGCCACAATCCTCCTTCCTTTTTTCCCATGAAGAAGAAGTTTGAAGAGGCAGAGGTGTAGATGGTGTAAATGTTCATGACTTGGAAACAATGTTTCTTTGGTAGATTTAATTGAAAGAGGAGTTTGAGGGAGATGTATTTTCCTGCTGAGCCGGAGTCGATGAGGGCTTTTGCTAAAACAGAGAAATGGCAAAAGGTTACAATAACATCAGTTCTAGTTAAAGATGTAACAACCAGGGACAATTGAATAGTACTCAATGCGGGTCGTGGGGGTCGGAGGTTTGAGGGAAGGCCACTTTCCCTACAATACAAGCACAGGTATTGATTTATGTGTCTCTGGCGGGTTTTTTTGTAGAGGCATCTACTTGCATATGGTCCGGTGCTGGATGGGAAGCAGATGGCATTGCTAATGGAGGCAGTGGAAGGGGTTGTTCGAATATTAGATGACTTAGCTTGAGATACTAAATTCTCTTTCTGCCCTTACAGATGAAGCTTCTGAAGAAGATAAGGACAGGTAAGTGATTCAAACAGATAAGTAATCCAAAACAGGTAAGTAATCCAAACAGGTCGGGCAGAACTAAACCGGTGCACAACTAGACCAGACAGAGACTAAGTGAAGAGTGAATGGCTTTATTGGGTTTGTTGATTGCGGGTGATAAGATGGCTGGTGACTGTGAGTGGGCGAAGTGGGCGGTAACGTGATGTCTGGTGCTGAGGAAGCAGCTGGATCTGTGACTGTCTGCGGCTATTTTTTTTGTTCATTTTAACTAATGGAAAATGGCATTATTTTCCATTAGTATACCTTTGTAGTGTACCATAGTAGTATGCATTAATATTTGTAGTAAACATTACTATAGTAAACAGCAGCAATTTGAAGTGCTGTAAAAGACAATTATAGGAATTACTACACATTGTTAGTGTATACTACAGCATTCTGTTAACTATAATAAATCAATAAGCTGTAGGAAATACTCTATTATTAAGATTCAAAAACACTAAAATATAATTTTACCACAGTTTACTATAATACATAGTATATAAAAGTAACATTGTAACAGGGATTTATTTCTGGGTTTCTTAAGAGAGCTTTATTTAAATCTTGATTAATTTTGCAAACATATAGAGCTTCACATGCACCATAAAATAAACACATACGAGACAAGAAAAGGCCATAAAGGTTGCTTTAGAATGTCTTTATACCTCTGAATGCCTTCACAAAATTGTGCTTTGCAGCTGCACACACACACACTAGGCTATTTTTACACAGTTTCCTTTTATTTATCCAATGCATTGTTGAGTGCACATCTGCTGCAGTAACAGAGTACAATGGACAGGCCAAACACGCACGCACACACACACACACACACACACACACACACAAATGCTATCAGTTGCTGATAATGTCTGATAAACCACAATGCTCATGGCATCTAAAACAGTGACAACATACAGGAAATAATTATCAGAGCCTACAGAAAAGAAACACACACACACACACAGACACAGAGAGAGAGAGAGAGAGAGAGAGAGAGAGAGAGAGAGAGAGAGAGAGAGAGAGAGAGAGAGAGAGAGAGAGAGAGAGACTCCAACAAATACATGTAAGAAAGATGACTGTCCAGTATTATAAAGTGTTGTGAATGATCAAAATTCCTACTAACTACTCTTAAAACAAAAATAGAAACTGATTGATAAGTCATTAAGGATGAACGTTTGACCTCAAACTCTAGCTCTGCTGTCAGTAGTCTCATGTTTCACAACTTTTAAAATGGGCATATAGTCTGGTCCACCTGCAACATTTGGGCCGATAACTGTCCACCTAAATAGAAAAATAATTTTTGATTGCCAAAAAAACTGTAGTTTCTCACATTTGCCCAGTTAATAGTGCATACGTCCCCAGTGGACCTGTACCCCCCAACTCCCGAAGAAAGCCAGCGGATCAGAATAGTACTTGACCGACTGAGATTGTTCTTGCCACTTTTCTGTATACTTTTCCGTATACCGTACATCTGATGGTCCATGAACTGACTGTGGGCAGAGCTTGTGACCATCAGAATAATAACTGACCTGGTTAAAAGAACACTGTAAAACACAGCTGGAGAGTTTTAATGGGGAAGTGCTGAGTGTTCACTTATTCTCAGGTTCTAGAACTAAGTCTTTCTTTCTCTCTGTCTTTCGTCCTAGTTTTTTGTATTCTGTGACAGCACCTTGGGGAGTTGTGGTGGGAGGCAGGGCTGTAAAAAATGAGGAACAGAGGCCGTAGTGGTTGTATTTAGTCACTAAAGGTTCAGCTGCCCTATATTAGGACACATTCACACGACAATGATGTAGTGAAAATGGAAAAGTTTTCTCTTTGCGATTTTTTTTAAAGTTCAATTTACACACACCAACGTTGGTAAAATGATTCGCATTTACACGGATCCGCAAAAACGACTTAAAATGCTGTATTATGCATGCTAGACCGGCCGATAGCAATGTCATTTTGAACAGAAAAATGTAGTGCCTGCACACAAATGCACATCTGACTTTAACCGAAAAGCACTTTTTAATACCCTTTGATGGCAAATAAATGTGTTAAAAATTTTTGCTTAGGTAGATAACTTGCAGTAAATCGTGTATGTGTGCTTTTTGCTTGAGATACTCATGTAAGCCGGCATTGTTATTTTAAGTATACTCGCGTGCTTGCATGACGTCATCGTTTTCAGAGACAGCATCGTTTTCACGTTTTTCCAGTTTACACGGAGACGATAGCGGCGTTGTTTTCAAAAACTTGCATTTTGAGACTTGTTTTCAAAAGTTTGCATTTTTAGTCGCCCAAAACGCTGTTGTCATGTAATCGAACAGCCAAAATGCATAAAAAGTCTTCAGTTTTTGATCGAAAACTTGTTTGTGTAAACGGCCCTTAGTGACACACTTGAGTAGAAAGATGAGACCAGAATGTGTCAGTCTAATAGTGTGTGTTTATGTGGTCTTGGTAATACCCACACTGTGCAGACCTAATAGTGTGTGTTTGTGTGTGTTACAGTATATGTTTCTGATTGAGATTTGGTTTCAAAGGCAGGTGTGTTACTGAGACCCTATTAAAGATACATACCATTTTCTCTCTTTCTTTCATTTGGGTGTGACTATGTTTAGTTCAGCCTTAGGGTGCCACAGGAATCTCATTGTGAAATTTCAAAAGCTAAAATCCTCACAAATTTAAATAGCTCTAATAAACCAATACCACTAGAAGTTGAAGTAGATCAGCCCCAAATTAACATTTTGTCTTGTAATCTTATTTCCTTAGAAAGTGAAAAAGCAGCATGAAAGTTTGCTTAGTCCAAATTCAGTCTCCTGATGTCATGCAATATACAGTATAAATACTTTTATCTTGTGGTTCACTTGCATTTAGTACAAATATTAGGAGACAATGAAGCGACACATAAAAAGGCAACAATAGTACTAAGAAGTGCTTTGCTAAGTTTACAATGTTTTGCAGTGCTAGATAAATACCTGTAGAGGAAAGAAGAAGTTTTTTTTATGATGTCAGGTGTTGGTGGAAGAGGTGTGTTTTTAGCTGTTTCTTAAAGGAGGTGAGGGATGTGGCAGATCGGATTGCATTAGGGAGATTATTCCACAAGCCGGGAACAAAGAAGGAGAAAGAACGAGAGATAGATTTAGTGCCCTTCTGTGATGGTACCACCAGTCGTCGTTCGTTCGTTGAGCGTAGGGTTCTGGATGGGTTGTGAATGTGTAGAAGAAATTTAAAGTATGAGGGTGCAGAGTTTGTGACAGGTTTAAATGTCAGCATTAAGGATTTGAATTTAATGCGGGCAGCAACCGGTAGCCAATGGAGAAAGAGTTGGCTGTGCTG
Source organism: Beaufortia kweichowensis (assembly GCA_019155185.1). NCBI lineage: Eukaryota > Metazoa > Chordata > Actinopteri > Cypriniformes > Gastromyzontidae > Beaufortia > Beaufortia kweichowensis. Next base: position 14,443,803 of record CM032810.1, read on the forward strand.
TGACATGTGCTCTTTTGGGCTCCTGGAAAACAAGTCTAGCTGCTGCGTTCTGTATCATCTGAAGTGGTTTTATTGCTCGTGCAGGAAGACCGGCCAGAAGAGCATTGCAAGTCCAGTCTTGAAATTACCAGGGGTTGAACTAGTAGTTGGGCGACATGCTCTGGTGAGATATGACCTGATCTCCGGTCTTTTAGGCAGACTGCAATGCATGATGCACAGCTAAAATGTGATTTACACAAAAAACAAGAATAACAAGTTCCTGCTTACTCCTGTACTAATAATAACCAGAGTGCAATTCAACACTGCATTTATATTCCTCTGTTATGATTCTTACCCAGCCTAGGATTGGTAGATACTTAAAAGAACCTCTGCCCCAGAGATGCATCTGGACACTCTTTAAAACAAAAGTAGGTTTATTTGAATTAAGAATTTGAATTATTTGAATTAAAAATCTCAAATGAGGGCCAAAACAACAAACAAAATGGACATCTAATTATTTTTGAAAGAAGTACTAAATAAACGTGTCACGCAATAAAAGAAAATAAGGGTCACAGATTTCCCTTAACTCTCTCTCTACTCAAAAACAAGATACAAAAGTTACACCAGGGCACCTTCTTTTTTACAGCTTCCCAGACAATTGATGGGGGTAAAGAAATACAAAAATAAGAATACTGTAACAAATTTCTGCAGTTTTTACAGCATTATTACTGTAAAATGAACAAATACTTACTGTGGAATCTGTATTCAGTATGTTGCTGTAGATTTGCAAATCACAATACAGCAATTTTAAGCAGGAATTTTCAGCTGTCTATTTTTGCTAGTAGTTCTGATATATTTCCTTGAATGAAAATATTATAACATTTTGGTTAGGGTTACATATGTAACCCTCGTTCCCTGAAGGAGGGAACAGAGACATCATGTCAGAACGAACCGCCATTGGCGCACATATCTGCTCCATGGAGGGGACTGGCGCTGCAGGCAAGACACCGAGCCATGTCTTCAGTGTTTACTAGCTACTCAAGGCAAGCACACGAGAGAACACTGGTTGTATAAAGGCTATAGAACCTACCGAACGTGTAGGGGTGTCGCCCTGCTTGGAGAAAGCTTTTCCCTTCTGCTGGACTCCATAACAGATGAAGAGCTACTCTGAGGTCCTGATGCTCTGTGTACAGTCCATTTACAAACGTAAAGTGTTAACAGGACAGATCTAGGGCTGGGTCTCCCTCAAATGTAGGCAGCGCTTGTAAGTTCACTATTTGTTCCTTGAACAAAGTGGTAAGAACTTTGGGCACCTATCCGGGATGGGGTCTCAACATGGCGTGAGAGTTAGCCGGCCCAAATTCTCTATTCTCCAGGGACCATAGGCCATTGTGAAAGCTCGTCTGCTGTACCATTGAGCAGGTCCGGAATGTAAATGGCACAAAGCAACCCCAGACGCTTCTGACTCCAAAGGAGGAGATGGCAGGCGAGTTGCGACATGCAGCGGGAGCGTAGATCACCTTCGTGGTTAATACGCAATGCAACGGCCACAACACAGTCCGTTCAGACCAGCATGCGTTTGCTGAATAGTCGCTTCTTAAAGCGGCACAGCACACTGCAAGCAATTTGAGGCAGTTAATATGCCAAAGCAGGTGTGAGCCTGTCCACAACCCCACACTTGCATGCCCATTGCACGTGGCACCCCAGACAGTGGTATAGGCATATGTACAGACAACAGCATGTCTGGACACCAGCTAAATGGGCTCCCCACAGAAATGCAGGGTTCGACCACGGACTGAAGGTTTGGCAACAGGCCGGAGTGATTGCCACTCGGTGCATGCTGGGACATCACACCCATCACCAGACTTGCGGTTGAAGCTACCTCATATGGAGCAATCTGCCATATGCCCCATGAGTCTCTGAAGCAATTAAAGTGGGGCCGCAATTTTGTGCTTGTGGGTGTTTAAGCATTTAAGCACAGACTGAGCACATTTCTCCATGAGGCGTGCTGTCAGGTTGACCAAGTCCAGGTCCATACCAAGAAAAGAAGTCCTCTGTATGGAGAAGAGTTTGCTCTTTTCCCAGCTGACATGAAGCCCCAGCTGGCTGAGTGAGCACCATGTCCCTGTGTTCGCAGAACTGCTCTCGAGACTGAGCCAGAATGAGCCAGTCGTAGAGGTAGTTGAGGATGCAAACACCCCGCATTGGAACAAGGGCCATAACCTTCGTGAAGACAGGGCCAGCTCGAAGGGCAGGACTTTGTACTGATATGCTAGCCTCTGGAATGCAGAAATTTTCAAACATCCCTGCAGTGTGTTAAAGTACTAAATACTGAAGATAATTATGTTTGCTTGATAAATAAAAAAATATTAATATAATAATATAATTGTAGCTAGTCATTTTAGCTGCAGTCAATAACGTTTACCCTTAAATCATCATCTATATGGCTATAAGGCTATTTTACAAAGTTTTCTTTCCCGGATCCGCTCGGCACCAAATGAGTAGAAAAGGAGGAGTAGGCTAAATTTGAATAACAATATTTAGCATGCATAGAACACATACTGTAAGGTAGAAGTATAAAAAAGTTTTTTAAGTGAAGATTTTGCTGGTCGCCAATTTGTTTTGCACTAACCGAAGTTATGCTTTTTCTTGCATAGTGAACTGCAGTTTATTGGAAAGAAATAATAATAACCCTTATAACATAACTTTAACACTGTTCCTTTGCTCTTACATGCACTGGTATTTCCTTCTGAAAATGCAAATAGATCTCCATCCTTTTTTAGAAGCTAATGTCATACAGCAGTCAAATGTCTCTTTAAGGGAAAGTTGGTTAGCAACAGTTGTCTGACAATTTTCTTGTGTTTTTTTAACTGTTACTTGGTTTGGTGTTGTTAGCTAACATTACAGGAAAGGGAAACAAAATCATGTTTGCGATTTTTATGTTATCAAAGAATTTTTATGTTTTCAACGTGTATGTTTTTATGTTCCAACCTAGATAATAATTTCATTGCTCATTGTTAGTCTTGCCAGTCCACAAGAATAAACATAAATATATTTTTAAAAAGTACTATTGTGGGTTTCTCTCAATACTGTTAATATTAATATCATTAATAACAGACATCAGCAAAACACTGTCAACCTAGTCAATTAAACAAAACCAAGACATGATTTGGAAATTGGAATGTGAATTATAAGTCTATTTTACAGTATGTGCAAAACAAAATGATGACTCACAGATTTGCCATCTGGGTCCGTGCACATACACACTCGACCCTGCATGTCTGCACAGCATGCAGTGTTACAGCAGATCCGCCTGCAGCCGTTCACCATGTTGATATCAATTACCCCTCAACCTGCAGTCACAAACAGACTTAGGCCACATTTATACGACAATGATGTAGTGAAAAACTGAAAAGTTTTTTCTTTCCATTTTTAAAAAGTTCCACGTACACAAAGTCGCGAAAACGACTGAAAACACTATTATGCATGTCAGGTCTGTAAATAGTGATGAACACTACATACTTCCACTATACACATTATTAGGTTTGACTCAAAATAACTTTTTAATAACCCTTTGACAGTGTATAAGTGTGTTTAGAATTTGGCGTATATAAATAACATGTCTCGCTTGTCATTGTGGTGCAGTAAATCTTGTATGTGTGCTTTATGCTTGAGATACGTTGAGTATTGTTGAGTAGTACAAACACATGAAGCCGCCATTGTTGTGTTGAGTGGACGCACCCGAGCGTGACATCATCGTTTTTGCCTTTTTGTGTGTTTACATGGAGACGATAACAGCATTGTTTTTAAAAACTTGAAATCCGTTTTCAAAAGTTTGTGTTTTCGGTCACCTGAAATGCGTTGCTAAGCAAACGAACAGCCAAAAGTGTTTAGTTTTTGGTTGAAAACGTAATGTAAACGGCCCCTAAAAGTAAAGCATGTGTAGACAAATATTTCTATTGAAAACACAAAACTTAAAAACACCACTATAATAGTGCAATGGTGTATTCATTCATCCATTCTCCAAACCCACTTATCCTTTTCAGGGTCACAGGAGGGCCAGAGACTACAATGGTAAATGCCATTTCAGTATAGTACAGTATAGTATAATAGTATGGTGAGACCAAGGCTACAGAAATATTTTAGAAATAATCAGATTTAATTACATTAAAATTACCTATTAAAATACTCAGAATCAGAGTACAGTTACTATTTTAATAATAACATGCTACATTACATACATTTACCATTCTCTTGAGTCTTTGAGATGTTTCTCAGAAAAGGGGAAGTTTTTTGAATGACACACACAGACCAGCCACGACACAGGATGGAAAATGTGGCATTACTCCACATTTAATTACTGGATGTAGAAATTGCTATTGTTTCATTTTAGTAAGTTTAGGTAAGTGTGTTAGGTAAGTTAGGTAAGGTAAGTTTGTGCAATTTTTGTTAAAAGTTCTTATTAGTAAACACTAACAGAAAGCTCTATCAGTGTTTTGAAATAAAAACAATGCCCTTATAATACAATGTTTTTCAATTAAATTTAACAGGTGTGGACCAAAATCATAGACATAAGAAGACATTCCCTGATTGGGTCATTCGGTTTCCCTATCATATGACCAATGTTAAGCGACAGAAGATGAGAGCCATGTTCACACCTGTATGTGCACTGTTTACACTTGTATGCGTATGCTCAGTGTGATTAAATGGTCATGTGACATGCAATTAGGGTTGATAAGTGTGGACAGAGATGTTTTCTGGAACTACTGGAAATGCATAGTAAACATGATTCATTTTAATTTCAAAACAAAAATTTTTTTTCTCGAAATGCCCTAGTGATTGTCTGATTCCAGATGAAATATAAAATGATGATCACTTTTAAAATAAAAACTGTAGTAAGACAGTAAATAAAAATTAAATGCCTGGTCCTTCAGCTGTCAGGTTGCCATGTCAGAACATTTTCTATATCCTGATATATTCATACTTTATAACTGCGTGTGTCTATGTGTGTGTGCCTGTGTGTTACACAAAGTAGAGTTTCAACACAGATAACCTTTTATTACTTAGACATGTGCTCTCCTGTTTAATGGTTTAAAGTCGTCCAGCCAACAGTGAAGCATAAAATCAAGCACAATGATTTACTGAGTTTGTCTCTCTTTCAGTTTTCTGATTTTTGATGTGTCGGTGCAGGTTTTTTATATATATTTTATTTAAAGGATTGGAGCCTTCAACACCACACATACTCAGTAAGAACTGAGTCAGAAACTTCTGACTACCTGGAATTTTTGTGTACAACAGTCTTTACAGATAGCATGGTCCCAAAACAGGGGTCGGTGAAGGACCAAATCATCACTCCCAGTCTTCCAGGTAGTGCTGACCACTCCCCCTCCGCCACGAGCGGACTGGCCATCTGGCATACCGGGCACTTTCCCGGTGGGCCAACGTGCTTTTGTGGGCTGACGGTCGCCGACTGCAAAAAGAAATATCTCGGCCCATGAACAGGCCCATAAAAGTGGTAGGCCTAGATCGGCGGCCCAATGTTTTTTCAATTGACACTGGTCTGCTGGCCCAAAACATTTTAGTCAAAAATATCACTAGGTTTTTTTTCCTTCTGACAGACAGCGCCCATGAAACACAGGGGAGCTCAGTGGCCCATTGGTTGTTTTCTTGATTGACACTGGACTGGCCTAATCATATCTTTGAACAGCACCATCTATGGGATTTCTGCCTGCACGCAGTTTTAGTGTGATCATGGAGAAGAAACATAAAGGAGGTGCAGAAAAGCTGCGTGACGGTCCGCCAAAGCCTTGTTCCTTTTGCCAGTGCAATTAAGACTAAACAGCACTGGAATGGTTATAATCCAGTAGACGAGAGAGAGAGTTATGTGCATACTCGACCATGGCTAATTTGGAACTCCAAGTTCAAACTCGCAAGACCCTCTCTAAGTCCTGACTGACCCGCTCAGACTGACCATTAGTCTGTGGGTGGTAGCCCGAGGATAGGCTCCAACAGAATTCTGCCCAAAACCTAGCTTTAAATTGGGGACCCCTGTCAGAAACCACATCCACCGGAAGGCCATGTATGCGAAATACGTGATGTAAGACAATGACCACTGTCTCTCTCGCTGAAGGTAATTTGGGGAGTGGAATGAAATGAATCGCCTTTAAGAACCTGCCTACCACTGTGAGGCACGATGGGCGCTGAAGCTGTAGGCTCAGTCTTAACTTCAAAAAGCCTCAATAGCACCTTGGGTTTACCATTCTTACTCCCCGGGCGATAGGAGATGTAGAAGTTAAAACGCCTGAAGAATAGAGCCTAGCGGGCATGATGAGAATTTAGTCTTTTAGCGGAAGGGATGTACTCGAGGTTCTTATGGTCAGTCCAGAAAAGGAACACCCGCACCCTCCAGCTAGTAATGCCATATCATAGTTCCACAAGGGTGTAATTTGTCGTCAGTGATCTTTGAGACAAAATGGCCCCCACTCCTGTCTCTGACGTATTCACCTTCACTACAAATTGGCGAAAAGGGCCTGGGTTATTGAGAATAGGGGCTGAGACAAAACGACCCTTTAATCATTTGAAGGCCTCTTGGGCCTGTTCTGACCAACAGAAACGCCTTTGTGTGGAGGTGAAACTAGTCAAAGGCAGGGCAATTTGGCTACAACCTCGAATTAACCACCTGTAAAAATCGTCCCATCTAACTTTGTAAAGATGGTTGCCCCCTGTAAGAGTTCGAAAGCTGAAGACATCAGTGCACGGTGACTGTTCTAGACCGCAATATCATTCAACCCTCGATAATTAATACAGGGATGGAGCGACTCATCTTTCTTCTCCACAAAGAAAAAAACAAAGTTCGATCAATCCATTAAGTGGAGGAGGTAGTTCTAGAGAGTATATCTTATCCTGGATGCTCTCAGCTAGTCCATGAAGAAAGTGGTCCCACAACGCCTTGTCCCACAACGCCCACTGAAGTGCCTTAAGATGCATAGCTTTGTATGTTGTGTGTGTTGACATAACTACCTCAGAAACAGGCAGGCAATGCATTTTGATGGCTCTTTCTGTTTTTAAAATAGCATTTAGTTTACCTTACAGTCTGGAATCCTGTGAGATGCTATATGTAGTCATAAAATGTCCAGTGAATTTATCTTTATGTTCAAAATGTGGAGTAAATAAAATCTGTAAAGACAGATAAAAACTGTTAGCAAATCTGTATTGCTGCCTGAATAATTTAGTGAGATCATTGAGTTTGTGTAGCATGTTATGGTGCTTAGGGTCTCTAAACACAAGAATTCTGAAAGTAAAAACACCTCATGATGATATCATATCCTGTTTGCTTCCTAATCTCCAAACATCCGGAGCAGGAAATAGAGAGTTTCCTGTTGCTATGGTTAACCCGCCTTAGTGCTGATTGGTCACCCCTTCTCTGAGTCAATGTTAACGGCCAGTCAAAAGATTATTTTGTTGCCCCTTCCACTACAATGACCAGTCATGTAATAGTCATTATGAGCCTATGTCACATTATGATGCATTTCCTGCTATTGATTTTATCTGAAATGTGTGGGCTGTTTGTTTTAGTTTGTTTGTTAACTCATTAAACCACTGCAAATATTTTTTATATGGCTAAGTCAACTTATAATGCAATTCCAGAAGTGACTACTCTGAGCCTTGTGTAAACATTCATACGTACAATTGTATTAATTACTGAAAAGTATGGATGCTGTATGTACAGCCACTTCCATATTAATTAGTGTGTTGCCTTACAAGGCAATTGTTTGTGCAGGCAAAACAAATAATTCACTAATATTACACAATACTATTATAATTCACTACTACTAATACTAAGTGCATTACAGTAAGATAAGAGATGTCACAATCACAAGTGACCTACATAAAACACAGTCTTGAACAGTATTGCCCTGTGTGTCCTGCATGGGTGTGCAATTTATTTTGCATTGTTTCATTTGTCATAAACAGGTACATGAGGTGTATATGTGTGTGCATTTAACAGAAGTGTGCTGGAAATACTTCAATCAAAGGAAGTATTAATGACTACACAACTCTGCTGAGGGGACTTCCTAAAGTGTACTAGGCTTTATAATTAGACAATGCTTCTGTTATATTCCATGACAATGTTTTGTGCCTCACAATTTCACTAGTTTCCTCCGGTGAGGTCAGTAAGTAAGTGTGCGTGTGTGTGTACAGGTTTCTATATACTGTGGTGACCAAATGTCCCCACAATGAAATTAAAAGTCTTAACTGGGTAACAGTGTGTGTCTGTGGTAATGAAGGTGTAAACTTCTGTTAAGTGAAGACCAACCAGAGGTCTCCTATTCCCACAATGACACATTGTGTGTGCAAGATAAAAATCTAGCAAGAACTAAAAAAACGCATCTTAATATCAGACCGTTTTCAGATCAATCTATCTCTTCTGTGCGTGTAACCTCTTTAAAGTGACCCAGTTGAAAGTGTGTGGAGAGGATGATGGTGTACCGTTTTTTTCTTAACCCCTCTGTTACTTTCCCCACTCACTTTATTTTTATGAAACTCTCTTCCTTTCTTTTTTCCAGTAATTTCTTAATTTCTGATGCCTGCAGCGTTAACTGATCCAGTTACTGGCTTCACATAATGTGTCAGTCTATGTGTGTATGTGTCTTGTGATGGTACATCAGCAGAAAGATCATTAGATTCATCTCTCTCTCTCTCTCTCTCTCTCTCTCTCTCTCTCTCTCTCTCTCTCTCTCTCTCTCTCTCTCTCTCTCTCTCTCTCTCTCTCTCTCTCTCTCTCTCTCTCTCTCTCTCTCTCATCTCATCGAGGTGTGGACGTTGACTCTGAGACTCAATCTGGAGCGGTGTTTGTGTGTATGTATCAGGCGGTGAACAAAACTGAATCCATGGAGATGGAATTACACTTATATAGGATTTTACTACCAAGAATATTGTGTAAAACAATTCAGAGGACAGAGATTAGTAGAAAAACTGCTTGAAGGTGAGTCATTGCCCATTATTAATTCAGAATAATTTTGAAGGTAGAATAAAGCTAGAATTGGATAATAATACAATAAAACTAGAAATGTTGTCATTCAAATAAATAAATGTTTATTTGTATTGTTGTATGTGGTGGACTTTTAGTGGCAAACTTCTGCAACTGTGTGTAGCTATGTGAACATTTTTGGTATGCAGCATCATGTGTTTTTATCTGTTATCTATAAAAAATGTGCCTCCCGGTTCAAGTTAATTAGTTGACATTAGGGAACTTTGAATTTACTGTTATATTACTTTTGTATAAGAATTTTCTTGTATTTTCTAATTTGGGGACTTTCACCTACTTTGAATAATAATTTATGACCTACCTCCAGCTAAACATAATGATTACAGAAAAACCTTTTATTTATTTACATTAAGACGTTTGGTCATTCCTCCACAATGTAGTTGATTTTAGGTTTCCTTGCAAGGACATTTGGTCTCTGCAGTGTAGCCAAACCTGACCCAAATACACACATACACACATCTATGTTGCTCTTTGTGTTTGTCAGAGGAAGACCATTTCCACCTCCTGTTGGCCACTCACCCAGCATGACGATCCGAGTCCAAAAAGCACTTCCTTTACACACACGCACACACACACACACACACACATTTTTTCTATTTTTTTTATTTTATTATGATCTATCCCTGCCCATAAACCCTTTTTATTTTCATTAAAATATTGTTTATTAGCATAAGACCGCTGGAAGATATACAGCTATAACAGCACAACTGAGAGTTAGAGATAGATGTTTTATACAACAGTTAAGATAAAGCATGATTAAAGGAATGATGGAAAAACAAGAAGTGTGTTCACATGTGTTTTGTGCCTTTTGTTTGGGTGATTGGGGTTAAGCATTGATGGTTTACATTTACTATTCAACAGGAAACACATACATACACATGAATACATATCAGCATTTTTTTTACATATAATGATGTTACCACAAGGAACCCCCCCATCCAAAATAAACACACTGACTACTGGGCTGAAGTGCACAATTGGAATAACACACCATGTGTCAACACTCGAACACACACGAACGTATATAAATACAATACACAAAGCTGTGTATGGACACAAACACTGTGGACACAAACACTAGAGTTTACTCTTGTTCTCTCTGTTTCTGTGTGCAGGAGTTAGGGACTGATTGGTTTATTCTTTTGTTGCCTGTCCCAGCCTTTATATCCCACTGCCAGGGCAGCCACTGACCTGTTGTCATAACAACAGCTGTCTTCCTGGCAACCTGCGGACCCCAAAGTGTGTAGGGGGAACTGCTATATATGTTAGCAAAGTTCAGGACCAACTATTGACATCCTCAAAGTTAAACATGATCGTTGAAAATGATATGCTGTGCAAAATTTGTCTGTAGAAATTATAATTATAAAAACAATTCAGTTGTATGTCCTCATTTAGGTAGCAGGTTAGTTTGTTAGGTTACTGAGTGCATGCGTGTTTTGTAAAATCGTGTCCTTTTTCTGTTCGAACTGGGCTATTGTTTTTTGTTTTGAGTGATTAGGGATTGGACTGCGGTTCTGACACTGTGAAGGGTTCTGGATGTACTATAGGCTATAAGAGCAACACACACATGAACATACACATAAGTGCAGAAAGGTTTGTGTGAGGGTTAAAACTGTACAGTTTAGAAGTCATTATGTTTATGAAAAGACCCCATAAAATTAGTTTTTCGTTTTTGTTTGTGTGTGTGTGTGTGTGTGCATGTGTGTGTGTGTGTAGGACAGAGAAAAAGAGATGGGCTGCATGATGGAGCTGAGAGGTGGTTTAATTTGGGTCACTGCATATGAATAGCCTTGCCCATCGAGGATTGAGAAACTGGTCACTGTGGCTGTGAGTGTGTGTGACCAGTGCTCATTAAAATGCATCTTTACATAAATGCATTTGGCAGAAAATTTAACTGAAAACCTTTACTGTGTTTTCTGGGATTTGAACCCATGACCTCTGTGAATGTTCTATCAATTGAGCTAAAAATATACATATACATTTTACATACTGTGCAAATAGTGCTTTAGGGTGTGAGTCTGTGTTTTATATTTAAGAAGCGCTGAAGCACTTGCTTACCTGTGGTGTTTCTTTCTGGTTTGTCCATAGTGTCTTTAGCTCAAGTCAAATATAAAAGAACACAGAGCTATTACTTTCAAGTCTATTACTCACCCCTGTGCATGTTACTCAATCTTTGTGGGTGATAACAAATGCACATGCGATGAGCACAGACAATGATCGTGATGCTAAAGTATGTTTGTTTAATGTCTTAATTAAAGTACAGTCCCAACTAACAGTCGATAAGCCCCAACAAACAAAACAAACTGAAAAGTAATATATTTCTTTTCAGTTTGTTTGTTTGTTTGTTTGTTAGGGCTTATCGACTGTTAGTTGGTACTGTAGTTGGTTTGTTGTCACAAGTTGTCATTGGTTGGTTTGTTCATTATTGTTTTATTTTATTTTGATAGTTAGTTTATTCATTCGCTACTTTTGTTTCAGCTGATTTGATAGTTTTTTCTTCCGTTAGCTTTGTTGTAGCCTTGCTTGTTTGTTCATACGCTTGCTTGTTAGTTAGTTGGGTAGTTAGTTAGATACTGTAGCTACCTTTAACTTTGAGGATAACTATTAGTTAGTAAGATCTGATAAAATGAGACTAAAAAAAGAACTCGGATGCAATAAATTAGGAGCCATGTTAATGCAGACATGAAGGAAATCAAATACCTTAAATCTTCAAGACTTTTAAGTGTGTGTGTGTGTGTGTGTGTGTGTGTGTGTGTGTGCATGTCACTCACTGTGAACCCACTGAATAACAGAAGAAAATAACAACCTAGTTAGCTGCCTATATAAACAGTATAGGTATTTAAGACAAGGAAGAAAAATAAACAACTAATTGAGGGTTAACGTGAGAAAGGTTCACAGGAGTTGAAAAGAGACAACAAGAGAGAAGTCCTCTGGAAGTTTCAGCTTGTAATTTGTTGCAGTCAGAGAGGGAGGAGCCAGGGGGAGGGAGATTTGGGAAACAGAAAGAGGGTGAAAACCAGGAGTGCTCAGTGAGTGAGTGACAAGGAGGTTCAGTGGAGCTCAGCGCTTACGTGTGTGTGAACTGAGGATTTACTGAATGTGTGTGTGTGTGTGTGTATGTGCAGATATCACCCTTTCACAGACGGATCTGTCCCTTGAATCTCAGTAAGAATGTAAAGTGAATTTAAGGATTAGAGCACTGTGTGTTTTGTCTGTGTGTGGGGGGCACTTGTCTGGAATACTAAGTGGATATGTGATCAAATCTGGATCTTACTGCAATGCCAACGGGTAAGAAAGTACACTTTTATTAAACATCCTAACACAAGTCTTTACTGTGCATTTGATTTCTTTAGACACATTCATATGTGCATATACATTGAAATCTAAACCGAGAATGTGTGTATGGCAACGTATGAACACTTTTATTTTTTTGGCAAGTTGTGAATGGCGAGTGTTTATTTGGTTTCCTTTCCTCTGGTGAGCCCTTAATCAAAGTGTGCGTCTTAAGAGAAGCCACTGTCATCTACACAAGCTCGACTTATTAAAATATTTGTTTGTGTATAGTTTATTTAGTTATAGTACGGGTACAAACTTGACCGTTGAATTTAAGTTAAATCAAGCCATCCTCAAGTGTATAAATAGTCTAAATAAAGTGCTTATTGTATGGCTTGTGTTAGTCATTATGTTTTATTATTTATTTTCAAAATATGTCCTTATTTAGAGTACATACATTAATCTGTAAAATATCTAACATAGTTTAAGTAAAATATAAACTATACGTTTATAAAATGTAGTTCAGATTTGTTTTACTTTCTCTATCTTTCACTGTCTCTCCCCCACCCCTGACCTAAATTAGTCCCCCATGGGTCAAGGGTTTTGGGGGGATAATGACAGTTTAGAGTCTGCTTTAGACAATGCCTGCACCCCCTTAGGACATCTGTCCCTAAAGCTATACAACCCCCAGGACACAACCCAGCTGGAAACAGTGAGCAAGACTGAGTTTGAAAGAAACAATAGAAAAGTCCATTATAAAACCTGTCAGAACATATTTACAGATAATAATTAAAAGTTTAATTGGTAATAGTAATAAGAATGCATCAAAAAACTTTTATCCTCTTGTACCCATATCTTCACAAAATATTATTTACCTCTGCTAAGAATTAGCATTTTGAAATGTTTACTTTTAAATCAAATAAAAGAATTGCACCATGCATTTGTGTGTATGTTGGAGATAAAAGAAATGTGAAATATTGTCACATATTTGTATTGTACTGTGGCAGTGAGTCACATGCAAACCTTTACCCCTTTGTGGCACGCATGTTTGTGTGTAATTAGTGTGTGCATTCATTCATTTCATATCCTACCTTTTAATACATTCTGATGAAGCTTTCTATGAGCCTGTCTGTAATTGCTTGTTATAACTGTGTTATTTTATTTAATGAGATCTAGGTTATATATGTATAATAAACACACACAGACACACACAAAAGGGTTAAAGCCCCCAGACAGAGCAAATGCAGTTCATATATTAGACAGCAACGCTTTTCAGATGATTGCAGACATCATTAGAGTAACTCTACGATTAACCATCCATCAAGACAATGTTTGTGTGCATAGGTCTTTGTGCATAGTGCATAGATATTTTTTATATATTATAATAGATATAGGATCTGTCCGCAAGTTAAACATGCAGAAAAAACTATTTTATTCTCAGTTATGTATCTGGTGTACTATTTACAGAGAAACTGATGTCTGTTGCAAGTTATGGATATTGTTTATCACAAGTATTTCTAAACTTAAAGTAGTTCTCAGTTATTAGTATTGTGTGTAATTTGTTCTGCACTATTTGTATTACTAACATATATGATTCCACAAATCGAGCAGTTTGTTTGGGAGACACTTATGTTGAAGTAAAGCCATTTCTCGTCACCAGGCTTGGGGCAGACTGTTGAGTTGGCCAGTCAGCAACCATCCAAAGCAACCAACAATCAACCAGCTATAGTACCAACCTCATAACCAATCGCTAAACACACTCAAAACGCCCCACAATCACACACTAAACACTTGAATCACCCAATTTTCATTACAAAATGTATCAAATATCTACTTTGTTGTTGTACACTAAAACTTCTAGTTGTTTAAATTGGTCTGATGACTGAGAATGAGTGATAATGGCTTGGTCTAATTGCAGGAAATGGGCAGCAAAGAAGAGGTTTTTATAGAGATGTGATTACTGAGAGTCATTATAGGTTTGATCATTAGATAAGAAAGCAAGAAGGGTTTTTTTTCCCAGGATCCTCACCACTAGAATAAAACAGAAGTTTGGAGTTGTTTGGGGAATGTTTTTGGCATGCTGTGAATCTGTTACAGACATTCCAGCACTGCTGAGGCGGTGGTGGAGTTCCAACATGTTTCAGGGACCAGAATAGAGCTTGTGATTTTTGCGTGAGCGTGTGTCCCATTCTAGTGCAACCAGGCCTGAGAGAATAAATCACATTGGTTATGGACACAACAGTATTCACCAAAAAACACACATCATCATGGAGATATCAAGACCATTAGAGCTTTGTTTGACTTTGTGTGACTGCATTTCACAGTTCTCTTAAAGCAAATATGACATACAGTACCGTCAATATAAAGTACTGTATGTTTGAAAAGCAGGCTTCATTTGTAATGACATTTCTGTGTAATTTTGGGAATAAAAAGCATTCCACAGCATATCAGGATTTGTTAGGTATGTAGTATAATCTTCATGCGTAACATCACATGGATATAATGATTGTATGAAAGTCTATAAATGACTATTACATAACTATAATCGGCATCATCGTTAAAGAAATTGCTCACCCTCAAAAACAGAGCCAAACCTTAAGAGCTCACAGGTGGACGTGTGTTGTAACATTAGTTACAGATTTTTTATTTAAAACACATTTAATTGTATACAGAACTGATAAGGGACAATGATGAGGCTATTGCAAACTATTAAGAGTCTTTCACACCTGTGTTTAAGTAAGGTTGTGCTTTTAACAGAAACCAGAGATCTTCACGGGGGCACTTTGATCCAAAAAAATTTATTTCTGACATGGGTTGGGTCTGATAATAGTGGCGTCAGGCCCAGGTAATTCAAAATAAGTGTGCTTTTTTTGAATGGACTCAAACTGAGTTTTTTTTTTACATTACATTAAAAGAATGTAAAAAATTAAGGGAAACAATGAGAAAAAAATTATTGCTGTCAGTTTAGACTCCAGTCAGGTTTTTTAAATGTGTGTGTGATCAGCCTAAGATGTGATTTGGGTCAGTTTGGGTAAAAAACCCTAAAAATGACTGAGATTACGATTACACTTGCCACAGTTAAATGATTTTAAAATGTCCATTATTTACATTCCATTAAATTCTGCTTTGCTTTATTGATATCTATTACATCTAATGTTTTTGTTCTCCTGTTTTTCATAGCGATAGAGCACGAAAAACGGCAAGTTTAGGGTTAAGAATTTAAATAAATCTCTCATTGCATCTCTCATTTCATCAGAAAATCTAGTTTGTCCCTTGAAAAACCCACATTGGCCTAATGAGTGTATATTAAGGTTTCACATCACACACAGGCCTCAGGAAACCCTTTAATAATCATCAGTCTTGAGTCTGTATTTAAAACTTTTATTGACATCCAGCTAAATATACACACACATGACTTCAGAGGGAAGTTTGGGACTCAAAAATCTCTTTTAGTAAACTTTAAAAGCTCTGTGGTCAAACAACACATGGCTGAACTCCTTTAACCTTCTGAATGTGTGTGTGTGTGTGTGTGTACGTTACTGTAAAATATACTCTATTCATTTGAACGTAGCCTCAGGATAGTGTTCTTTTAGCAGATGAGAAAAAGCAGAAAGTGTGTGAGACCTTGTCCACACTATTACATTTTTATTAAAAAATTGCTTCTTTTGGCCTTCCATCCACACTGAGACAGTGGTTTTGTCAACGAAGTGAAGCTTTTTAAAAACGCTCTCTGAAGTTTTCACATTGTAGTGTAGACAACAACAAAGGCTTTCACAAACAATGGCACATTTTTGTCATATGACGCAGCTGTTTTGGCTGCTATCTAGTATGATAGCGTTGTCTAAAATTAATCAGTTTATTAGACAGAGGTTTGCACAAGCTTTAAACAGAAGCCCAAAACCAGCCCATAGCCGACCAATACAGTTACATTTTAAGCCCAAATTATGGCATGCAGCATGTAAATTAAAATGTGTAACAAAACATTTAGATTCAGATTTAACATGTAGATTTAAGGTTAACATTTACATTTAGATTGAACATTTAGATTGAACATTTAGATTTAACTTTTAGATTTAACATTTACATTTTAATTCAAAATTTAAATTTAGATAAAACATTTCGATTTGGCTTTAATATTTTATATTATATGTAATAATATAAAAAATAAAAATTAAAGGGGTTATATGATGGTTCTAAAAAAACATTATTTACAATTTTAACAATTATTGCACATGCATTTGTGGTTCTAATCAATTCACTGATAAGGCAAAATTGACGGCATTATTACTGTTTATGTCTGAGAGCTAAAGCTTGTGTTTATAAGGGGCGGGACATTTCTGGAACACACTCTGAGCATGTTTTTTAGCATAATATGACCCCTTTAATGTTAACTATATGAGTGGTGCTCTGGTTTGGGGCAGGAACAGCATCCACAAGAGCGCCTCAGCCAGTGTTTACTTTTTACTCTGAGACTGGACTGGACTATTGAAATGCTCTTCTGGCTAGTCTTCCTGCACGAGCAATCAAACCACTCCAAATGATACAGAACGCAGCAGCAAGACTCCTTTTTCAGGAACCCAAAAGAGCACCTCTTTTCATCACTCTCCATTGACTACCGGTGACTGCCCGCATTAAATCAAAATCCTTAATGCTGGCATTTAAAACCACCACAAACTCTGCTCCCTTATACTTTGACTGTCTTCTACGCATCTACAACCCAACTAGAACCCTGTACTCGGCGAGCGAACATCGACTGTTGGTACCTTCATAGAAGGGCACAAAATCTCTCTCCCGTTCTTTCTCCTTCTCTGTTCCCTGCTTGTGGAATAATCTCCCTAACGCAATGCGATCAGCCTCAGCTCTGGATTTTCTTCAAGGCCGTTTCTCAAGCAGCCTCTCCCCGTTTACACCATCCCACAAGGTGTATGTCACAGCTGTGGCTGTGTTTCATGCTCCATTAGATAATGGGTCCTTTGGAAGACACCCACTTAATCAGTGGTCGACCGATATGGGTTTTTTAATGGCTGATGCCGATATTAGAAATGCAATGTGGCCGATTGGCTGATATAAGCCCAATGTAACAAATGTATTTATAGTAATTAAGAAACATACAAAAATGTTGTAAAACTAAATTATCATTTATTTAACTTAAACCAAGTAACACTTCAATATTACTATTTGTATGATTTTTATGTATCAGGTAAATAATTACTTTTTCTTTAATCCAAGAGAAGATTATAGATCAAATGTATAATTAATGACAAAATAGTACGTAATTCCTTAACATTTAATGTGGTTTCTAATAATACACATAGTTTTATACACAGAGGTTGTTTCACTATCAAAAAGTTCAAAGTTTAAAAAAATATCACTTGACTATTATGTCTGTTTAGTCTTTGTAAAACAATTTTAAAAAGGCAAAACACGCACACTATGTATTTGTTTAGTAAGAGGCAGGTAGCTTAGCATCAAAACAGAACAGACTTGAACATATGAAAACGTACACAATATGCTGGATATTGAAGTAAAATATATAGGCAGGCAAACGTATGTGCGTTTCTTCTGTATGTCTTCTCCACCTCACACACGACACAGCTTTCACGCCAGAGTGCTGCGGGAGCTATTTGAAAGCGTATGAAGCGGTCTGCTCTTGGGTTGTTTTCACAGTGCTTTGGTGCTGTGCACTGACCGGCCTGTGGGGCGCCACGTGGAGTTGAGCATATCCATCTTAAGGAACAAAATGCTAATGCGCTAACACGGCTCAACGGGAGAATCTATCTAGATTTATTGGCCAATGTCGATAATAAAGAATGTCCAAATATCGGCCGATATATTGCCCTCTACATTATATCGGTCGACCAACACTTATAATATGCTTCCTCCATGGTGCTCCGTGGTATCTACTAGTGATAAGCGGCTGTCTTTTACTCACTATCACTTCTCTGAGAAAAATGGGTGATTTACCAGTGATATCTGTTTCTTCCTCATGCCTGGAATTTGCTCCAGGGGGAGTCACCGAAACCCGGGTATGTGCCTAAGGTGCTAACTAACATGGCACAACCTTTAGTGCTGCAGGCCTTTCATCCTCTTTCACATGTGTCGGCAAAACAGGAGAGATTTCATGCCCGTTGTGCCCTGTTAGGGCTATGGGAGCTTATGTGGCTAAATCCTCTAGATGAAGGAAATCTGATCAATTGCTGATTTGCTTCAAATCACCTAAGAAAGGTCACTCAGCATCTAAGCAAACCATTAGTAAATTGTTGTTGAAGCTATATGTATGGCATATGAGGTCCACGGTGTGTCTTTACCTCTAACAATTAGGGCAAACTCTACTAGGAGTATGGCTACTTTTATCAGGGGCCTCTCTTCAGGATGTGTGTGATGTGGCGGTGTGGTCCTCCCCATACACATTTATGAGGTTTTATAGTTTAGACCTCTCTGCTAACCCTGGTTCACAGGTGCTCATGTCCTGACTTAGGTGCTTGACACTTTGACACAATTTCTGTGAGAATGTGTTGGTTTGTGTTGAGCGGCAGAATGCATTGACATTTTCACTCGCTTTTGGAACTTTATAGTCTTCTATCACCAGAAGCAACAACTACACCTCATTTTGTACATCTAAAAAAAACTTGGTGCTTTTCCTCCACTGTGCCGCAACATTCAGAAAAGTGGAAAATAATAAATACCTGTCAAAAATGACAAATTTTACATTTTACCATATGCTGTACAAGGGCACAAGTGTTTTCAAAAGTTCTAAAGTGTTTTTAGAAGTTTCAGTGTAGATAAGCAGGTTTTGGAAAACTCGTTTGGATGAAGAGCATTTTTATCCAGATTAGTGAAGACATAGCCTCAGTAAGAGAGAGGAAGAGGTCTTTGTCTTTCAGTCTGCTTTGAATTATGTCATGTTTGGGTCTCTCAGCAGTAGCACTTTGAGGGGGGCAGACAGGGTACTTATAACCCCCAGCCCTCTCACTCCCCTTCTCAATCATTCACTGTGAGGAATGGATGCAAGTGTGTGAGCGTGTGTGTGTATGCGTATGTGTGTGTCACACACCAGTATTGTTGGTAAAAAGGGGAGAGTGGGAAATTGGAGAACGGGAAATTGGAGAACAGCTGCCCACCTTCTGATTTCACTGCTCAGACAGACTGGAAGCAACAAAGTGATCTGCATAGAGCATCATAGGAATATAAATAACATTACTGAGGCATGACTGTTACGGCTCATGCTTCAAACAAACCTCAAGCATTATTTCACTAATAACACTTAATTCTGCTTCATTTTATTTTTCCATTATTTTTCTATTCCTTCTATTCCTCTCTGTACTCTTAAAAAACCATTTCTATGTATACTGCGTTAGGTTAATTGCACTTGCGCATCTTTGCTCTTTTGTTGTCTTAATTGTTTCTATTGTATAAAAAATCCTATACAGTTAATAAGTATCTTCAGTGGGTGGACACTTGAATTTACACGTATGCATTTGGCAGACCCTTTTATGCAAATCGAAAGGACATGCAATGTATACATTTCATCCCAAGGGTCTACCAAGTGAGCTACAAGAACATACATCTAAGGTCAACTTAAACATTGTTAAAACTTTTAACTCCAATAATTATAACTACTTATAATTTGGTATGCAGTATCAAGATTTTACTAATATTGTTTCTTAAATATTATCATATTTTGCTATCTATTGCAAATCAAGGAAAAACAAAAACTGGGTATTATATTTAGTCGTAATTTAATATGCTGAAACACACACAGAAACTCCTGCTAAATGAAAAGGGATTAGGTTTGGTTGCTAAGATCAAAGTGAACATGATCTTATACAAATGTCTTTTCTGTTGAAAAGACCAGCATTCATTTCCATATTGGCCCAAGCTTGTTTATGCTTATTAGTGTTGGTTTGGTGCTGTTGTAGAACCCTTTTTTACACAGGAGTGCTCTTTAGTTCAACAATTCATGCTATGCTTTGTGTTGGTTGATTTGTCTGCATGTATGTATACATGTGCATGTGTGCATTAGTTTGTATATAGGTGGTCACAGTCAAACTATGTTTTGTAAGGGCGTGTCAATGACACTGGGTATGTGAGACAATGTGTGTGGGATCATGAACAAACAAATGTAGTTCCAGTCACACAAGTAACAGGAAACGCTAAACAAATGAACACACACAGGCACAAGTTTTAGTTTTCTTGCACATGGTTTTGACTACGTAAGTAGTTGGATATAAATTTTAGTTTTAAACAAAGTGCAATTAGGCAATTTTTGCTGATATTTTTGCAAAATGTTAACAAGGTACAGAAAGTCTTGTGGCCTAGTTTCCAAAAGAAGGAACAGGAACTGGAGGTGTGCTGATTTGAGCCTTGTAAATTATATACATGTACTAAAGTCACTTTGGATTAAAGTGATTTCTAAATGGATACATTTATGATAATTGTGAATAATGTCTTAAATAATATTTAATATATTTTGTAATATATTTTCTTTTGGTTTTGTGTAGTATTCCCTTTGAGAAGAAAATGATTTTCTTTTTCAAAATTTGGGAACAGTAGTAATTAGAGTAATTAGTTCATTCAGTAAATTCTGTCATTATTTCCTCATGTAACCTGGATCATTTTCATTCCTTTGTGAAACATAAAAAATGATTTTTTTAATAACATGCTCTTTCATATACTGTAATGGAGGTATATAGGGACTGGAGTTGTACATTTCCAAACTAGCAAAATGTTATCTACATTTTTAGTTGATACCAAATGTTGGTAAAACTTTAATAATATTGAATATTTTATCATATTTAATAAGAATACTTCTGTAAAAACTTTAATAATAAATACTATATTTAGCAGTTTGACTTTTATGTTAAAAATTCCTGCATGCCTAAACATTATGCACGGGAGGTAAAGGGGGACACAATTTTATTATTTTGTAGTGTTGTATTGTATTAATGCACCTTTAGTACTGCGCTTTTCCACTGTTGAGAAAACATACTTTACTTTACTTTTTGAGAAAATCAGCAGTATTCATGTAACACAAAAACAGTGAGCATCTTAAGTGACATCAGGCCCGTATAAATATATATATATATATTGTGTACTATTGTGAATGTCTGTTTTTATTAACATAAAAAGTGTGCCCCCCCATGAAAGCAAAATTCCCCCGTTCTGTAAATCCAGGCGATGACCCTGAGTGACCTTAAATTTAAGCAGATACATTTACACCAAATCGGCTACTATTAAAACAACTAGAAAAATATAGTGAAAATATAGTATGAGCAAGGTTGAGCTTAACGTTTGTTTGGTCAAAACAAAGCAAAATGCTGTAGGGACAACAAAAATGAATAGATTCTGTTTAATTAGAAGTTGTGTTTACATAATGTTTCCACTGCCAATTTTGTTTTCATTTTTATACATTGTTGTCTTTATCTATCCTCACACCCAACACCTGGTTCGAAATTTGCAAATCTGATAATCATTTTTTAATGCTCATTTGCATTTTGTTGTAAAAATGTACTATCCTCTTTCACTACCACTCCCAGCCAGTTTGTAGTATTATTATTCCCTCATCTGATTTCACTTTTACAATATTTCTTAGATTTTTTATATCTATATTTACAATTACACTTACCCTGGTAAAAGTCAACTGGGTCACATGAGAAATTCTTTTTTGCCAAGACTACCATATACTGTACAGACCCGAGATATGAACTATTCATTGGATTTCCAATAATTAAAATAATTTAAAACATAGGCCGATTGTCTGTTGTCTGTAAGCAGCCATAAAATAACCAATCATACAGCCCCTTTGCCCTCAGAGCTCCTCCTCTTTTCCGTTTGGTCTTCTTTAGAGCCTCAGATTTGCACAGAGATCATGTTTCTGGTAGATGATTTGCATTGGAGAGACTGAGAGGTACCTAGTTGCCAAGCTACGCTCTAAAAAGTAAAGGTGCTAAATAATGCATCATTTTTGTCTTTATAGTTTCAAAAAGAACCTTTAACATTAGTAGACCCTTCATGTTTCAAATAATGTTTTTTGTCGAGGTAAAGGGTTCTTTAAACTATATAAAAGGTAAGAAACAAAAAGTTGTTTTATAAGAACCTTTGATTAAATGATTTTCGACAAAAATGGTTCTTCAATGGTATTGCTGTGAAGTACCTTTTGTGAAACCTATATTTTTAACACTCTCTTTAAAAGTAACACTCAGCCTACTTTTCCAACCCAAAACTGACAGAATAAATAAAAATAATATTTATTGTATGTATTATTTTTGTAGTAATTATATCAAAATTTTCCATTGAAATGTTTTTTTTAATTTAAATACATATTTAAACACAATTTTATAAAAATCCACCAATAATAACATATAGGCTCTTTAATCAGACATAGCACTTATTTTCAATTTATTTCCATTTTATTTCCTATGGTGATCATTTATTATCCGAGGGGTACAGATGTGACTGTTTTAAGATCATTTGCCCATTTTAGATCGAGTCACTGAAGTTTTTGTGTTAACATAGTAAATGTAACAAAAATCACAAAGGTTTAGAGTGTTCGCACCCAGAAGTTATAATGAGCGGATAGTAAAAATATATAAATATAACATTAAAAAAAATGTTGTTAGTTGCTTCCCAACATCAGTGTTGTGTAGTAATTAATTGCTACAATTAAATTACTTTTTATAATTATTTTCTTTTAAATATTTAGATAATTAGACAAGTAATTATATTCAATAGCCTAACATTTTAATAGCAGTTGATATGTGTTTGTTTGTTGGCAGCATTTTCCTTTGGTGTTGTTAGTCAGTGGAAAGTGGGTCATTGTGTGTTTGGTATGCCCCAATCATAGGCTGTATACTGTAGATGTCTCTGTGTTGAGTGAGTAATGATGGTAATTATTTTCAACTAGCAAATGAGAAAAAGATAGTGGCTGACTGCAGGACAAAAGGAAATTCTTAAATTCCCTGGATTTTTTATGATTTTGTTATTAGAATTCAATTGCTTTGAATGTCTTTGATGGTGTGATTTAATGGAAATTGCAGTAATCGATATTATGTAAACTAAGACTTTACTTGTATATGCCTTATCCTTTTTTACGCTGGTAACCTACCCATTGTGTCAGTTGGGGGGATTGCTACATTACACTGAGCTTATTGTGTGCGCACACCTGTGCAAGTGTGTGTATGAAGAGGGTGCGTCTAAATGGATGGTTTTACACTATTGTATCAGTGAAAACAGACAATCAAAAACCACACACATACACATGCACATTGTAGTAATACTTGTATTACTATACTAGTCGGGACATTACATAGACTTCCACGCTGATTTTATATCATCCCACCCCTAAACCTCACACAAACATGTGCATAACGTTAGATTTAAAGAAAAACACGATTTGACCGATTTATGACATTTTAATATTAAAATGTCCTCACAAGTCGGTTGAAATGATAGTTCACTGTGTTAGTGAAGACATTTGGTCCTCACAAATATAGCTAAACAAGGAACACACACACACACACACTGTCACACAGAGTTTCCTTTCATTTCACTCGGAGAGTAAAACATCTCCATTACATGTTAATCTGCTCATTAAAGCCTCTTTCTTTCAGTGCCGGCCTTTTCTTTTATAAAAGACTTTGTGTGTGTTTTCCATGGTAAATCAGTTGGAGTGGTGTGATGAGTGTTAGCCAAATGATGGGCTGCAGAACTACATTTTTACATTTTCTACCTAATATGAGCATGAGTAATAGTGATTTTGGTCCATTTTGGTATCAGATTTTTCTACTATATTCCTAATGGTATTTGCTATGGCAAGCAAATTCCAACACAATCTCTTGCAGTTTGTAACTATTTTATAGGGTGGCTAATTCCTGTGAATCTCATTTGAATGTTTTCGTATGATTCACGTAGCATAAATTTCTTACGAACTAGGCACCTATTCTACGAATTCCCATGAGATCAGGCTGGGTGTGCCATATCTAGACACCAGAGTATCAAAGCTCTTTTCACTTGAGCCTGTGAGCAACCATTCAGTAATGTACTAAAAATCACATAGAACACATTACTGCACAACTGTATAACAACCCCCTAGCAACCACTGGCTAACTCTTTCCTCATGGCAAGTGTTTCTCCCAAACGCATCAAATTTCTCTTTATTTGTTGTATTATGTTTTGATGTTGCTGTTGTTTAGTTGGTGACAGTCTAAAACTCAAACTGTTGATACATAGAAGAATAAAAAAATACAGGGATAGAGAATAGAGAGGATAGCTGTCTTAAAGACAAACCCAAAAGTTGTGAGTGTGTGTTTGAGGTGATTACCGCACAGAAATGATATTTTTGTTGATTTCTGTGGGTTTTTTCAGGATGTTTTTATGTTAAATTTTCCATTTGATATGTCCACAAGAATCAAATACGTAATTTGACCGGGATAAGCTATAATTGTTTTGTAGGTTCAGAATGTTTCTTAAAAACTGCAGCATGTCTCTCTGCTTTATTACCAACTCTGTTGGTTGTTCTGTTGGTTGTCAGGTTGCTTTACATCGTATCTTTCTTTGGGTTAAAGTCAAATAAAATCAAACTGCATTTTCTACATAAACGTGCCTGCACTCCAAACCCAGATTTTGTATTAATGAAACATTTTAAGTGGTCATTACTCATTCTTTGTTGTTTTTTTAAAAAAAAGTTGTCACTACTAAATCTAATTAGTTGTTTGCACTATTCAGGTGAAATATTGAGTGTGTTATTGATCATGTTAAGTAGAGACTTAACTTAGTATGTTAGGCTTCTGTAAGGGGGAGGGGC
Source organism: Beaufortia kweichowensis (assembly GCA_019155185.1). Taxonomy (NCBI): domain Eukaryota; kingdom Metazoa; phylum Chordata; class Actinopteri; order Cypriniformes; family Gastromyzontidae; genus Beaufortia; species Beaufortia kweichowensis. The sequence continues at coordinate 14,468,906 of CM032810.1, forward strand.
CTATTGAAACAGGTCGTGACGTGAGCAGCAGAGCGGAGTTTTGAAAGCAGCTTGAAACGGTGAGTGTCTAATCTATAGAAATCTTTATGACAAAAATAATGACCCTAAAACAGCTGTTAGTTAAACGTTAATAAGTTAATGTAGTGTTAATGTGACGATCGATGCTAGTTGTTTTTCTTCTCTGTCGGTTCACAGTTTAACAGTTAAATGAGTTATTTCTGTCTGGTCAAACTTCACCAGGTCAGTCAGTGTGTTTCTACATGTTCACAGTTTACCTACAACGTTTGTATTTCGTTGGCATAAGGTTTTTTTCATATAACAGTGTGTGTATTCATATACATATACTTGTCGCTAACGCTAGCATATGTGTTGTGTATTAAGATCAAAAATATTTCATAAAGTTTCTTTTGAAACTTAATATTTGTTTGTTTGTTTGTTTATAGTAGTAACTTAAACTGATTAAAAGATGTAGTCATTAGCAGATGTTCAGGAACAGTGAAATTGCTGATCTAAAAGTTTTCTTCTGCTCTGTTTTCACAGGTGCTTTTGAAGATGCAGCTGAAGTGTTCTGGATGATAAAACTAAATATTGTTGCTCTATTGATACACAATTAACAGTTGTCAACTCAAAAGTTGTCAACAGTTTGTGCAGGAATGTGTGTGTGTGTGTGTGTGTGTGTCTTTTCATTTTATTTTCATCCAGTTTATTGCTTGTCTGCATATTGTTGAATAATGTTCCTCTAAACAATTTACAATTGTTAACATGCAAAAAGTTTGGCAAGTTTAAGAGGTTGAGTACATTGCAGTGTCACCTGTTTTTTGTCAACAATAATAATAAAAAATAAAAAATTGAAATGTTGTTTAATTTCTTTGAGATTTTATTTATTAATTCAGTCCAAGTAGTATAATTTAAATTATAAGACATTACTTAAATATAACATTTATTTCTACTTAAAATCATTTGTTTAACTAAATAATAGTTATTTTATAAAACGTATGCTCAAAAACATTAATAATGTGAACTAATGAATTTCAGTAAAGACTACTAATGTAAACTTGATTTGTCTACTGCACCGCTTAAAATTCTGTGTTCATACAACTTAACCTGTTTAGTTTCATCCCGTGTAAAAACTAAAATTGTTTCTAGTAATGTCAACTAATCCGGGTTAAGAGTGTGACAGCTCAACTTATAAACAAAGGAAACGTTGTAACATGATGTTGTATGTGTTGGCAGGAGAATAGTATGATAACTCCTTTTGGACCTTCTCTGTGTAAAGTTACATCCAATCTTTCAACTTCATTGTCATGACAACCTAAAACGAATGAACCCAGTTATTCAACTTTCACACAATAATGATATATACTGTAGTAAGAATGCTAGAAAGGGGTGTAATGTAACTGGCTGTACAAAACAATTAATGTTCTTTAGTAACAATACAAGCTTTGCATTTAAACCATCCAGAAATGTCACTATAACTAAGATTTGCAAAAAAAAAGTTAAATAATATATAAATGCAAATTATATATAAATTATTTTTATATTGTAGTTATCAGTATTATGTTTCCTGTAAGACTGACTATTTCTAACCACTGTGGACTCTATCTTTGTCTCTTTCAGAAGAATACCCATTCTCTACTGATGTTTTACCACCATTGCCAGAGGTCCCTGTTGGAGGGACAGTCCTAAACCAGGTGGGCGGCCCCGTCAGAAGCTCTCCCCTGAGATATTGCTCCTCACGCAGCATGGACTCCACACACTGCAATGACCGACCTGTCAGCTACGGTTCCACATCCTCATCTACGTCCTCGCGGGACAGCCACTGCTCGCTGGGGGGCCGGTCAGTATTAGGCCCCACAGCCGAGCGGGATGGAGATTCTGGGGCAATCCGACTGGAGCTGGTGCCTGCCGGTCAGTTAGAGGAGGAGGAGGGGAAAGAAAGACAGACACCTACACCGGTCAATCAGGGAGATGCAGATATTTCGTCACCAGAAGGACGTAAAGTCCAGTATGTGGACCGAGTGGTGCAGGAAATTCTTGACACAGAGAAAACCTATGTCCAGGACCTTCGCAGCATAGTCCAGGTGAGATGGACATCAGTGAGATCTCACTTATGCTACACGTAGCATTGATTCGCATAGCATTATTCCATATATCATTTAGCCAGGTACTCACTTAACATGAAAAATCTGTTATTTGCTGACACTCGTGTCATAAATTCATGACTTTTTCTCTGGGTAGAATATAAAAAACGATTTGGAGGAATGTGCACACTGCTGGTTATACAATAAAACCACACTCTCCTAAAAAAGGATGTGTTATTTTTGAACACATTTTTTGTGTTATGCTGTTTAACACATAATGTGTCATTTTGTGTTAAATACATAAAAGGGACAACACATGTTGAGTTGAAAGTAACACAAGTTGAGTTAAAAGTAACACAGAATGTGTTGTTTTTAAATTAACACAAAGATGTGTGTCTAGTTAGGGACAACACATCTGTGTGTTGTCCCTAACTAGACACATCTTGTGTTATTTTTAACACATCTGTTTTTAGAGTGCATACAGCGATCAGGTGAGGTCAAACAGAACAAGAAAAAACAAAACAAAACACTAAAATCTACTTTTTTGTCTGTTCTTCAAGGCTTAAAACAGACAATTGTGCTTAACACAAAGGTACAAAGAATTCATTCTTGGACTGTAAACACAATTCTTTCCAGTTTTATCCATCATGCTACCACCATCCACAAATCATGAGACACAAAGTAATGTGGCTCCTTGAGAGGCATGCGTGTGTTCCTCTATATGATTTATACAGCTGTCAAATGTAACCGGCACATGACTGTTATTTGATCTAGAGAGAGAGAGCATGAATGCTAAACTCTTCCTCTCACCCTTGCAGTGATTTTCTCACTCTGAGTATTTTAGAGGCTTTTTTTTAGAGCCTTCCATTTCTATACACACACATTCATGGGCCCACAGGCATAGAGAAACTGATAGATGGTTGGGATGAAGAATGGAAGAAAAGGAAGGCACGCAGGATAGATAGAGACAGCAGATGAAGTAGGTTAGGAACAACAGGGAAAGAAATTGCTTTTTGTTAACAATGATGTATGCATTTGTATATGTGTTTGTAAAACACTACTCTCACTGATTTTTCTTTTACACATTACACATTTGTGAGCTTAAGCTATTCATCAAGTTACCCATTAATACTTATAATACACTGTTAGTTGTGGGCTTCTGTTATTTTACGACCTAAGACCAGCGTGTTCCATATAAAGTCATAAATTAAGCTATTACCGTGCCCATGCACAATCTGTGCCAGATTTCTAGATTGCCAGAAACCTCTGCAGATTTCCACAGAATTTAAACGTCTGCACTATTATTGGTGGCCAACTACAAAAAGCTCTTTCTAATGTATTTTCCAAATGTAATTCCTAATTTTAGTTTTCACATATAACATATTTGCTACTGGTCTGCAGCTTGTGTATGCCGCACAACAGTGATGTGATTATCACTTTCTGCGAAGAAGAAAGTAGTAGTTTATTTCCCATATGAAAGTTTCATTTTAGATATAATTTTGCACCGGATAAGAGCAAACAAATAAGTAAAAATTTGAACTAGTCGTGGCGCTGAAGGGTTTCAGATAGAGACTCTAAATTTACTATGGTAACATTTCAACTGTGCCTTATCTATATAATAAATTTCGACTTTGTACCATTCTGTGTGCTGACATTGATGCACTGACAGGAAAAGAAGAAAACTAATGGATACTTCACTACTTTGGGGCTTGACCCCTAAAAAAAAATAATATTAATAATAACAATAATGAAAATAATGGATAAAGTTGATCATTAAAGTTGATATTTAGTGATAATTGCATGAATAATGATTGGAAGGCTACAATACTCTACTTGGGCATTGGTTGTCCACCTTGCTGTGCCTAAAATTTGTGTTATTTTGGTGATCCAAAAAGCAAAGTCATTTTAGTGGCAGACATTCTTACCTTTTTACAAATGATAATGATTAATCATGCACAAAAAGAAACATCTATGGAAAGTAATACAGTCACCTGGTATCTTTTCCTCCCAGGGTGATAACATCAACTTTTATCAGTTTTAAAAATGACTGTCGCACAACCCCTACATTTGTATGTGTGTGGGTGTTGACAAAGGGTGTGTTTTGAAACTGACACAGAATGGTTATTTTACACTGCCTGAGGGTGTTCAGGTAAAGATTTTATCAGAGTGAGAGACTCACTTATCTTGTCTGTCAACCAGAGAAAGAGACATTTAAATGTAGGTGGAGCAGAAGAGAAGTTACAGCACAAGTACAGATTCTAACATGCTTATATGCGTGTATGTGTGAACACAAGCTCAGGGGCTTCTGAAGTTTGCACAATTGCCATCCACACCTTCTTAATAATATGCGTTCTTCAGTCATTTTTTAGCAACAGTAACCTCCCTGCTGTATGATGCTGGTCACATTGCACATCTCACATAAATGCAAATAAAATTATTGATCTAATTTATAATAAATATTATTTATTAAACAATTTTCTGTCTATAGGATTACCTGGAGTGCATCAGCAACCAGTCTCTACTGCTACTCGTGGATGAGGAGCGGAATTCTTTGTTTGGAAATATCCGTGATATCTACCGTTTTAACAGGTTTATACACACATTTCAGTTTCGGTAACAAAAAATATCACTTTATAGGAGACATTCATCACCAACGGACACAACACATTATATTAAAGTAGTTTTATATAATATAACACTTCATATTAAAGTGATTATTAATTAAGATATTAGAACATGATTATATATGGAGTGTTATTATTAAGTGTTATTATCAAGTTGAAGTCAGCTGTAGGTCTTTGGATCTTTTGGATCACAATAAAAATATACAAACAATACACAATACTAAAATTAAAGTCAAAAATATGTATCAATGCAACTTTTATAAAGGGAAATCACTGAAAGCTTTTCTTCTACTAAAAAAATAGTCCCTGACCAACTGTGATATATATTTTTGTTGCTAAGGATGCTGAGCAGCGATACACACACACACACACACACACACATAAACAAACAAGCTGTTCAATTCAAGGAAGTGGACTCTTTCTTATGATAACACAATGCAACACATAACTGAAAGAGAATTTGAATAGCTTTGTAACAGCTTAACCCTTTCATGGATGTGAGTAATAATAAATCAATTAATGTGTTCTTGTTTGTGTTTTTTAGTGATCTGCTGCATGACCTGGAGAAGTGTAATGCCGACCCGGTCGCTATTGCCAGGTGTTTTGTAGTCAAGGTAGCTCTTCCTTTCTTCTTTTAAAACATGACATTACAGGAATAGTTCACCCAATAATGGGTAACCCAAATAATAATAACCCAAAACATGAATGAAAACTATTTTAATGATATGATTCACACAATTTTCTTTCCATTCAGCTCATGAGCAATATTACAAAAAATCTTCCCCTTCACAACAGGTCTTAAATTAACATTCAACCTTGACATAATCAGTACCGAATCCAAATCCAAGCAATAACTTTGGAGCAAATAACTTTGGAGAGATGTGTTTCTATCGACTAGCATAACAACAAGTACTTGACTTATTCTTATAGATGTTTTATGGCTCTAATTTACACCTACTGGAATTTTTAAATCAGTGTTTTTGTCTTGTGGTTTAGTATAATAATTGCTTTGTTTTGTTAGAGTTATTGTTTTGGTGTTTGCTGAGGCTAAACTCATATAAAGCCCTGAGCACAAACATGCATGTAGATGTCTGCTGTGTGTGTGTTGCTTATCTTTGAGAGATAATGTGTAGTTTTACTCAATGAAAAAACAGTAGAGAAATAAAGATCACATCTTACAGTGGCGGTTTCTCCAAGCCTTAAAGTAATCAAATTTAACCATTTTTTCTTTTAGTTATAATATGTTAGCCTTAAGTATATCAGTAAACTGGTACTTTCAAAAACACTGACTTCGTGTTAAGGAGTTATATGCATTCAAATCTGACACAAATCTCTCACATGTGCCCAAAAAAAATAAAAATTTTGATGACATCATTCTACACTTCAGTTTCTCGTCAAATTTCCTGTCCAATCAAAAGGTGTTCAGAATATAAAGCGTCCGCCTCCTCGCGCTATGGAGCAGATCAAACTTTGAAAACGATTAGACAGTCGACATTATAAACAGCGCTGATGAATAGAGGAGACTACAGGCACATCAAAGAAAATCACAAGGTTTTAAAATTACACATCACTGTTATCGCTGTTTCTGTATATCACTCTGTCTATTAGACTATTAGCCAAAATGCTATTGGTTATTTTAAAGAGGCAGGGACACACGATATTCCTCGCGCTGTCTTTCTTTTTCAGTTTTAATCATCACATAAAAAATGCTGCATGTTCCAAGGCATTTCAGTGGGTCTTTAAATTTCTTATTGCATCTGACCCATTCCTTCAACACTTTAAAACCATCTCTTTCAACCCTCTCTTTTCACAAACCACCACAGTGCTAATACATACTCAGAAAAATGTTTGTTTTGTTTATTTTTTTACATAACTGAGTGTGTTTTTGTATGTATTTAAAATGTGTAAAAATCAAAATACTATATTTATGAATAAATATTTGGTCAGATGCCCATAATTTTAATATATGCTTTGTAAGAAGTACTTACTGTAATGCTGATGTACAATGACACATGCGCTTTCATGCATTAATCACAGAAAACCCATACATATAGCTCAAACAATCTAATTCATCCTCGCAAAGGGGCAGTTCTGAACCCACGTACAGAAAATAATTCCACAAGGAACCTGTAGTTTTATGTTTCAAGCAGAGACAGCAATAAAGACAAACGTTACGAATTGCAGCTTTAGGGTAACTGAATGGTGTTGTTATGATCCCTGTCTGTGTCTCTGTCTTGTCCTGCCCCTGTACACTTTCTGGATTGTTGTCATTACAAACTACATTTCCCATTGTGCTTTGCTGGTCTCATTATCACTGTTCATCGCAGTCACCTGTGTCTTCTTACCCTCTCCTTATCCATTGTATATATTGCCCTTGTTTCAGTTGTGATTGGTCAGCCGTTGCTTGTTGGATGTACTGTGTTACTCTTGGTTCAGTTTTTATCCCGGTTCCTTGTTGGATTTACTAATAAACTTACAACTAAGCTGCATTTGGATCCGCCTGTATTGCTGTTGCCATCATAAAAGAACGACTGTCCACCAATAGACCCAGCACTTGCTCTTGTCCGTTTGCACCATGAAACTTTTCCCCTCGAGGACCACATCCAGGATTTTTTGGACACTTTCAATTCCAGCAGCCTTCTGGATTTTATGTTATAAACATTTTCTGTTATGGACTCAATCAACCACTGAAAGATCATTTAACCTGTTATGGTCCTCGTGGGATGTTTGAACAATTTATGGAGTACACTCTGCAACTGGTCTGGTCCCCCTTCACGGTGGGGGAGGTCAAGGAGGACGTAGTCCCTAAAATGTTTTAGGGGGAGCAGTGGCCAGCCTGGTGTTTGTGGCGATTGCCACTCCAGAGCCCATCCACAACATGGCCACCACTACAGAGCCCATTCACAGCATGGCTGCCACTACAGAGCCCATCCACAACATGGCTGCCACTACAGAGCCCATTCACAACATGGCTGCCACTACAGAGCCCATTCACAACATGGCCGCCACTCCAGAGCCCATCCACAGCATGGCTCCCACACTACAACACAAAGGTCTGCTGATTTCTGTGTAGGCAGCTCGTGTTCCTGTGGTTCAAAGTTCAGTGGTCCTCCTGTGGTCATCAGCAATGCCTGTTGTCGCCCTGGGGATGTGGTGTTGTTGGGCTGCCCATGTGTCCGCTCCAGGGGCCGTTCCAGCCGATGAGTCTGCTCCTGCCTGGCCCCTGACACCACCGGCTCCTCCCTGGTTCCCTGTTCCTGCCTGGCTCCTGACACCATCAGTGCCACCCTGGTGCCCAGCTCTGCCCTCACTCCCTGCTCTGCCGGCTCCACCTTGATTTCCTGCTCTGCCGGCTCCGCCCTGGCTCCCTGCTCTGCCAGCTGTCTCCCTGTTGCCATAATAATCATCTCATTAAAGACTGCTATGGCCGCCACATGTTGGATCATTTGTAGAGGTTTTACTGTACATGCCAGAAGGCCAGCCAGCAGAGCATTGCAATAGTCCAGTCTAGAAAGAACCAGTGCCTTGAGGACTTGTATAGCGTGCGTTGTCAGGACTGGTCAGATTTTCCCGATGTTGAACAGGACAAATCTGCAGGACCTAGTTGTGTTAGCAATGTGATCAGTGAAGCTTAGCTTATCATTGACATAGCAATGATAAGGGAAGCCATGCTTCTGGATGACCGATCCTAAAAGTGAGAAGATGAAACTCAGATACCTCACCCCTCCAGGACACCCTGAAGGACCTAACTGAGACACCCACTAACCTAAGGGTTGACAGCAGGAAGTGATGGTTGACTGTATCAAAAGCAGCAGACCAACCAGCAGACCAGAGAAGTCCAACAAGATGAGTACTGATGATTTTCCAGCTGCTCTGGCCAGTCTTGGAGCATCAATGACTGAGAGAAGGGCAGTCTTGTTTGAATAAAAATAAAGAGTCTGTCCAGTATAAAAGTCATTATGTCTATGGAAAGTCCCCATAAAACATGGAAACCCAACATGTGTGTGTCTGTGTGCGCATGTGTTTGTGTGTGTTAGGGTTAGGCTTTTTCCAAAAGGTCATGTTAGGATAGTGCATTACAGAGCTACACACTACACAAAGTGGTTGCAGTGCCTGTAATAATAGTGTTCTGATGTTGTGTTTACAGTAATGGTAGATGTGAGCATCCTCTGCATTTCTCTGCTTTGCTCCTTAATCAAAGCAGTTGGAAAAGTACAGAGTATCTTAAGTATCAAAGAGCCATTTATCCTCTTCCTCTAACATCCCCTCTCTTGACCGCCTCCGCTGGCTTACATATGTGCTCTCTCCGAGGCTCTTTCTCCCAACACCACACACACACACACACACACACACGTACACACACACATTTACTTAGCTATCTAAGTAGGACATAATATACAATTATGTTCTTATTTTGTGTTCTTTAGAGAAAGGCATTGTTATTACTGTTGCTTAAGACCTGTTTACACCAAAGATTATAACTCTAACTAACTAACTATAAAGATAACAATATGGTAACATATTAATCCAATAGCAGAAACAATATAGTTAGGATTAAAAGCAATTTTTAAAGCAATTTTTTGATGAATGATAAAACCAAAATCCAGCTTAAATAAACTGGACACATTAAAAATGTAAAACTGCAGTGCATAAGAATAGAGTAAACAGAACCTTATTGTCCATTTGTTTGGATGCTAGTAAAGTTATTGTTGTCTTCATAGTTATCGTTTTTGGTGTGAACAGGTCTTTATGATTACAGTTTTGAACAAATCTCTTAGCCTAAATAATAAACTTTACACACCCTTTGTGGACATGGAAAAAATATATGGATTAAAGAGCGATGTGCTATTATTTTTCATAAAATTGTACATTTTTCACCTGTCTTTCAGCATGATTTTTAATTTTCAGGTAAAGTTTTTAGAACTGTTATTTCATGTTCTTTAAAGAGCTATCCCTTATCAATTTGTTGGTATTTGGTATTATTGTTTCTGGTTTGTGCATTTTAATTCACAGAAATCCTACAAAGTATGTTGCCTCTCAGAAACGTGTGTTCTTTTTGTCACATTCATAACACATGTATATTTCCATTTTTTAAAATAGATAACTTGTGCATAGGCTAATTCTTTTATGTCTGGACTCTATCAACAGAGGTTTAGTAAAATATAAACAGATGGTTCAATATATGTATGCTGTAAGAATTTATATTTCAAGTTTTGATGGAAAATGTTACATCCATAAACCTGGAAATACCTATATCAAGATCAGAGACTTAAAGATTTCAAGTCTTTTTTGACTTAGTGAGGAACCTATCACTAAAAACATTTTGACATTTTACTAACTCAAATGTTATACATTGTATTTTTCAGAGTGAAGAATTCCATATATACACACAATACTGCACAAATTATCCAAGGTAAGTGATACTTCTTGCAGTTTGTGGTTGAAGATCATTTCCTGTGGTTTGTGTGTGTAGAGTATCACCATCTCATGTCTCAGAGAGCCCTATATAGACTTATAAAGCATAATGCTTGAGTGTGTGTGTGTTTGTGGAATGTGAGACTTGTGTGTGCTTATATTATACAGTGTGTGGGCATAAGTGTAACTCCACTGGAGTCTTTGAGTCTGTTCCTTTACATTTCCTCCCATGGGAAACCCCCTGCCTGACAGTCTTTCTTTGTCATCTCTCTCTCTCTGTCACCATATCCAATTTGTCATTCCAATATGTCATCAGATTAAAATGTGCAAGAAATGTTTATTATGCTGTAAGAAAGGGTTTACACCTAAACCTAATCATATCAGTGGCTTGGTTTCCCTCTTTTTAAACCAACCAAATACTGCTTGTTGGTAACCTCATTTCTGACATTTTATGTCATTATCAGTCAGGCATTTAAGTGATGGCTAGCCCAAAAAGGCGAAAAATGTATTTACGCTCATGTCATTTCAAAAAGAAGATATTTTAAAAAACGCTGGTAAAACCGGCACCTATTGACTTCAAATGTATGTCACATTTCTCAAAATATCTTATTTTGTGTTCCACAAAAGAAAGAGTTATACACGGGGTTTGAACGACCTGAGGGTGAATGAATGATGAGAGTATTTTTAAACTATTTTTAACTATCCCTTTAACCACAGATGGAATAATTATTCCAACAATTCATTTTTCCAGAAGGGCTTCAGTACCTACAGGAGATGTTTGCTTTTACTGTATGCGATACTGATCTGCTTTCACAGGTGGACTTAGTCAAAAGTTTGGCTTAGAGAGAGTAGCTAAACAAATGTAGGTAAATAAAATAAATATTTTAAACACAGAGGAAGTCAATGTAATGTAGCAGAACATCATTGGGGCCTTTTATAAGAGTCATTGGAGATTTGAATGTAAATTCAATTATAGATATATTCTTTTATATGAGATATGAGTCATTTTTTCTTTTATTAAACACACACGCACACATGCTGTCACAAGCCCTACTTTTAATGTGAGGAGAATTAGAAGTAGTGTCATTAAATGCTGTCATTAAATGATGTGTGTATGTAAGGATTTTTGTCTGCTCCGTCTCCACACCCTCACACAGCTGCTGACCCTAACCAAGGTCATATGGCACGCTCCCCCACACACACACATACAGTAATAGTCCTCAAGGCAATGTCTGTATCTCGGTGATACCCGGGTCATATTTCCCATTAGGACAATGTGAAGTCTGTGTGCAGGACGCTGGAATGTGAGTGTGCACACTCGCACATATGGCTGTCTCAGTGTTTTTTGAGGCGGGGCAGCAGATCCAATAAACCGTGTTTTAACCAAAGGGCTTGACCTCACATTCTCAACTGTGCATGATCGCAAGCACACTTTAAAGCAAAGCATTTTACATAAAGAGGTTCTTTTATTTTTTACATGATAAAAATAAATGAAGGAATGCATTTTGCCGTTGTGACAAAGAAATTGCTGTTTATGGTTGTCAAAAATAGTAAAACCTGTTTTTGATAATGTGAAGAACAACATCTGCGGTTGCTAGGTCACCTCTGTGAATTGTCTTACATCCATATGCAAAAAACCACCAAAAAGTTAGTATTGAGAAAGGTCTAGCTTCTTTTGTGTGCAGAAGCCACTTTCATTCCTTGTTTTTTAATGCAGTTACATTAAGCTGAAAAGTCTCTTTTACCAGAGTGCCTATAAAATAAAGATGTTGTATTGATAATATGTGTTTATGTGCATCTGCAGGTCTGTTGCTGTTTTAACAGAGTGTATGCGAAACAAAATGGTGGCAAAGTTTCTTCGAGAGCGTCAGGAGAGTCTCAAACACTCCCTTCCTCTCGGTTCCTACCTGCTTAAACCTGTCCAGAGAATACTGAAGTACCATCTACTTCTGCATGTACGTTTACACACACTACTCTTACAAAAAGAACTGTGGTGTATGATCCGATCTGTAGTTGAGTAGTAGATTAGATCCACCAGTAGCTTTGAGCCTGTGCTGTCGAGTCATGAATCACATGACTTCAATCCTCTTTGTTCTGTATGGTGACAGCAGGAGGAAAACTTGTCATTCCATAAACTGCGTATCAGTGTCATTTATGTTACATTTGAAAGGGTGTAAACTTAAACCGAAAACCATGTATACACAGCCCAAATTAAATATGACGGCACATCGAATCTTACTGGTTCTTATGTGTCTCATGATTGAACATCTTACAGGAGATTGCAACTCATTTAGAAAAGGATTCAGAGAAGTATGATGTGATCCAGGAGGCAATTGATACCATGCAAAGGGTGGCCTGGCACATCAATGACATGAAGAGAAAACATGAGCATGCAGTGAGACTGCAGGTTGGTGTTAACTTATATATATCTACCTACTTACACTACTTCACACAATTTACAGTAAAACAATACACTTCAAGACCACTTTATGACAATACCAGTGCATTGACCATAAGGGTAACATACAACCAGGTCATGAAGCTGGTCTTTGGAACATGGTTTCCTGTTTAAAGGACCAGATAATGACCAGTCAGATACCACATAGACCCACTGCCAGCTAAATAAGCTGGTTTAATTAGATGTGGTAGTAACAAGAGAACATTCTGGTTGAGGCTTATCGAACAAAAATGTCTTTCCAAACTTGCCCGTCTGATAATTTAACTGATTTACATCAAAAGTAAGAACAATTTCACTCTTTCAGGAGATTCAGAGTTTGTTGACTAACTGGAAAGGGCCAGATCTGATTGGCTATGGTGAGCTGGTTCTTGAGGGAACATTCCGTATTCAGAGAGCAAAAAATGAGAGGACGCTGTTCCTGTTCGACAAACTGCTGCTGATCACCAAAAAACGGGAGGAGACTTACACCTACAAGGCCCACATCCTGGTAAGAATATATTTATACCAGTTGTCCAGACTGGAAAATCCAGGTCATGCCAGGTGGTCAAGCTAAAACCGTAAAGTTTGGACATGGTAACTGTTATTTTATTGGCAGCAGTATAGCCATTGTGGTCTAACTGGTTGACCTTGGTCGTGCCAGCTGGTAGGGCACTTTCAAACTAAAGCAAGAGCAAGTCCATTTGACAACATATTTAGTTAATCCCATTGCATGTTTTTTGGTATGGTATTGTCTGTTGTGGTTTATACACAAGAAATCAAGTTCTGCTGTGTTTTTTAGCAGGCTAGAAATGAAAATCGTTGTTATGGTTTTAGGAAATGTTTGGAATTTTAACTGACTATCTTTCTCAATTTCTCTTTCCTCCCCTTTATATTACAGTGCTGTAATCTAATGTTGGTTGAGGTCATTCCTAAGGAGCCTCTAAGCTTTAGTGTGTTCCACTACAAGAACCCTAAACTTCAACACACTGTGCAGGTAACCACAAATATTCATACACAAACAAGTATCCCAGGATCAGAGTTTAGTGATAAACACACAGTGGAATGTCCAGCCTGGGGCCAGGCTTCTGACAGATGGCCAATCGCCCTGAACTTTATCATAGTGACGGCAAACCTCCCTCTTCGGCAAGCATCGGCATGCATGCATGCATAGGTGTGTGTGTTAGTGATTGTATGAGTCTCGCCTGAAGCCAGTGCTGTTACATCTGACCTGTGTGTTGGACCTCAGCCGAGTAGTCATAAATATGATGTGTGTGCCACAAAGCGCCGAAGTTACAGACTATCTGAGTTAGCCCCTCTCCTGATCTCTGTAGCTAACACATGTCAAGTCAAATGTCATAACCTCCTAGGGTTAGAATATGTACTTGGATGAATCTTTGAAACTGTCAAGATGTCAGGGTCATGCTTCAGGCCAAAATCACAACAAAAATAAAAATAAAATGTAGGATTGGAGCAGACAATATCACAGTCTAAAAACTATCGCACTGTATCTTCTTCAACATTCAATTTGTTAAATACATTATCATTCAACATTTCACTAAAATGTTTCTCATGATCTTTTAATCTAAAGATGTATGTTTTATTGTTTTCAATTATTATTTCATAGTCAAAAACATATTTTTACCAACATATTGATTTATCTCATCAGAAAGCTTCATCCAAAAGAAATTAGAGAAAAGCAGCCAGTAAGAGCCCAGCATAGATAAAAACTCTGTCAATACAGCTGAGAGCTCAAAAACCTGGTGGAAATGCCAAGAGTACATTTTTATCAATTAAAACACAGAGCATCTATGCTGTGTTTGTTGTAAACTAAGTTTTATATATTGTATATAACATAGCCTAATTTTACATGTTGTTTATCATAGTTTGTTTCCCATAAACTGATGGTTGAGAAACAAATATTCCCATCAAACTGCTGTTTGTGTATGCAGAAATGAACTGTGTATACTGCTAAAGACCTGTTCCACTCCATCACATATGTTTGTTAGTCCCTGCCATTGCTGACATCCATCCAGTTTGTTTGAACTCGTTTTAGCTTCTGTTCTCCAAACTGTCCTCAGTGGGCTGCACATAATGAATCTCTTAACATCTGATTGAGCAAATATATCTGTAATCAACCTTTAGGCAAAGTCTCAGCAGGACAAGAGAACGTGGGTCTTGCATCTAAAGCGTCTGATCCTCGAAAATCATCCAGCCAAAATACCAGCCAAGGTTAGTAAAATTAAGGTTAAAAAACAAACAAACACACACTGTCCTATTTATAATTCTGTAGAATTTGAACACATTTGGCTGTTGCCACTGAAGCAGTTCATCTTACACACCATCAAAGAACACTGAAGGTGAGATTCTGTTCACAGACATGAGGTGGAAGCGCCACCCAGAGGATATTTGACTCATTCCAACAGTTCAGTAATGGACACAGAAACTCTTTTTTCATTTGTGTCTTATTTTATCATACATATTTCAAAAATGATACAAGCTTAGGTATCATTTGATTTCAATGATTTCAAACTTAAGCACTTTAAATGAAATTATTAATAGAAACATTATAAATTAAAGTATTTTCTGTAAACAACTTACATAAAATGTCCACCGTGTTATGGAAGAATACACAATAGACTGATAATATGTACTATGTAATATGTAATATTACAGATGTATATTTAAAAAGAATTGCATATCAGTTGGAACCCATTTTTTAACATTTTAAATTAAAGGATCAGTACAAAAAACTACTGAAATTCTACAAAAATAATAAGCCTGCTTGTAAATAGAAAATTAAATGTAACATATATTTAAACAAAATGCATAAAGTAGACTATATAGCATAAAGAATGCTGGTGCATCCTGTTAGTATAACTGAGATGACTGGACGGGGTGGAGGAAAAACACCACATGGTCTGTTTTGAATATATATTGATGATTGTTTTGAATTTATATTGACTATGTTTTAATTTATAATGACATAATTTGTATAGAATTTTTAGATCACATTTATTTCCCTCTATAATCCTCTAACAGTGTCCTCTTAAGTGGACATTTTGTGCGTGTCAAACTAAAACTGTAAAACTAAAACACACATTATACAGCAGAGCTTCACATTGACCTTCACAGACAATCTTTTGCCTCTGAAAGTGTGATGAAACAATCTGTGTTGATGTCATTACACTGGACAAATCTTCAATTAAATTTATGTCATACATTATGTGGTGGACACAACAAACTGTTTTATCATTATCCAATTTTTTTTAATTATAGGAAAAAAACTAGTTTTAAAGGTAATGTAACCACTGACATTTAATTATCTGAAAATGAAAAGTCAAAGGAATCAAAGGAGGGTTTTTTCACTTGCGTTGCCAATAGGTTTTCAAATACAGCCCTCTAAACATGAGAAAATGATTGTAGTTAATTATATAAAAATTTACTTTAGGTAGATAAAAATTGTAATGATTATTTCCATGCAAAGTTTATTTTCATTATAATTAAGTGTGTAAAATCATATTTTTCATTTTGGGTTGATATGTTTTCTCTGTCTTTCTACAGGCTAAGCAGGCCATTCTTGAAATGGATACTGAAAGTGAGTAATACACTGATAGCCACGATAAAACAGCATAATGTAGTGCATGTGTGGTGCAACTATGTCCAACTTTTATCCAATTTTTTAGATCACCCAGGTTTGAACTACAACTCTGAGGGTGACAAGAGAGTGAACTCTAAAGATGGCCCCTCTCCTCGCAGAACACGGAGAAAGACAGGTCAGACAATTCATACTATTAGCATTCATTTATTCTTTCTTTTTATTTTTCCTTTCTCTGACTTTTGTCATATGCTTTCGCTTTCTCCACAGAGCCCTTATCCAAATTACTGAAAAACTCTAAACACATTAGTAAGTAAAAGTACTTAATGAAAAGAACAATGCCTGTAAGTAATGTTAATTGTAATAATTCTGTGTAATTTTTCTTATCTTTTTTGCTGTAGTATCCAGCCCAGATATACAAAAGGTAAGAAACATCATATTCCAGCATGTATTCTTTATAGTGAATGAATGAACATTTTTGTATATAAAAAATGTATAAATCTAAATTTAAATGAAACCTCAACATTTTTTCTGGCAGCGTTCTAGTTTAGGAGTCACTCTGCTGTCACCTGTGGCTCATTTGGGTTCTATTGGCCGATCACGTAGCCTTGTTAGCGAATCTCAAGAGTCTCTGGACCCTGGTGACCATGGTGACCACAGTGATGTTGAAGAAGGGCTTCATCCACAGGATGCTGATGATGAGGATGATACTGGTCTGGTTAGTGTGATTTGAGACGCACATCACTGTCTGTTACATAATTATTTAGAAGTCCCTCACATTGCTGTAGGAGACTTTCCATGCTTTTAGCAAATTGTACTGTGTATAGCTAAATTATCATGAATGTCTTAAGAGGTGACTGGTTTTGTACAACCAGGAATCTGGGGGTAAGCTGAGGGTGCCAGGAAAGAGTTGCCGGAAAAGGCTAAACCAGCAAGTATCAGTTGACAGCATTGACCAATGGAGAAACCACAATCTTACACATACAGATCTCCAGGTAAGAAGCATAACATATATCCAGATTATCCTTCAAAGATCATTCTTGTTGTCCAGTACAAATATCTAAAAATACTTCAATAAAGATATATTCTTTTTAAAAGAAAATGACCTTAAATATTAAGTGTTGTTCCCTGAAAAAAATATGCCTGAATTTATATACTTAATAGCAATTAAATACTTTGAAGCAAAAAAAGTTATTTTTATTAGCAGTTAGGGTGTAAATCACCCCTAAGAGAACAGTTCTAGTAGTTTTGCATTAAAAAGCAGAAATAAGAGACTACATGCCATAAAAAAAGATATGGCAAATCCAAACTTGCACAGGAAAGTTCTCCTTTTTTTTCTCTGCATTTAACAAAAGTAAAAAGTAAAAAAAAAATTTGATGTTTCTATAAGACATTTCAAGTGAACAGAATTTGTTGTGTGAGGATAAATTAATGAAATATATGTATGGTAAAAATGCTTTTTACTAATTTTTGCAGTCTGCCAAACAATCCTTGCAAAAGGAGGTTGTCAGTACCCCTATCCTACAAGTGACTGCTCCTCCAGAAACAGAATCAGATGAACACATCTCTCACGTGTTTAGAACAAGCACAGAACACTCTGTTTGCAACATATGGGCAGACCATCGAATCAGAAGGGCTATGTTTCCCACTCGCCAAAAATCTTTCCAAATTGATGATGATGAGGACATCTATCAGATGTTCCTGCCAACAGAGAATGATATACGCAGTCATGATGCAGAGAGCGACCATGAAACTACTCAACATCCAGAAAGACCATGTAGCTGGCACGTAGAGCAGACTCAAACATCACAGATAGACCTCACCGCAAACAGGGACAGGGTACTTCGCAGGGCCAGCAGTGTTGGAGAAAAACAGAGTGAACGACAAAGCCCTACCAAGCATGCCTTACAAGAGGAAGAAATCAACCACCAGACTGAGTCTTCAAGCAATGAAATTTCGGGCTCATCTTCTGCCGAGCAGTTGACTGTAGATGATATTGAGAATGTTTATGATAACATTAGTTATGAGGAACTTCAAGCCATGGGGTTGATTCCCAAAGACCAAGTTAATCATGCCCTTACTGAAGTAGCAGAGGTCAAACAAAGGATAGCACCGAAAGTTATAATCACTCCAACGGAAACTGAGAGTTCATGTGAAAGCAGTAGGTCATCTGGCCAAGAAGGGGAACCATTTGAGACGCGTGAGCTTCAAATTGTTGAGGATGAGGAGCATGTTTACAACACTGTTGTTTTCCAGGAACGCCCAGTCCTTTCGGCTGATATGAATCAGGGAGAATCACAAAGCCTGAACACATCTGAGATAGATCTCATGGCTAGCCAGATTTTAGGAGGCTTTGTTTCTAAGGAAAGCCTCAATCCTTCTGATCATGAAAACTCTCAGTTTTCCTCAACTGATCACATGTTAGATCAAGTGGATGAGATCTGGAATGATTTGGAAAACTACATCCGGAAAAATGAAAAGAAACCGGACAGACTCCCCGCAGCATTTCCTGTTAGTGGAACAGACCCCAAATCTCAACCAAGAGCAGATGATTCTGCAAACAAAGCACAAGATTCACCAAAAAAAACACACAGCTCCCCAAGAAAAGCAAACAGGTTACAACAAAGAGCTAATGATTCTCAATGCAATGCTCAAGAATCTCCAAGCAAGAACGCCAATGCCAGGCAACAATCAAATGACTTACCATGTGAAATTCTTGTAAAACATGCCCCTATAGTTAGTGCACCACCTGAATCACCCATTCTTCAGCCATCTAACTCCCCTCCGGCTTTACATATTCCCATCGTCAACATCCCAGACATTCTTCCAGAAAACAAGACAGAAGTAAAAGATGAAGCATGTTCTTCTGGAGCTCCTTCCCCTCCTTTGCCCCCAACCCCTAAGCTTCAGTCTGGCACAGTAAAGAACATCCGCAACAAACTAGCAAGGTTAAGCAGTGGTAGCTTCCGTATGGATGATGAGGACAATCCCTTACAGAAAGATTCAGAGCTTCAGGCGTTGTTTCATAGTTTAGAGTCTGGCTCTTCTAGTATGCTGCTAGATGGTGAAGCTTGTGACCAGGTTCTTGAGCTAGGCGAGAAGAGCAAGAACAGAGTGTTCCTGATGGCTAGGCAGTACAGTCAGAAGATCAAAAAGGCCAACCAATTACTGAAGATGAAGAGCATGGACCATGAACCTAGTTGTGCTAGGCTTAGGATAAGCAAACAAAAAGACTTGGCAGCAATTCTGGAGGAGAAAAAACAAGGTGGTACGGCTATTGGTAAGAAACATATGCATGGTTAAGGCCATTAATTACTTTTTATTGAAAAGAGCTTTATATAGACATAAACAATAAATATGTGTAGTTTTTTTAACGGGATAGTACTTTTTCATATCCTAGAGACAACTGTAAGCAAGTAATTGGTAGGTTGAATCCCAGAAAAGTTTAAATATTGCGACTCATTTAAACATTTGCTTTGTTTGTTGGAGTGCCACTACCAGCCGACATAACAGTATTGGCTGAATCAAATCAAAGGAGTTTTTTTGGATTCATTATATATTTTTTGGATTCATTATAATAAATGTATTATAGTTTTGTGTGGTGATGCTAGTGGCACAGAAATTGCACACTCCTTTTTAAAGGGTTTGATATCTCCTGATTTATGTCATAATTATTGCTTAAATAAATTTTATGACCCTTTTCCTTTCTTTTGTGCAGGTGCAAGAATAGCTGAGTACTCTCAATTGTATGAACAGGTGGGTTTTAAGGGTTCTTCTACCACTCCTCCAGTACTGAGGTCATCAGTCAGTATTGCAGGCCCCCATCCACTTTTCCCAAACACCAGCTCCTCCCCTTCCTTATCTGAGAGCTTGACACAAGAATCTGATTGGTTGAACTGCACATACAGTAATGGCGAACTTGCAGATTTTGTGTCTTGGCCAGCAGAAACATCAGCATGCACTTTAGCCTCATCAAGAGGAATGAACCCTGCAAGTTCAACCCCTGCCTTGAAGAAACTCCCACCCACTCCTAGCACTCCTCCCAATCAGCGTTGGAGTGCCTGTGTGACAACACCTTGTAAAGATGACTCTGATCACATTTACTCTTCAATAGGACCACGTACTATTAAAGTTTCATCCTACAATCGCTGCCAGTCATCATCTTCTTTGATAGATCAGAGAGGAAAAGATAATAGCAGGGGACTGTGCAACTGGACGTGGGAGGTGCAGGAAACACAATCACAAATACACATGCCTCGACAACACAGCCTCCCCAGCCAGGTAACCTCTGACCATTCCATGCCCTGTGATATTACTCTGCAGGACTCACAGCAAGTACTGGTGCTGAGCAAACATGCACCTCTGAATGCGCAAAGTGCCACTAAGAATTACCTGGCCAATTTTAAAGACAATGGAGATGATGATGATGATTACGTAGAGATCCGTTCTGAGGACGAGGGTGAAGAACAAAAACAAGAAATGCTGGCACAACTGCATACTGGAACCGCTGTTAGCTACTGCAGCCAACCTCAGAACGGCACACAAACCCTGGGTAAAGGACAGCAGGTTTCTACTAACTCTGAGATGACCCTGCAGGGATATCAGTGGAATGATGCCCACTGCAGTCAGGGTATAAATCAGCCCAAAATTGTTCAGTCTCTGAGAGAAAAATTCCAGTGTCTCAGCTCTAGCAGTTTTGCATAAAAAGCAGGAAAAAGAGACAACATGCCATAAAAAGTAAGACTGAACTTCCACATGGAACATGTTACACAAAGACACAACACATATATACAGTATTTAAATTGTAATGTACTTTACTGAGTTACACACAACAACAACACATGTAAATGATAGATTTAGCATTACTCTGCTCATATCTCTGCTTGAATTTGGCGACACACCATAGCAATTACAAATCTTTGGTCGATTTTATATCTCTATTTCTTCATGCGAGGATTCCATAACATATAAAGCTCAACTTTAGGTCATATCATAACTGTAAGTTTTAAATGATTCAAAATGTAGTTCATAAAAGGAGAAAAAAAATGTAAAGTTTAATCATAGGCACAACTCTTATATGAGACAATATTCTCATAAACTACTGGTTATTCTACTCTGCTACATTTATATAAATGCCACATCAAACTTTAAGATATGACCTGTATGGAGCACATGACTGGTAATAAAATTCCTTCATATATTCCTTCAGAACCTTCATATAATAATAATGCCAATTCTTGATTTTTATTGGGTAGAATTATGCCTAGTAAATCTGGTTTGGTGTAGTTGGCTGCATCTACAGGAAACTATGCTAACATTAGCCAGTGACAATTCAGTGTGTAATATTTGTGTGCCATGTTTGCTTTAGGCCAAGAATGCATAGACTCCAGATATCAAGTGCATGATGAAATGGTAGTTGCAAACAACCACACTTCATACATTAGCATAATATGAGTAACTCTAAGAAAAATTAGTATACTGATTTTATTTTTGTCTTGTTTTGCACATGAACAGAACCACCACTAGGAAAAGTAACTAGTCATAAAGACTGAAAATGTGGTTCAATCAGTTGTGTTCAGGGGACCATGTTGGATAATGAGATGTTAAAAGCATACTGTAATTTAATGTAAATTTAATGTTTTGTATTGTGTGAACATTTACTTGTCTTTAGTGTTTAAAATATTTAGGATTTGTTGTCTTTATCCTTACTGCACCTACAAATAAAACACTGCTTGACCTACACACTGTCTGTCATCCTAGCACAGTTCAGTTTATTTCATTCTTTATTTATTTGCTTTTTAATATTTGTGTTCTTGCCCTAATTTTGAATGTTGAGGTGTCTGCCTCACTTTGATGAAAAAATATTTATTACATGTTTAGATTTCGATTGGTTATCAGCTGGTATGATTTTGAATTGTGAATATTGCATTTTCTGTTCACATGTTACATTAAAAGAAAGAATCTCACGTGACTTAATACTAAATACTACATACAAAATGAAAAATGGATCAAAGCTATAAATGAAGAATGTTTATGTTGTGTCAGTACATTTTGTTTGATGGGGATTGTTATCCTTCATTAGATTTGTTTTCGTGCACTTTCACTCTATTTTATAAAATATGTTCTGTATGTAAAGATGTACATTTCATGAATATTACCATAGATGTGTTTTCAAGAACTTAAGTTAAGGTTTTGCTTTTTCAATTTATATAACTGCCTAGTTGTTACTGTTCAAAGATTTGTGTTTTAGGCAATAAATAAACCTTAAATTGAAACAAAAACTGTTATAGCCTTCAGTTTTCTTTCTAAAACTAAGTATAATTATATCTCATTAAGTTATCATATATATAAATAGTATATAATTATATAGTTTCTTTTTCATGCTAGACTCAAAATAAATAATTTTATGAATTTAAAAGAGATTTTGACCATTTCAATTATGTTATGATATAATATGTGGATTGTTGCGAAACAGCTTTACATAAACATTTTAGCATAAAAATGACTATACAAACATAAAACAGTTCTGCAAAAAATCACCAAATTGGGATACTATGTCGAGACCAAGACAAGACCAAAGACTTTAAAGGTCCGAGACCAAGACAGGCAGAGACCGGGTCAAGTACAAGACCAGCACGGCTACAATTCATCATAAAAGACCCACATAACACCTAAATATCAACACCAACGGGTCTTGGTCTCCGTTTAGGTGGTCTCAACCACAACCCTAGTGTTTCCATCCAAAATGGTATTAAATCACAAGGGAGGAGACCGGATCCAAACCTTGAGATTGATGTGGTCCCAATCATCTCAGTCAGTGTTGCATTGCAGTATTTACATACTGATGTGTTTTTCATTTTAATGTTGTTTTGCAGACAAACTCAGTGTGGTTAAAATAGCTAAACTGTTTTAGCCGACATCTCACATACAGCAACAGCATCCCGTACCTCACCTGATCTTAAAAGCTTGTAAAGGGGGGCGGAGACGGCTGACAACTGTTATCACACGCAATTACAGATTTTTATTTTAACTTGAAAATTTATTTCCCACAAAATGTGTCATTTTGATATATATTTTAAAAATATTTTAATAATTTTATTAAATGAATAATTTTAATGTATATAATGAATTTAAGTTTTGAATGGGCTGCATTGGCACATCAACTGTCTGGAGTTGCTGGCCGTTCTCCTGGCACTCAGACGTCTTCGACCTCTGGTGCAGGACAAGCATTTGTTAGTCCGCTCAGACAACACTGCGACTGTGGCCTACATCAACCATCAAGGCGGCATACGCTCATGGTTGATGTCGCAACTAGCCAAGTGGCATCTCTTCTTGTCCTGTTGTACCTCGCACAATGAGGACCCACTGAGTTTGACGGCACAACAGTGTTGTGTTGCCTTCTTAAGATCAAGTTCAAGTTTATTTGTATAGCGCTTTAACAATGATGCTTCAAAGCAGCTTTACAGCAGAATAAACAGAATGACAAACAGGAAAATATAAATGCTAATTTAATATCTAATATCAGTAATATCTAATATCAGCAGTCTCTTAGTGAGCACTCCAACATGGCGACGGTGGCAAGGAACCCACAGGATCTTACAGGACAACATTATTAAAACATTATTAAAAAGTATTAAAAAATTATTAAATTACTGGGAGGTCGGCCGCTAAGTGGAGTTCGGATGAGATTTAAGTAATGTAACATATTGTGTTATTTTCCCCAAAATGTAATTGTAATACATCCCCATCATCATGTGGGATGTTCAATCAGACAATGTGGAAGAATGCAATGAACAATGGAAGCTCATCTTTCCCATTGTTATATAATAAAATGTTCAAAAGTTTAGTTGAATGCTAAATACCCTCTCCCTGTTTATACTATATAATAAAATGTTTTATTAAAAGCAGTTGGTTGCCTTGTTTATTTTCATACTATGACCAGCATTTGTTTGCATTTATTCCTATTCTCTAAATGTATGCTAATGTAAATGTTTATTAATAAACTATGGTTTTATTATAGTAAAAGTGTAGTAATTATGTTTTTGACAGATAGACATCGTGTAGCCACATTTGACTTAAAATACTATGGGTAACCACGGCTTATTTAGGGTTACCATAAATTGTTTCATATATTAACTGATTTACTGTATCTCCATCACTCTCCAGGAAAAAAGGGTTACTATAAATATAGTAAGCAATTCACATTTCAAATTAATATTTACCAAAATAGTTGAAAATAGTAATTTATGTTGTCTATCTCGCTTAAACCTATTCAGATTAATTGACAGCCTGGGTTTGTTTGGAGCTATTGAGCGCTCCATGAACCACGTTTTTTATTATTATAATGCTTTATATTGAACAAACTCAAAATATTAATAATAATAATAATACCAACAGAATTACAGGAGAAGAAAAAAACACATATAACAACAACAATTAATAATAATAATAATAATAATAATACCAACAGAATATACAGGAGAAGAAAAAACCACAAAAAACAACAATCAATACCATAGTTCAAAACAAAGATCATAGACAAAAAAGAAAATAAGTACAAATAAATAAAAATGATATATTAAATACAGTAGAGAGTTTGTAGGCCGTGCAAATTGTACATGTTTTAAGAGCTTTTTTGTTAAGTGAAATTGTGAGTAAGTAATGTTTCGCTCCATGAACCACGTGACTTCGCTGGGCGAGATCATAGTGACGGAGTTCCGCCTTCCTTCAATATTCTGCAGTCTGCGGGCTTGAGAACTTCACGCTAAATTGTTGGTCGGAAATATGATTTTTTTATACAGCAATTTTAGATATTTCATTCTTCCCCATTCAAGCTGTTAGGACTGTGGTCTTTCTATGATTGAAATCGCTGCCCGAAGCCGTTGCAAATATAACCGCCTAGTGCAGCAACTTTCCTACAGGGACTTTGCCATCGAGTGAGTTACCAGATTCTGGGAATTGTAGTTTTTCTACATCTACCAGTTCATGAATGATCTATATGGGTTTAAAGCCTTTTGAAAACAGTAATATATAACTTCATCTCTTTTGAACCAGTTCGTATGTGTTTCGAGTACGAAGTGAAGCTTTGTTATCAGGACTGATCTGGAACTTTCTATCCGCCGCCCTTCTCGTGTGACGCGATCCACCCATAATCCACCGCGCACAACTCCATCCTTTCTTCTCTACCAGTCAACATGTCTATGGCGGAGGGTCCGTTAACCGTGCTCGGCCAGAGAACGACCGGCGAGTCCGTTCGGGCTCAAAACGGTAAGTCCGAGTGAACTCATATTCGTCTATAAAACAAGGCGAGAGGAGCGATTAATGGCCGTCGTGCGGCGATACCGTTGCGGAAGAGCTGCGGCCGGTGTCTCGCGATGCACGTGCGGCTCGGCGCAATATATTATCCTTAGGAAAATGACTCACGGGTTTTTGATGTATTTACAGTAACTCCCAATGTACAACTAACTCACTTTATTAACTAGTTTATCCGTGATATTTGTAATAAAACTGTATTAATGCAAACCAATAGCCAATATCTACTACACTTTCTATAGTTAAATCAGGGTTAATCAATGCAGTGTTACGCACACAAAATGCGCGTTACATGTGTGGTCAATAAACAACGCACTTTTTACGAAATATAAATTCTCACAGAATGTATTTATTACCAATATATTGAGCCATCGGTAAAATATTATTCTATGCACGAGGTAAAACGGAAGTATACGTACGTTATGGATGTGACAAAATATAACACGCGTTTTGGAGAGGAAGCAGTAATGTCCAACAAATGCCCAAAAAGGGATGACTCTTCAAGAACATAAAAATAGTGTCCATTTATGAGGTATATGGACTTTCATAGATGTGACCAACTTGACAATGAAAAATAATGCTTTAAACATAAAAATCTATAAAAAAAGAAAAAAAAGAAAGACCTCACATGAGTATTTAAACCATCGAATATTGACATTTGAGCTATCAGTATGATGAAAACCTTCTGTAAAAACTCATTATTAAACTTAAAATTCATTGTGAGGTTGACATTTGCATGGAGAATACTAATAAACAATCCTTTCATGCACAACAGTACTGAGTAACTGATGTTCTTCATCTGTTCATTTACAGTCATGGCCGCTGCATCCATCGCAAATATCGTGAAGAGCTCTCTTGGGCCCGTCGGACTCGACAAAATGCTGGTGGATGACATCGGAGTAAGTGAAATTTCTCTTCTGTATATGACTTTTTCAAGGAAATGCAAACAATTAGGCCTATTTTAAAATGCTTATCATGTTATCTACTTTTAGGGGCTTACAATGTTGAAATATGGTGGAATGTCAGTAACTTTAAATCTCATTGGTTCTCATGTACCCTGTTGTCATATGTGTATCTTGTCACTTGCTTTAGGAGCTGCACCATTTTGAGTACCATAGTTTAACATGTTTGCTTCATGTTTTGTGTGCGTTCAGAGGAAATAAGGAAGTCATATACATTTGGGATGGCCTTAAAACAGGGGTGTCCAAACTCGGTCCCGGAGGGCCACTGTCCTGCAGAGTTTAGCTCCAACCCCAATTAAACACACCTGAACCAGCTAATCAAGGTCTAATTAGGCATACAAGAAACTTTGAGGCAGGTTTGTTGAGGCAAGCTGAAGCTAAACTGTGCAGGACAGTGGCCCTCCAGGACCGAGTTTGGACACCCCTGCCTTAGGATGTGTAAATTATGATAAGAGTCTTCACTTTTGGACAAACTTATGCTCTAAACATTACTAAGCCGTTTTCTGTTTTTTTTGTGGGTTTGCTTTCCAGGATGTGACCATAACCAATGATGGTGCCACCATCCTGAAGCTCCTGGAGGTGGAGCACCCAGCAGCGAAGGTCCTCTGTGAACTGGCAGAGCTGCAGGATAAGGAGGTTGGAGATGGCACAACATCAGTGGTAAGATGTTTGCTTAGATGCTACTCTGGGCTGTGGGATATTAACCTAAGCAAGAGTAAAAAATGTTACAAAGGAACGATTTGATCTCACAATTTTACAAGGGGAGGAACAAGGGATGCCGTGTTGCTGTACCTTAATTACATTGTAATATATTTTGTTTTCTGAAGTCTAAGAACATAAGGTCTGGACTAGTAACTGGAAAGCTGTTAGTTCAAGCCCCTTAGAAACAGTCCGTAAGCCAGCAGAGCACTTTGCTTTTGTGAACGACCTTATTCTAGCGAAATGGTCCATGTAAGTGCAAAATACATTATGTAAAAGGCCAATCCAGAGCTCTGCAACATTTTTTAGGATGTGTTTTTTAGTCCTATGCGAAAATTGTTAATGCCTAAAGAGTCACACTGGAAAAATGAAACCAAATTAGGAATTCATGTTGGTTACTACTACTTTTCCTGTTCTAGTACCACTCATCTGGCCTTCATCCGTATGTCTGGCTATGCTAACAGTACAGTACAGAGACTGATCATTTTCACTTAATGTGAGATGAAATAGTAGAAATCATGCTCACTGATGGGTGTTGTGTGTAGGTGATCATTGCTGCAGAACTTCTGAAGAGCGCTGATGAACTTGTGAAACAGAAGATCCACCCTACCTCCATCATTAGTGGATACAGACTGGCCTGCAAGTAAGAGTCACTTTCCATGCCAACAGGAAGTCCTGTGTGTCTTTGTATGATTTAACAGGGCGTTTTGACAAAAACTGACTGGCTCTGCTTTACAGAGAGGCGGTTAGATACATCAATGAGAATCTGACCATCGGCACAGATGATCTGGGCAGAGAGTGTCTCATAAACGCTGCCAAGACTTCTATGTCTTCCAAGATCATTGGAGTGTATCCTCTTTTATGTTTTTTAACACAGTTTTGCATTCACAGAATCAACCTTTATTGACATGTTTTAAATGACTTGCATAATACAATATTTTTTTTAATCACTGTTATCTTCATTTTATGTTTGTTTTTTTGAGAATTGAGAATAATGTGAATTTTGCATGTGTAAGACTAAGGTTTTTAATATAAATCGTCTTCTCTCACAAACGTTTCGTTTGACTTCCGATAACATTTATTAACCCACTGGTGTCATTTGGAGTACCATTTTGAGACCAGTATATGAAGATAACATGATGCCATTTTCAAACTATTTGTTTTTGTTTCATATACAAAATTAATATAGGTTTGTTATAGTAAACGTCTAGTAAGCACACTTATAAAATAGTACAGGTGATATTACCACCAATGTTGCTCTAAAAACATATGACTTTCTCATAGCACGTCACACACTAAAAAGTTGTGCATTCTTTAAACCTGAACAATTTGAAGCTAATGAAAGTGAGATTAGCCTTATTTAGGTACCTGTGAAGGTATGTTGGTCCTTAACGTTTTTCAGTGATGCAGATTTTTTTGCGAACATTGTGGTGGATGCTGCTCTGGCCGTAAAGTTTGTTGATGGTAAAGGTGTGGCTCGCTATCCCATCAACTCTGTGAATGTGCTAAAGGCTCATGGACGCAGCCAGAAAGAGAGTTTCCTTGTCAATGGATATGCACTTAACTGCACCGTCGGATCCCAAGGTTTGCCCATCTGTTTGCTTGCATGTATTGATATTGTGAGATACGTGTTTTTATGTTTATGTATTAAATTAGTTAAAAATCTAAAATTCCTATTCAGGAATGGTAAAGCGTGTGTCCAACGCAAAGATAGCCTGTCTGGATTTCAGCCTTCAGAAGACCAAAATGAAGCTCGGTGTTCAGGTTGTCATAAATGATCCAGAGAAGCTTGATCAGATCAGACAAAGGTGAGATCAGACACCTACAAACATGAAAAAAACATTGAAATTTCCCATTTTCATTGCTGCCTCACTGTCAATGGTGTGTGTAGTTATACGCGTGGGAAAAAGCAATCGCAGCCCAAAGCCATTAAAAGAGACAGATGCTGATGTGCGTCTTGTTCTACCTTTGAGCTGTACATTGTGATGTCTTCAATATGTTGTATCCTTAATTTGATAATCAATTAAATGTTTTACAAATTAAAGGTACTTTATTGTGATGTAAATGTATATCAATAGAAACATTATTGGACACATTTGTTTTAGTTTGTCACTGCATAGTTATGCCACCCAGTCCAGCCCAAATTGTCTGTTTACCTTTGTCTTTGGCATTCATTCCTTAGGGAGTCAGACATTACTAAGGAGCGCATTCAGAAGATTTTGGCGTCGGGTACGAATGTTGTCCTGACTACAGGTGGCATTGATGACATGTGTCTGAAGTACTTTGTGGATGTAGGAGCCATGGCAGTAAGGAGAGTGCTGAAGAGGGACCTCAAACGAATCGCCAAAGCAACTGGAGGTTGGCTGGCTGTGTTTGTTTTTGTCTACAGTTAGCTTATGCCTTGGGTTGGAAACAAAGAAAAACTTAGCAATATTTGAATCAGCCTCGTGAGTTATAGGATTTAATTGATCCTGTAAATTAAGAAACCAAATTTTTCAGTGAGAAGTTTTAACATACTTAAATTTTCATCCTTATTTCTCCAGCTAATTTGTGTGGAACTTGATTTTATTTTGTACTTGTTTGTGAAAACAAATGTGCAGAAGTATTTAATTGTCTTGTTGCATTTGTCACCATGCAGCCACTGTTTGCTCATCTCTATCTAACCTGGAGGGGGAGGAGACGTTCGAGGCGGCCATGTTGGGTCAGGCAGAGGAGGTCCTACAGGATAGAGTGTGTGATGATGAACTCATTCTTATCAAGAAGTGAGATTATTACCCTTTTTATCCATCCCTGTACTAAACTTACGCCTAATATTAACAACAATTTCCAGTAAACAGGAAACTCACTAGCCACATGATGGGATGTTTTTTTAGGATATTCAGAGTAAACCTCACGTAATTAAATTAAACAATTATGAGGCGCATATGTTATCCAGTGAATTTTTTTTCATACGAGATTTAAAAGGACTTTTACCTGCATACGTGGTGCCGAGTTATGCACGTTGGCTTTGAACTCCAAAGCCTGAGCACTGTTCTTGTTGTTTCGGTGGTGGGACTGTAAAAGGCAGAAAGTGATAGGTTAGATATTTGAGATGGACTCTTCAGATTCTTTACGCATTACATTTGTGACACACTTTAATGCTGCCAACACAGCTTAAGCTTAAGCTAAAGATTTCTGCCATCCACTAACTTGGTGACAGTACGGTCTACAATATAGCAGGCACTGCCCACTTTTGTTCTATGAGTCGGGCAAACATGTCAGTGATGGAGTTCCACCTAGTCTTACAGGGCTGTATCAGAAAGTTTGATCTGTGCCTGTATGTCACAGAGTGCTTCCGTACATTTATTCATTCTGCTTTTTGAGCTAAAACAGTGTTTATTGTTCGTTGTGTAGATTCAAGCCCTGTCACGGAAACTGCTGGACGCATCTTTTTGATAAATCATAGTGCTCGTTGCTTTGTTTTAACATACAGTCGCGCAATCACATTTTAACGCACATTGAAATGTGTTTTAACACATAATCACAATGTTTGCATTTGACATTATCGACTTTTAATGTAAATTGGTCCCAGACATAACTTGGCACGCACACTTCATTTTTGAGTAAATTATGAATTAATTTTCCTTTTTAAATTTGTAAATATTTAAGTGAATGATTATCGCACATCACATTTTCTTGCAAGTTATTGGTGGATGAGCGTAAGCCATTCTTGAGTAGACTAAAAAAACTAAAGTGAAAAAATCTGCCTTTAGAGGCACGTTTAATAAATGTACATTATAGCGTCACAAACCTTTCTTTCTCTGACTTTCAGCACAAAGGCACGTACGTGTGCCTCTATCATCTTGCGTGGGGCGAATGATTTCATGTGTGATGAGATGGAGCGCTCGCTGCATGATGCTCTGTGTGTGGTCAAGAGGGTGCTGGAGTCTAAATCAGTGGTACCAGGGGGTGGCGCTGTAGAGGCTGCTCTATCTATTTATCTGGAGAACTATGCTACCAGCATGGTAAGGACTTGGTTTGTTTGTGTATTTGTATGTTTTTATTAAATATGTGTCTGAAGTACATGGATAATTCGTATGTATGTTTCTTTGTTCGATCTCAACACTTCAAGTGTTCTGACCTTCTGTTGTTGTGCTGTAGATTTAAATCTGCACCATGTTCAACAAGCAAGCTTATCTAACATGGGTTTTTAGGTTATAAAAGCAATATAGCCTAGTGAAGTGTTCTCATCTACATATTAAACATAGCAACTTATTTATTTTAATTTCTGATAAATGATATGCAGAGTAAATGTAAGAAATGTAACTTAAGAAATGTAGTTAGTTGCTCCAGGTGAAATTTGCAAAATAAACCACATTAAATCTAGATGTAACTAGATAATGTTGTTGAAAAAATTTTATTTTGTTTTATGACACTGTTTGCATGTTTATCTTTGTATTGTCAGTCTTAAAATCTTTTATAAAGATAATGATTAGATAATGGTTATAGTAATTATTTTACATTAACAAAACACCTATTTAAACCACCTGTACCTGTAAACGCACCACATTAGTGTAATGCATTTTATGGGCACTAGAGTTTTTCAGTAAACCCAATGTTACAAAAAACTTAAAATTAAGCAATAAAGCAAATTAAGTTCAAAGCATGAACATCCCTTTTTGGTCTCTCTGTAGTTACATATATAGATTTAATACAAAGATTTGTTACTTTTAAATTTACTCCCATTATAATTGCTGCCATGCCTGTTTGATGTAATGTGCAGTTATACGCGTGGGAGACAGTAAGAGTCTTGAGCGGATAAACAGCTCTGTTGACAGCTGCGTCCATCCTGCTCGAAACAAACATGCCTGATTTATCATTAAGAAACAAAAAACTCTTTCCCTTGGTGTGTAATACAATACAAATAAGCATTTCCCTTGTGTTGGCTGCAGGGCTCCCGTGAGCAGCTGGCTATTGCTGAATTTGCTCGTTCTCTGCTGGTCATTCCTAAAACTCTGGCAGTCAATGCTGCACAAGACTCCACTGACCTGGTGGCCAAACTCAGAGCCTTCCACAATGAGGCTCAAGTCAACCCTGAACGCAGGAATCTCAAGTGGTGAGTGTGTCATCAACATTGTGATTTTTGTGTGAATTTGTGTCCATGTGTGGTTGTGTGTGTGTGAATGGGGATGTATTTACTCGCTTTGCTTTTAGGGTTTGAAGATGCACTTTTCTTTCTCTTAATATATATTTAACATATTGCTTATAATTAATGTGTTTCCTGTACAGCTGATTTGTAACAATGAAAATTGTGAGTCAGGTTTAATTAAAATCGTTTTATCGTGAGTGCAGACTGTCAGAATGCTTACAGAGATACAGTCAAATAAACAAATAACAATTGGTGGATTGTTTAAATTCTCTCATTTTAAATGGGCTGTTTTGTAGTTAATTAGGATTGGTTAAGACTTTGATTTAGAACCACTATGGCTCATTATGGATTATGTTAAAACACTTGCAATTTGAAAATGGACATTTTTAGCACATTTGTCTGTCTGCACTTAGGATCGGGTTGGACCTGGTCAATGGAAAGCCAAGAGATAATAAACAGGCGGGTGTGTATGAACCCACAATGGTCAAAACAAAAAGTCTGAAGTTTGCCACAGAGGCAGCCATTACCATCCTTCGTATCGATGACCTCATCAAGCTCTTCCCTGACCAGAAAGAAGGCGGGCCCTCCTACCAGGATGCCGTCCAGTCAGGCTCTCTGGAAGGATAAAATCCTTTGGCACTGAATCTTGTCACTCTGCTCAGCTTTGTATTTATTTAAATTCAACGGATGAGCTGTTAGTGTAGACCGTGCACTTTGTTTGCTTTACTTATTTTTTGTAACATGGCATTTTGTCATGTAATGTAACAGGTTTGTTTTTCTCCATTTCTACCATAATAAACAGGAATGATGTTGGGCAAATGTTGATCTGTGTGATGGCTTTTCTTGTTTGCTGCACCTTATAACTGTAGATAAAATTGTCCTTTTAATAATTATTTATTTGTTATTTATATTAGATTTTTTTTTTTTTACAAGAGTTATGTCAAGGTTTTTAGCAATACACAACACATTCAAACAAAAAATGCAGCTGAATTTAAGACTTTTGGGCCCTCTTACTGGAAGTCTGTACAGAAAAATAAGTTGTTAAAAAAAATAATTGAGAGTTTTGCTATAAATGTTTTGATTAATTGATCATGTTGATTTATTTTCTTCTGGGTGATTTATTCTGACAAGCTCAAATAAAAAAATTCAGGAAAAAAAATGCGCTCAATTGAGTGGGATAAAAAAAATGTACAAGTAGAAATGCGCATAAACTATGATGAAAACATGAATTTTTGTGAATAAATCCTCAAAAATAGTCGATTAAGTTTGCCTCAGATCACATAAGATATGAGCAGATGGCAAAAGAAATTAACATGACAGCGACCGGTGGAAGTAATTTATTATATAGGGAAAAATCACAGTAGCTTCTTTTACTGCACCAGCATTCTTTCTTTGAGTTATTTGGTGCTAATTTGTCAGGAAGTTACAACTGACTCAGTGGAGCTTTTGCATACAAGTTGAATTTGCAACTTTGGATGGAAACAGCTAACTCTCTGTGAAAGACCAACATCTAAACCATTATATAACCTTATCGGGTGCCAGAACTCATCGAATGTGATCATGGCTTAAACATACAAAGCCAAATCTTAATTGTAGCCATTTCAAACATAAATAATACAGCATCAAGCTTTATTCTGATGCTTAATTTTTCGAGAGACATTTCTATTACAGATGCTATAAACATTCATGTGCAACATCAAAACCACTAAAGTCATGCTCATGGACTCATTATTTGGCCCCAAATATCACCAGTTTCTGAGGACCTGACAACATCAAGTTATGTAATAACCCTTCGTTGAGTGTGTGTGTGTGTGTGTTATAAAGATTATATCACATCTACCAAAAATCAAGTTCCTTTGGAACCCTTTGACAGAGACTATGGTTGACACACATTTTCCTTAATCTTTGATGAATTCACAGAAGATTAACGTTACACTTATTTAGAAATGTATGGGCAATTCCAGCATTATGGATGTAACATTTTCAGTCAAAAAATTCACTTATCACAAATGCATTTATTACCAATATATTGAACCTTTGTTTATGTTTTATTGTTGATAGTACAGACATTAAAAATATCAGTCTTTTAAAAAATGGAAATATACATGGGTTATGGGTGTGACAAAGGAAACACACTGTCTGAGAGACAACATACTTGTAGGATTTCTGTGAATAAAAATTCAGAAACCAAAGCAATTATACCCAACAAATGGAAAAGAGATGATTCTTCAAAGAACATAAAATAATTATTTTGGGGTGAAACCTTTTTCCTCTAAAATAGAGTATAACTAACTGCTTTCTTGTGTGGATCGTTAATCATAGAGATGTGCATCTGTTTGGCACTTCTGTCTGTTTTTACTTTCAAATTAGTCTATTGGCATAGGTTTTCTCCACAGTGGTTGTCAACAATTTACAGTACACTACAATTTGTGCATTATAGCTTTGATTGAAAATATCCAAGTTCACACAAATTAGACATAAGAATACTAACAAACCATGACAATTACAAACCCTACTGACTACAGAAATGTAACCACATGGTGAAAATTGGGGGGTGCAATGGACCTACTCAGCAATATAAGTACACTATTAAATATAATTGATCTGATTGTAAATCTAAATCACATACAAAGATTTTATTACATAAGCCCCATAGTATATATAAAAATGTGATTATAAAGCTGGTGATTTAGGAAACAGATAATATTACTAATGTGTTTAGCTCATTACCAGATGTTAGTTAAAATAAGACAAATAAGACAGTTGTTGCAATATAGGAAAAACTTCTTTTTAACATCACAGCTTTTTCTATAAGTTTACTGAGTATGCAAACTGATCCAGCAAAAAAATGACAAACTTGGACCTTAGTCATTTTGGAATAATATCTTGTTTTAAATAATCAATGTATTAAAAACAACTTTAAACTGCCATTCATTAGGTATTATTTTTTGTTTTGTTTCATTAACACCAGGTTTTTATCATGGATAAGGACTGCAATTTTACAACCCTAATTTTTTTAGTGCATGCATCCACCTCTTGAACTGAAGTCTGCAATACAGGTGACTACAGCTTCGAACAGCAGTTCATGTACTTGACTTTTTTACACTGTTAAAGGGTTGGATTCTCATGCTAAAAACCAAAGGTTCAAAAAATGAGTTACAGTATTTTTGTGTCAAATACACTCCTTCCGGTTTCGGACAAGCTTCTGAAAGAGCAGAATTCCTTTTAAGGGCACTTCAAGAGTGCGAGTAGGACACACGTCAACGAACAACGCTCAGTATGATACGCTCCCAATGATAAAAGATCCCGGTCATGCGGGAGTCAGAATCGCAGGCGGTGAATAAAACTGCATCAAATGTCTGTGTGTTACATGCATGTAAATAACACGAAAATATAGTGCATCAAAAGTAAACCAGAGTAATATAATATAATATTATATAATATAGAGTAATATTCAATTTCAGACTCGGGATCCAACTGTGGATCAGAAGATTTTATTTTAATATTTTATATATCGGTGTCACTGCTTGCAGTTAACCTAATTGTTTTTTATTGACTTATTAACTAATATTATTTAACCATAATACTAATTTATTACTATTATTACTATTAATGCTAAATTAATGACTCTTTACTGTCATTTATTCCTGCTTTGCCTCTTCTTTCTTCATTACTCCTTACAGCCTGCTATGAATAATCCAATATGAGATTTAATTTAGTTAAATTTAAATGTTAATTAAATCAGCTTTCTTTCCCCTTTAAGGTGTTTATGACATCTCATGAGTTTCTTTTATTCATGAGGTTTTTTTCTTTTAAGTATGAGTTTTCAGTTTTTAATTTAATGATTTAACTGATTTAGCCTTTAGCCCATTTTGTTTCCCTATATGTAACACTTCCTCTAGTGCTGGGGCGTTGAAGAGTTGGTTTCTCCAGTGTGGGCCAACTGTGACCGGGCCATATGCAGCCTGAGCAGAAGCCCAAACACCAGCTCAAGGGAGGGGGATGAGAGCCCACTGCTCAAGCAACACCAGCCAGCAATCACAGAGAGATGGGGGCAGGGACCCATCCAGAGAGCGCTTCTACTCAAACGCTTCTACTCAAACCTTGTGAAATACTGCCCAGCGTGACCACACAAGACAGACCACCTGCCGAGGATCACCTCCAGCCATGAGGTACACAGCATTCTGGACCAGCAGCCAGAGCTGTTAAAAGCAGACTATCAACAACTACAACAGACCTGCTTTGAACTGCAGAACAAGAGATCCAAGAGAAGCCCTTTAGCACCACGACCACCCTGACAACTGCGGAACTCAGCCAAAAGGTGCACTGAAGCACAGGGCTGCCTCCGAAATGACTGTTAAAATCCATTCTGCCACTGAACACCACCCAGAATTGACTCCAGAGGGCCCGTTGGGAACAGCCACATACCATACAGGAAGCCCAAGAGATCATGCAGTGGCAGTGGACCACTTTCGTCAGTTGACCCGAAGGACGGTTCCCATGGAATCTAGCTGGCGACCTAGGAGCGACTGACTGCCAGGGCAACAAGCTCAAACAGTCATTGAAGGAATCTTCATCAATACATCCTGACCTATGTTGACACTCCCACGAGTCAGCAGAGATCGGAGAACACTGAAAGAGCTATTCATTTGTGTTCGTGCATTGCTTTCCCGGCTAACAGGGAACGTTCCTAGAACTTTAAAAAATAACATTTTCATAATTTAATGGGAACGTTATAAAATACGTTCTTATAACAAAAAATTGTTAGCTGGGTATATATAATTATATTGTCTATTGTATAAACAATTTATAATTTATAATAGTGTTGTGTTTTATATCATATTTCGTTACACATAAAGGATAACCAGAGTACACCATTTATATATATATATTTAATTGATTATCAGTAAGAACATACAGAAAATGAAAAAACCAATGCCAGGGGTGAGTGCCATTAGAAATACAATTATTAGTTACAAAATCATGAAAATATTATGAAAGTGACACAATGAAACAGTTTTAAGGGCTTTGGAATTGCTGGATGTAAGAAGAGTGTCCAGGTATGATTTAATGTCCTTACAGAAAGAAGGAAAGTATGGCTTAGCACCTTGAAACTTACATTTGTGTAAAAAGAATTTTGCAAGAGAAATGAATAAGTTTATCAGATAATATTTGTCCTTGTCTTCTTTAGCAAAGTTATGACAACCAAATAAGACATCTTTATATAACAAAAATAAACTCTGTGAAGAAAAAGCATGTACAAAACTACAAAAATCCTTTTTTCCCAAAAAAGATGGGACATAGATTCATCTTCAGCCTCACAGAAGAGTACACCATATTTTTTGGGCTCTGGTTCAGTGAAAATACGTAACAGGTGCAGCAAATGAGGGGCGGAGCGAATCTGGTGTCTATAAACGTCCCTAAAAAGACGCGTTCTCCCTGAAGTTTGTGCTTCAGGAGTGTGAATGCGATGGTTTCTCTGCTGGCGGTTGTTTGAACGAGAGGTGTGATCTGTGATCTGTGTTTTGGTAATCGTTGACAAGCGTGAGTGTGACATCATGAGCAGCGGTACTCCCTACATAGGCAGTAAGATCAGTCTGATCTCTAAAGCTCAGATCCGCTATGAGGGAATATTGTACACGATTGACACGGAGAACTCCACTGTGGCACTGGCTAAAGGTGAGAGAGAGTTCAATCACTGCGTACAAAACATCCTTATAAATCCTTATGCATCTACAGAAAGTATTGTTAATAATGTTATTAGAGAAAACTAATATAAAATCGCAATTAATTTATTAGATTTTTAAGTTTAGTTTCGTTTATTAGAAATGATTGCCATTTAACAGAGTTTTAGTTCTAGGTAAGCGAAACCCTTATTATTTTAGTTTTATTTTACACGTTGCACGTTGTTTGGCATCTGCAGGTTCATGAAGGTACCATAAGGTGGTAACAATGTATGCGTTTTGATAAACTGCATCTGTGTTACTACATTTTTGCTAAAACTATATGATTAAAACTATTGTTATTGTAGTGAGACTATAGTAAATTTGTGATTTGCTATGGTTTTTGCTCCACAAATAATATAAACCATGGTTTCAATAGTTCATCCACATTGTGCATGATTTTGCTTAATGGAGGTGTAGATGATTGTGGAGAGGCTGTCTGATTGTTGAGTATTCGGTCGTTTCTGGGTCCCAACGATTCCAAAAGCAAACAAGTAATGCTAATATGCATTCATGGCGTGCTGTAAAACTGCAGAAAATTAATTCTTATCTCCATTCTAAAAATCCAGATGCCCAGACAGTGATTGAGTATTTTGCGTGTGTCTGTGCGAATTATACAAATATTGCTTTTGGAAATCCTGTGAGCCTGGACACTGTACACTAAGTTTATGAGTAAACAATGCTCAGAAACTTCAGTGGAGGCTTCGACCTGGAAACTGTTTTCCTTACATCACAACTTTACAAACTGTTAGCAGTTTAGCGCTGCAAGCTCCATGTCTCAATGCATGAACATGCAGGAGGACACATACTCGTGCTCCCACTTATTCACAGTTCAGAGTTTCTCTGTTAAACTTCCCTAAGGGATAATCCATGATCAAAGGTGGTACTAACGGTCTTCATCCCACAGTAAGATCTTTTGGAACTGAGGGACGCCCAACAGATAGGCCTGTTCCGCCGAGAGATGAAATCTTTGAGTACATCATCTTTAGGGGAAGTGACATCAAGGATATCACCGTCTGTGAGCCTATTAAGATTCACCACAGTCTTCCTCAGGACCCTGCTATTGTTCAGGTATGTTTTTATAAATTACAATCAGACCTTCCTATTGTTCTCAAAAGTACTAATTTAATTGTTTTCTTCATTAGTCATCTGTAGGGACGTCCTCTGTTCATTACCCCTCTCAGGGTGGCTACAGTCCTTACAGAAGCATGTTACCCTCATATAGCCAGCTTGCTGCCAGTTCTCTTTTCAATCAGCAGTATGCAGCTGCTCTAGGCCTGGGTGAGTAAATGGGGATAGCATTTCCCATATGTTAATTTACAATATCAACATCGTTTGTGTGTCAGTATACAGGGATAGTTTGTTACCCAGATGGAGATGCACTGCATGAGACAAATGAGAAACATGGCTGAAATCACTGCATATACAGTAGCTGCACTTTAACATGTGTAGAGTGATATTTTTCAGCTGAAAATTAAGTATTAAATGTTTGCATCACTATTTCACAACCACTTACTAGTTTTATCTGACAACAGAAACTGGACATATGTAAATGGAAAAAGCTTTATTGGGCATTTAGTTGTATTAAAGTATTTGACATTTCAGAGGATACAAGCAAAATCCATCTGAATTGACAACACTAGTTGAATACAAATGTGGCTGGATGACATCATGGATATGCTAAATGGCATGTTATTTTATTAAGTTTTCTTTTGTGTAAGTGATATGCTTGTTTGTTTCTTAACATTAAAAGCTTTTCTCAGGAAATGCATGCTGCTGATTTAATGTGCGTTGCTGCTGATTTAATGTGCGTTGCTGCTGATTTAATGTGCGTTGCTGCTGATTTAATGTGCGTTGCTGCTGATTTAATGTGCGTTGCTGCTGAAGTTAAATACAGGTCTGTCCTTCTGTTCTAGGATCAGGTCTGCATGGTATTCCTGTAAGAAGAGGTCCAATGGTTGAACAGGCTGTTCAGACAGTACCTGTAGAAAAAGCTGCCCAGAAGAAAAATGTGCCTGGAGTGCCACTGCGAGGCAGCAGAGGACCCCAGACCCAGAGAGGTATTTATATAAATATTGTATTTAGTTAAAGGTTGAATTTCAAGCTCTAACACGACAGTTTTGTGCTTCTAAGCATTTCCGTTTGAGGCTACTGTAATAGTTGAAGTTCAAGTTTTTGTATAGCGCTTTAACAATGTAGCACTGTTTCAAAGCAGCTTTACAGCAAAATAAAACAAAATGACACAAGCATGGAAATATAACAGCTAATTTAATAACTAATATCTAATTGGTTATTAATCATTTGCTGTGTCTTGAGGTTGATTAAGTTGCAGAAAAATATTATCTAAATTTGTAGATTGACCCAGTGTGAAACATTTGTACAGATGGCTCTGCCACAAATCAAGGAAGTCTTCGAGGACAGAGTCAAGCTAATGATGAGAACAAGCCACCATCCACTAGGAGAAAACCAGGTATTAAAACTTGTGAGTTTTAACTAAAAGTTAAATTCACTACTGTTGTCTGAGGTTCGGGAAATGTCAGCCATGTGACGTAAACCCTGACGATGATCTATTTTACAAAGACTGTTTCGATTTTTGACATGGTTGAGGCTTGACAAGAAGATTGTAGAGAAGTGCAGCAAAACTAATTAAAGTGGGCAATTTATGAAAAAGGCATGGACAAAATGTATAATATTAATTATTATTAATTATTAACAATTATTAATAATTATTAATTATTAATCACTTGATGACAAATATTTAACCTCCCCTCGGGTTATAAAGTATTCACCTGGTATGCAAAGTAATTGAGACAAATGGCCATTGTCGTGTCAGACTCCAGACAGACTCTGAAAGTTATTATTCACTGTAACATCCTGTGTGGGATGTGTCTTACAGGAACTCGAAGATCCAGAAACCGCGGCCGTGGTCAAATCCTTGTAGGCAACGCAAAGCCCAGCACCCTTCAATTCGAATCTGACTTTGACTTTGAAACTGCAAATGCCCAGTTTAACAAAGATGACCTAGAGAAAGAGATTCAAGACAAGCTTAATGTTCACGGTATTTCTTGCAGAAGACATTTCTGTCGCTGAGTATCTGGTAATTGGAACAGTTTTCTTTGGTCTTGTGTGCGTGTAATTTTACTCTCCTTATTGTATGATGCAAAAGAAACTCCAGAGGAGGGAAATCAGGATCTAAAAAAAACAGAACCTGAGAGCAGTATGGAAGAGGATCCACTTGGTCCCAAGTGTTTCTACAACAAAGCTAAATGCTTCTTTGATAACATCTCCTCAGAACTCAAGCCAAGGTATGACGATTTGTGTTTTTTAAGGGGTAATGTTTTTGGTCAATGAGTTGTTTTTCTTTCTTTTAAGGCGTACCACATGGGCTGAGGAGCGAAAGCTAAATGTGGAGACCTTTGGGGTAC
Source organism: Beaufortia kweichowensis (assembly GCA_019155185.1). Taxonomy (NCBI): domain Eukaryota; kingdom Metazoa; phylum Chordata; class Actinopteri; order Cypriniformes; family Gastromyzontidae; genus Beaufortia; species Beaufortia kweichowensis. The sequence goes on from CM032810.1 coordinate 14,510,307, forward strand.
CTGGTCGGTATCTAAGAGGCCGTGGCTTTCGGGGCAGTTACAGAGGAAGACAAGGCAGAGTACAACGTTCTCTGCCACAAAGAGTAGGAAGTGGACGACTTTAAGAAACCATGTAAGTGAATGCTGCAGACATCTGCAAACTGTTAAAAAGTGCCTAAAAAAGGCAATACAACACAGCGACTCTTAAGTGTCTTAAACAGCCTATTACATTTGAGAAACATTCGTTTTTTACGCAATGTGCAGAATTGTAAGGAGTGAATGTAAAGGATAATTTGTATTTCATATCAGAAATTCAATACACGATGATCATAAGGGTTTTTTAAGGACATGCTGTTAGGGAATTAACTTTATATACTGTAATCTATTGTTTGTATGAGATGCACATGCAGATTGAATTTGGTTGCAAATACTATAAATTAAATTTATAATGTTAATTTGAATGCAAGAGTATATTAAATTAAACCACTTTTGAGACTTTCTCACTTCTGCTTTCCATTGAACTTTGCAGTGGTAAGTAAGTAACCACTGTTAAGTAAGTAAGTAAACTCAATATTTACTTAACTTAAAAGATGAACATTTAAGGCACTTTTGAAAGCAGCCCCATTTACTGAAATGTTTACACAAGTGCAAAAAACTTCGCAGTACTGTAGCTTTCATTGCCACAGTTTGTCTGGATTCATTATGTCAGATTTTTTTTTCCTCTTCATGTATTAATTGACAGACACTATGATTGTGAGACCACTCCATGTCGAGTCTAACAAAAATCTCACTGGATTATTACAAATAATGGCAAAAGAAGTGTTTGGAGATCTAAACAGATTCCCTACTGACACTCTACAACGAAATATGTAAATAATGCTCTTAAAACAGTTTTGGGGAATGAAAAGACTGTTTGTTTGTACTCCACTCCCTTCCAGGCTTTTGGCCTGGAGACATTTACATGACAATGTTTAGTTAGTCATAGCGCCACCTGCAGGCAACAGGAACTTATGTCTGCAGGTTTTACACCTTGTGGATTTGGCATGAGATTGAAAGTGGTTGTTCTAGAGCTTCATGCTTTTCCTTAATGTGGCACAAACACACAAAACGAATGTTTTTTTGCATTTATGTGAGTTATGGATTATATGGCTTATGACTAATGTCGTCTTTTTTGTTTTTCTCCAGGTACATGTTGACTCATCAGACTGGGACTGGGGTGATTTAATATTGTGTATAAAAAGATTTAATTTTCTGTGCCCAAATATTCAGTGGCAGTACTAGAGTGTTCTTATGATGTCAGCCCTGCTGCAAAGACTTTTTTTTTTTAGTATAAACCCAAGTTATTTCCTGTTAATATGAAAGTGCACCTGACAATCTTTTGAAGACCAATTTGAATTGAACTTGTACTTTTATTTGCATATGGTTTATTTGCATTATTTGGCCATTTAAAAAAGTTTTCAGGCTGACTGCCAAACTATGCAATGTCTTTTTTGTGTGTGTGTGTGAAGTATTGGATCTTGTACTTGACATAAGTTAATAAACATAATAAGTTAATATTTATTTGTCATGTGTATCTATCACTTGGCTGTTTAATCTCGTCTTTGTCTTATGATGAATGCCTATAGGCTGAATTTAAGAACCCTTACTGAACATTTATCTGGGTTGTAATTTAAGACTTACCAGTTCGATATACTGATGCAGGTGTCCCACTTTGCAATTTTACACCAATTTTTTTCAAATTGGAAGCTTAATAAAAAAATATAACTTCTATTAAAGACTTAAAAACAAATTTAAATCCCTGCCAACTTCCTTTTTCTCAATTAACAAGGAATAAAATGGCAATAATTAAAGTTATGAATTTGTTATATCAACACTATTGAGATGTTAAATGAGATGAAGGTGATCAAAAACGGTTCTTAATTTGGTCACTTTGTTGCCTTTCATCGTACTGAACAAAAACATTTTTGTAATTGGTTGTTTTACAATAACTTGCCTGCACTGTGTATGTACATGACTTTTATTGTGCCTTACCTGCTTGTGGTGATGTTAAATAAAAGTCTGAAGTAAACCCTGTTAACCCATACAACATGTTTAACTGTGCCTTTATACAGTATGTGCACAGCATATGTTTAAAATGGAAGTGTTAATGGGTTTATTATTGAACAAAATGGAAAGTATAAACAGAAGATCCAAATAAACTAAATAAACTAATAAATATTTAGTTAATTAAAAGATTAAATTTGAGTAGACACTTTTAAAAGCGCCCCATTTACTGAGTTTTTAAGTGTGAAAAACGTCTGCAGTACTGTAGCTTTGTGTAGGTTTCTTTGAGACATTGCTACAGTTCGTCTGGATTTATGTCAGATTTTTTTTCCTTCATGTATTATTTGACAGACGCTATGATTGCGAGACCACATTACAAATAATGGCAAAAGAAGTAAGTTATACCGTAATGACATACTACAGCAAAATATGTATTTTTGCAACCCCTGCTTTAATAACTTTGTATCTCATTAAGACGATCAAATTAAGTTTTTATTAGTTAGAAATAGTTTGAATCTCATAAATTATCAGTTCAACTTTATCTTTTCTGTGAATTCTGAGACTCCCCCAGAGACTGGAACAAAGTAAACACGTTCTGAGCCTGCTTTCCGGAAAGGTAAAAAGGACAAGGTTAAGATCAGAAGAGCAACCTTCACTTCAAGGTACCTTCATCTACAGTCTATGTGTTCTAGATCATAAAGGACCTTCTGCACCAGCTTCAGGGCCTCATCTGCGTGTTCCAGATCACTAGGACCCTCTCGGTGCTCCAAGGGATCAGCATCCCACAGTGCTTTGTGTTCAAGACTGTTAAACAGATTCAGACTCCTTCTTCACTGCAGCAAGGCCCAGCCTGACCAGTGGAAGACGTCACCACCATCGGACTGCTCACGTGAATGTAAATATCACTAACCAAACCTCTTTCTAAAGATTTTGGCATTAGTGTATTCTTTTAGTTTGTTTCAGTTTGTCTACCTATTAGATTTTTTGCCATGCATCATTGTGAAAGAGACGGTCTATATAAAACGTAACTGGCTAAACTGTTTTTACTTGATGACTAGCCACAGCCAATCATCAGCACTTCATTTGGGCATGTCAAGCATGCAGCGTTCTTACTGGCTCACTTTCACAAGATTAACCCCTTATGCCTGGCTCACACTACAGGATTTTTAAAATCCTAACCGATTATGAAATCTGCAGCACACACATAAGGAGAATCTTTGCAGATTATTTTACCATCACACACTACAAGATGTTGTTAAGATTATCGTGCCAGAGGGAGCGCCTCATGTGAAAAGCGGATGTAAACGAAATGGATACTGTAGCGCGACAACTTGCTGTATCGATACTTAAGCTTTGATGACACATTAAATAGACAATCATGTTGTTGCCACATCTCAACAAGTTGCTCCTCCATCTCTGCAGTCCAACAGGTTTTGCGGTCGCCATTTCAAAATGTTCGCCACTTCCATCTCCTTGTAGACTTTTCTTATTGGCTATTGTGAATGTACTAACGTAATCACAGCCGTCATCATCCCGATTTAAAAATGTAAAATTTGGCACAGAACGACCTTGATGGTATTGAGGCAATTATCAAATTCGATACCCAGCCCCGGTATTTCCCTGGTATTTTTAGAAATGGAGCAGGTTAGCTCAGACTTTGGTCCATCCTTGTCAATCTGTTCAGTATTTTGCAAATAATAAATCCACCTCAGTGACCAGAGATCATGACTAGACTCAGTGACTAGATAATCTTCATTCTCCCACTCATCACATACTCCACAATCAGTCACTTTTCTCATATTCTTCTCTCATATCTCAAAGCAATACAGCACAACAGAAACCACTACAAAATAAAGATGAAATTAGTTTAATTTTATTCATAATTTTTACAAAATTAGTCTACTTGGTTTATATGAATGCAAAACATTAAATATGATGTTGTAACATACTTGGTGAAATGAATACAAATGCCATCATTCAAAAGATACATACATACATAAATACATACGGACCACACACACAGTACTTTGCAATTGTTCAGCATATTAGACGCTTTAATAAATTCAATCAATCCAAAAAATTCTAATGTGTCTATATCTAATATTTTGAGTTTACTGACATATGTGCCACATTTGCCTTTTGCACAGTGTTGTATATATAGTTGAAGTCACTGGTTCACATAAACCCTACAGACTCTGCAAAATGTTAATAATTAAAATGTAATAAATTGGATGAAATATAAAAATTGCAGTTTGTTTTATTTTGTACTGCCCTGAGCACATTTTTTCACACAATAAAGCCCCAACTAAATCAAAATTTACCCTTTTTACTTTGTTAATGCACATTTTTTGTCTATTCACAAAAAAACTTTGTGCTCCTGCTCTGAAGTGGTAATCCTTTTCTGACACCACTTTGACAGCTGGGCCAGAACATTTATTAAACATTATAAAAACAAGCCACATCCTGTATTTGTAATAATTCAATATTCAGTTTCACTCAGAAATATGTGACTATACTAACATTGATTGTGAATTTTGGTTCACAGGGATTTTAATAGCTGAATTTACAAAAATAACCCAGTTTAAATGTTTACATATGGTTGATACAAAAGATGACAAAAATGTGCAGGACCTAGAGGATTTTTCTGAAGACTAGTGAGTAGTTTGGCTGCTTAGAAAAGTGTCTTGAGGTCCTCCTGACGGTTCTGCCGGTGTGGCAGTGTGAGGAACCCCAAACGGTTCCTTGAGGATCCTTTAGTTTTTACAGTGCATGTTACATTGCACAACATTAGGAATCAACAGTATGATGAAGATATGTAAAGATTTGTTATTTGTAAACATCTGTTTTATAAAATAGCTCATTCAGGGCAGTACTAAATCAAAAACTCTTATTTTTTCCAATTATCAACATCTTGTACATTCTGCAAAGTGTGTAAACGTATGATCACAGCAGTATATTTCATCCAAAGATACATAATGATACATAGATAAATATGCCACAGTTGTCACAGAATAAGGTATGCTATGTAATATAAATGCTGTTTGACAGACAATATTGTCCATTTGTAACATTTTTGTGCCATGCTATCCCTTTAGGGATGAATCCATCTTTAACCACCATGTATTTGCTTTTAGTTTTAGGTTTTATTGTAAATTAACCTAACATTTGTTCATGTTACACAGTGCCACACCAAAAGGCAACAAAACTGTCTTTTTCACACTCTAGACACCCTAAAAGGATAACAAGAAACATTACATTAACACTTTACACATTATAACTGTTAAAGAACATTGTACATACTTATGATGATTACTTCAATAAAGAATTCTATATACAGCATGATAAATGTTTATGCTGTTTTAACTGGGTTTAAAAATAACTCTATAAAAACAAATAAAATTGCAGATTCACACGTATACTGCTGTGGCTTCAGTTTGGGCACGCTAAATAATATTTAGTCAAACAAATAAAACTTAAAGTGCAAAATAAATACTTTCAGTAAAAATGTGTCTGTATTGAGGCTTTATTGTGTAGGTATAGGAAACAACACATCCGATTTGATAAAAGGAGGATTTAAAAACAAACTCCAGTCCTTCATTTTGGTCACTGCATTTGACTAGATCTTTCCATGCAGCTTCTTTATTGCTGATAGTTTCCATACTGGCCCTTTATAAATGAAAAACATGAGTTTGTAATCACACTTACCGAATGATCGATTTCGAACACACAATACTGCTAGGGCCGACAGAATTGCTCTGCGTAGGGTGGTAGAAATGATTACCTGTTCAAAGGAATAGGATCTCTGTGACTGAGCATTTGATCCTGGCTGTGCGGAGCGATATGACGAGTACTGCTGACCCTGGCTGTGTTGGTACTGAGGATACTGGGATGAGCTGCCCTGCCCTGGACCTTCAGAACCAATAAGCACTGGTCAGTTTAATGGAATAACTTTCGATAAAGATCAGTTTAATAATATTGAATAAAAAACAAACAGTATACACTGTTATCTGAAATCATTGAAGATTTCATGTGCATTGTGCGTTACCATATCCCTGAAGCTGAGCACTGTAGCCTGCTTGTGAAGAGTACTGCTGTTGACTGAATGGCTGATGCTGCCCAGTGCCATGCTGATACTGAGTCTGCTGTTGGCTATATTGAGAGTTTCCTAAAAGACCATTGAGATCATAAATGAAGAGAAATGTTCAAGTTCAAGTTTATTTGTATAGCGCTTTAACAATATAACACTGTTTCAAAGCAGCTTTACAGCAGAATAAACAGAATGACAAACAGAGAAATATAAAAGCTCATTGAATATCTAATATCAGCTCAGTCTCCAAGTGACACTCCAACACTGAACCCAAACTCCATTAATGAATGTATATATATATATATATATATATAAAACCCTTGAGAGAACACAGACTCACTTGGAGGGTCATTTCTCCTCTGACAGCTGCAGTCAGTAATTTGATAAAAATGATTTGATTTAAAGTCGTGAACTAAATTTACTAAAGTTTGAAGCCGTGCAGGTCTGAGTTTTGAGTTGATCTGCATTATGTAAATACTATATAAAATTTTATATAAAATTTTATTCTATAAAATTTTTTTTTTTTTGAATATTAGTTTTTCTTTTTACTCCCTCTTATTTTATTTTTGATTTGTTTGTATTTTGAGGTTTGTGTTGTTTTGTTTACACCTTGTGTTTCTAAATGGACTAGTCTAATATATATATATATATATATATATGTTGCTTTGTTGTTTCATTTGGGAGGTCAGTTTTGTTCAGTTAAGTTCACTTCAGTTTCAATTTGAGTTCAGTTTTAGTTTTGAGTTTAATTCTGATTAGTTGACCTCTTTTATGTCAGTTATCATTATACTTTTGTTGGAGATTTGGTTTTGCTTTATTAAAAAATATATATTTTTCCTGGTAAGTTTTTGTGTTCTCCTTTCCTTGGCTGCTTGGTCCCTCACAGTGTGGTTCCTATGCTAAACGCCATGTGATTTGTAATATATTTGTATTTTTGCATTTGGCAGATGCTTTAATCTAAAGGGACTTAGATTGCATTATACTATACATTTGTTTCTGAGCATGTGCAATCCCTGGGATCGAACCCATGACCTTGGCATTGCTAGTGCCATGCTCTAACCACTAAGATACAGGAAAGTTAATATTTAACATTTTAAATTTCGTTTGTGTAGAAATAACCAAACAGTTAAAATTACATTATTTTCAAGAGCAAACAGTTGACACTGACAAGACTTTTCAACAGAACAGTGGCAAAACATTATATAACATGACTGCCTTTAGTAGAGGAAATTTCAATAAAAGATTTGGGGCAGTTGCACTCCAACTGAGTCTATAGTCTACAGTCTATATACCTTCTATAGAGCTTCTGGGGTTGATTGCTTTTTATTATAATTTATACTATAACACATCTTCAATCTCCCACAAGTAAAGTGTAGTACTATATTATTTTTATTAGCCTATTACATATTAAAAACATTTACGGGACTCACCGCCTTCGTAATAGTGTTGTGTGGACTCATCAAAAGATCTCTCATAGCCTTCTCCATAGGCAGATTGCCGATAGGAATGATCTCCCTGAGCTGTAAATATATGTCCATGTACAGATCAGCTGAAACTCCCCTTAAATTACACAAACATTTATAAACTAGTTCTAGACAAATAAAACTCACATGGAAACAACAAGTCCCTGATGTCCTAACAACAATTGTACAAGAAAGGAGATCTAGATCTGAAATTTCAGCACAACAAAAATGCGTTTTGTAATTTTTAATGAACTTCTTCTCAAATTAATTTTAAAATTACTTTAAAAAAGGAATGACAGACATAAGACATGACTGAGATGAATGAGTGTGGGAAGGTTTGAAAATGTGGTTACCATCTGAGTAATACTGCTGACTAATACTGCTAGGCTCGCTGGAGCTTTGAGCGTGTCCGTACTGCTCTCCATAGAACTCCTCCTGACCCATGTACTGAGCAGATCCTGCAAGACATGTGACACCAGGGTTGGTTAATCAGTCGTTTCAGCAGAACAGATTGGGCCGGTATAGGGCTTTCTGTGGAAGATGATGTACATCTTGTTGCTTGTGTACTGTGTGTTATATCACAGCTAAACCAGTAGGTGAATGTGTTGTGAGTGTAATGGTAAAAAAGATACTAATGTAAAAATAACGCTAAAATGCATAGAAAGATGCTAAAATTGAAAAAAGAATCAGACCCCCATCCACTACACAGAAGAAAAAGACACTAAATGGGAACGAGATAGAAACTAAATAAAATGTAAATTGATTATTCATTTTACAAAAAAATAATTTTTATTAGAAAAAGACAGAGATGAAGTTTTAGTGGTGGTGTGCAGAAACTCCAGATATCACTATATCATTTAAAAGCTAAAGCACATATCCAACATTATTTTGACACAGTTACCTACACTATATAACACTCATTTAAATGAGCACATCACCTGCTAAACCCTGAAATGTTTTAATACTTATTTAATGAACAGCAGAAAAAGGAAAAGGAATTCATTTACTTAGTATATTACACAATATGCACACGTGAGAGTTTAATCCTTTCCTCGCATGTTCCATTATCATCTCACGAAAATAATTTACCAGCGCGCAAGCATTAGTTGTGCACTCGGTTCTTTTTGGCATTGATTGCCAGCATATCCTCCATCGCTCCTGTGCGGTGTGTGTGTTTGTATCGTATGTGGTCACGGCAGTAGAGGCAGCGCAACAATAACCAGAAGTCTGTAATCTCTAAAATGAAGTGGAAAAGCAGCCAAGCCATGCAGTACCGATCCATACTGTACCATACTATGCAGTGGAAATGTGCCATAAGGGAACTGCCAGATACCCCGTTGGGTTAAGAAAGGGAAGGAGAGGACCCTTTTTCATTGGTCCACAGGATTCCCCTTATCACCCTTTACCCTGATCCTAAGGCCCAGGCTAGGAAGGCAGTAAAATACCTTCAATCCTCCAGATACAGCATGCTAATGTGCTGCCCATGTGGCACACAATGATTAAAACAAGGAGAGTCAAACCTTTCACATCTGATCTTTTTTAAAAGATCAGAAAGATCTTTTAAAAAGGGAGTATCATGTCACATGTTTGTTATTTTTTAGCACCATCTTGTGACAGTTTTGGTGTAAGGACAAAGAGATTTGATAATTGTAAGCTATTTTCTTAGTGATTGATTAAGACCATGTGACTTTTAGGTTAGAGGTTAACCAGGAAGTAGTCGCAGTGTTCCAGATTTTCTCTATGCGATTGTCAAAGACGTTTCTGTACTCTGTGTTTGTGCCTTGGAAAAGCTTTGCCTGTAAGTCTGTTACCTTTCTTCTGTATTTTTTGTCCAAATGTTTATGCACATATAAATGAAATTTACAAGTTAGAGTTTAAAACAAACTACTCTTCAGTGATAACGATACCAAGCAGAGCATGAATGTAGCGCTTTGCTATGTTTGTTTAGATAACATTGTAAATTCATTTGCATTTATTTGTGAACTTTCTGTAACAAGAACAAAAAAAAGAATAAGAACAGAAGAGGAAAGACTATAACAGTAAAACATTCAATGTTACGCTTGCGTCTGGCTCTTTCCTGATTTCTGACTGTTACCTATATGTCAGTGTTGTGTAGATGGAACATGCATCTAGGGCAGAATAGGGACATTACAATTGTAAACTACACATGTTGAACATACAAAAATGGATTTGTATGTATAAATGTAGCTGGAATGTCATAATAAAACATATAAATCCACCTGTAGCCCCTGAATACAGGTACAAATGATTATTCCAGCCTTTTAACATCATGTTTAATAAAAAATGCATAAATAAAGGTTCAGGAATATTTGTCTGAAATGGACTTTTACACTATGCAAACAAGTTCCACACAGCAGGGGATGGCCATATGGTGTGGCCAGTCTTCACCCCAATAACCAATCGCCAATGAATTACAGTCTCCACCTGACCAGAAAGAGATCATCAGCAGACACACCTAAAGTTCTGAGCTTTCTGACCGAACGAGGAAGAAACAAAAGTACGGCAAAGGTTAAGCTTTTGCCAGTAAACCTTCAATATTACCATCATCTGCACAGGTGGGCCTCACCAACAGCATTGCATTTTCCACTCTGTGTCTATCCCAGGCATTGTCTCCATAATTTGATATTACAATAATAAGTGTTATTCAATTGTAGTGTTGTTTCATACATATGTATTATCCAGTTCTTATTTTCTTTGTAAGAATCCTCGCAAAAGCGCATTTCTGTACCACGTCACAATTCGACGTACTATACCTGGTCTTTTATACTTGAGGCGTCCACATGAAGCGTGTGTACAATTCTTCCTAATGCTCTCGCAACCGCTTAACACTCGCTCACTTATCTAGTTATCTTTTGAGAATTGGGAGTGGGACAGCAACTGATGTCTCCAAACCTGAAATAAACTTTTTGGTTTGATCAGCAACACGCATAATCTCTTGTTCAATCTTCAGTCAGTATAGGTAGAGAAGACACGCGTTATGGGACCATCATGTGATGCCGACTCAACATCGTGATGTTTGTCAGCCATCGGTGACAGATGATGACATCGTCTATCGGCCCAACCCTAGTATGAAACTCCCATTATAAACAATGAATCTCCTACTTGCATTGTATTTACAGTATACACTCTTCTTCATTAAGAACTCTGTCAGTAAGTATACTTTTGAAACTTTAAGCAAACGTTTGTGCACTAGAAACACCAGAAACTTTATGCACTCAACCAACACATTTTTAATTGGTTCTCAGCACTGCAAAAATGCCTAACCGTAACTTGAAGTTATTACTTTTGTATTCTGATTGCGTAATCCCATTACATGTATCTTCCCAAGCCTGTTTTTTTTACATTGACAGGGGCTGTTTGCCTACTAAAGCAGATAATCTAAAAAATGTAACTTAAAAGTTTTGTCATTTCAACAACATACATAGTGATGTGTAACGGAGTGCAGCAGAACAGCATTAATTGTCAGATATTGAAGTGGACAATCTTGATCATTTCTGGGTTAACGGCCCTGCCAGAAATGACTTTGTCAGTTCCACCACTCAATATTATAACATATTTTTATAACCAGCTTCAAACAACAAGATAACATTGAGTAAAATGAAAGATCACAGTACCTACCTTGCTGTGCTGCACGATAACTTCCCATGGGCCTTTGTGGCATCATGTTGCTGCCCTGGTTCCCTTGCCCCATAATCCCAGCTGTCTGCTGCCCCTGGTAGTGTTGACCACCAGCTGAGGTAGATGAGTAATGCGGTGCAGAGCCTTGCTGATGCATCATAGAAACTAATAGGAAACAACACCACAAACATAACTAACACAAAACTTAAATAATATGTGCAGCATTTTAGGGATTTAATGACGGCCTGAAAAGTAAAACACCAGTGGGAGAAAACAGTCTCTTGCTGATGAACTGAATGTGTTTCATCTGTCAAAAGTAGCCATCACTAATTGGTACAACAAAGACATACTCTAAGTGTAAGATAAAGAAATACATGACTGTTAAAGATCTGCCTTTTCCAATAGTCCAAAAAGCAAATCTTCGCAAACAGAAAAATTCATGCCATAAACATGGGACAGAAAGAGTAGATTAGATTAGTGTTAAAGTCTTTTAAAGTCAGCAGATCCGAAGCCGGCAGAGAAGGGAGCCAGGGCAGAGCAGAAAGGTGACTGATTGTATAGTTTTGATATTTTCTCTAATCTGCTTGATTTTATTTGCAAAGAATTTCATAAAATCATTAATACTGTGCTGTAGTTTAGCATCTTTGTCTGTTGATGTTTTTTTAGTCAGCTTTGCAACTGTATTAAAAAGAAATCACAGATTATTTTGATTTTCTCTGATCAAGTTGCTGAGATAGGAAGATTTGGCCTGTTTGTACTTGTGAACGCTCTCTTTCCATACATCACGCCATACCTCTAAGTTCATATTCCTCCATCTACATTAAATTTTTCTAGCTGCCTTTTTTAGGGCTGAGGTGAGGTGTTATACTATGGTGCTGGCGTTCTTTCTTTAATTCTCTTTAATCTAATTGGTGCGACAACTTCTAAAGTACCTGAAAAGGCTTTGTTTAACGTTTCTGTCACAGCATCAAGATCTTCATTGTTGTTTATTACATTATGCACACGAAAGCAGTGACTTTGTTCTGAGAACGTTTTCACAGTAAGAACATGACCCACCCGCAAAGGCTGCCTCTGCATGTTGAGGACCCAAACGCTCAAGGCAGACTCCATGTCTATCAAGAATGCAGGGAGGGAATGCAATCTTTAAAAAGACGTGACGGGGGATAATGTTGCAACAATACAAGAACGGATCCGCTGATATGCTCTGTATATTCAGCAGATTAACTTGACCACTTGCACTTGCATTTGAAGGGAACCACAGGCTTCCAAAGAACAAAAGCTAAATAAATGGCATAATCCAATCACAGCATCCTGATAGATAAGACTTGAGTGAGCCTTCTCTTCTAGGCTGACCTTAGCTGGACAGCATGTTGAGGTTGCCATGAGAGGCTGAGGACAACACTGAAAGAGGGACACAGAGTGGCTGTACCCAGACAGGCTGCTACTGCTTGTGGGCATGACTAGAGCCTGACAATACACACTCACAGTCAGGATAATGCACAAATTCAGGTAATCAAATCAACCCCTTAAAAAGATACCAAGAGATGGCCTCTGTTGTTTATTTGACAGAGCATGGCTAAGCTTAAGGAAAGCATGAGGCCATGTTAAAAGAAATGCATACAGTACAAAAAAGGTGAGGAGAAATGGCAGAAATAAGCAAAGCACAGACACAAAAGCAAACAGTTTTTAGATGCAGAGTAGTTCTCACCATTGCTCATTTGGCTCTGCATTAGTGAGGTGGGTGGTAGACCAGTGCCCATACTATCATTCATGTTAGCATGAGAATGCAGAGTCTGACTTCCACTGCCCTGACTCATCCCACTAGAACCTATGTTTATAGTGGGGTTGGGAGGCTGAAAGGTAGAGAGAGATAAGCAGAAAGACAAGAGAGAGAAAAGATCATTATCAGCTGTGTTTGTCAGGATGTTATTAAAGTTAACTAGACTATACGTTTTAAAGGCACAGGCATAAACCTAAACTTTATGATTGTATTACATGGATGAAAGTGCTAGCTATCATTAAAGGGGTCATGTAATGTTTCTAAAAAGAACATTATTTTGTGTATTTGGTTTGATGAAATGTATTCACGTGGTTTTAGGGTTTGAAAAGTAATTATTTTACACATACCGGAGATTATTGTTGCTCCTCTCTGCCCCGCCTTTCTGAAACACTTTTGAAGATTTTTACAAAGCTCATCGTTCTGAAACGCGAGGTGTGCTCTGATTGGCCAGGGATCCAGTGCACTGTGATTGACCCGAATTCTGAGAGCGTGTGACGGAAATGTTACGCCTCTTACCACATTTAAAAAACAGCATCTTTACAACATGCCAGCCCCAGCAGCAACAATACTACAGCGAGAATTAAAGGTACGCCTTCTTTCTATGCGTATACATTTGGGCAGTTTGGAACCGGGCGTGTTTGAACAAGCCGTTTTAGGAAGGTGTGGCTGAGCCTTAACATTTACAAAGAATATCTCTTTGAGTTTGAGACCTTGAGCTTTGTAACTCTGCAGATCTTATACATGCAGAAACAGCTACATAAGGACAAAAACAAGGAATCACATCCTTTTAAATTAAAGATATAAATGTTCTGCACATTAGAGTTAGAGTTGGAATTATACATGAGAACATGCTATAGAAATTTGGCAGGCTGGCAGCAATCAAGTGATGCTTACAGTATAATTAAACACAACATATGCAACACATGTATAAGTGTACTACAGCATTAAGGTAGGATACATTTCCATTTTCCATGTTACCTGTCTGCTGCTCATTTTTTGAAGACTTGCGGGCCACGGCTAACGCCTGGTTCACACATACTCCCTTTGCAGTGTGTATGCGGTGTGTATTTCTTTTACGTGCCTATGTTATTAGATTCAATTGTTCACACTGCACACAGATGTGGTGTAGTCCGTCCTTATTACAAGTTTTGAGATTGCAAGAAAAAGCAAAACTCTTACTAGATGCTGCAAAATCAATGTTCTGATCAAATCTATGTCTAAAATTATTTTTATGTTTACTCTCCAAAGTGAGGCTTCTTTGCAGAAGGTGATAATCACGTGATAGGCCGATGGTCCGGGATCTACTGACCTTTCTGGAGGAGGGGCGTGTTAGCAGAAAGTTGCTGATCACATGACAGACAGTAGCGTACTGCAAACGTGGTATGTGTGAAAGCACAATGTCGCGTGCCGGTTACGCACACAACTCCAGGCGTTAGACACTGCTGAATATTACTGATACTGCTGGTAAACTCCGCCCGCATACGTCCGCCAAAATCAAACATTTTTATTTTGTGTTTATTATTTATGTAAGTGACAAATGGTATAAAAGCGTATTGTTATTTATAATAATGATATTAATAATAATAAAATAAATAATAAATAATAATTTACTATGAGAATTGAGGGGCACTTTACACTTGTAGACAAAAGGGCAGGGGCTTGAGCCCCCCTCTCTGCACGCCACTGCTCCTCAGTATTATTAATTCATCTCTGATCTGAGGATATATCCCTAAAACTTACAAGCTGTTATTAGGCGTTATAATGAGAAGGCAGCAGGAATACAGGGAGGCAGATCCAAACACAGTTTAGTGATTTTATTAAGAAATCCACATGGAAACAAGAAACCAGGCAAGCAACATGCAACAACGAACATCAAACAGCTAACAACGACTGCATCTCTTTACTAGTGTTACTAGACCTTAGCACCACCTTAGACACCATTTACCACCGCATCCTCCTAAACAGACTTAAAATTGTGTTGGCATTAGTGGAATTGTTTAAATTCTATTTTTCTCACTATTTTTGATTTGTAGCCATGAACAAAAAGGTTTTCAAAAAAGAAAAACAGACATACCGCTGGCAACAGAGACTGCATATTCTGATTAGTGTCTGCTATTGTAGCAAGGTAGACCAAGTTTCTGTGCAGTATCTGCTGGTACCTGGGAAAATGCATGACACCATTATTTTAAATACAATTTCAATCATTTTAATAGGTTTTTATTGTTCTCTTATTTTGGGGAAAATTCTTCACTAGTTTCAAAAATGAAATGTGTATAATCTGAATATATATCTGTTAAACCATTTCTATTGCCTTAAAAGTTGCTTTTCATTTAAGTGTCACTTTTTCATGTTTCATCTAAAATTACATACAGAAATATACACTTTTAAATGTCTAATGTATGCCTGTGAGATTTATCGGTCTTTTTTTTTACATAAGAAATATCTGGGACACAGATTTAGTCCGAAGTTTTTTATATAATCTCATGCTATCTATGAGAACCAAATCAGAAATTTTACAGTGATTTCCTATGAAATGAACACAGAATAAATACATACTGTGTGCATTCTACTGTTTTTCCTTTGCTCTGATAATCCATAATGCACTGTATGAGATGATGGTTTTCATCCAGCATCTGTGTAACAAGAACAAGAAGTAAACAAGGTTCAATCTTCAAAAACTTTATAAAAATAATAAAAGCTCAACCTACAAGAATACTAAAAACCTATAAATATGTCTCAATTATGACTGTAACCATGGTTTGGTTTAACCTTTAACATGTACATTTAGGCATCTAGCTGATGCTTTTATCCAAAGCACCTTACAAATACAGGAAACAATGAAGCGACACATCTAAAGAAGGCAACAATAGTACGAAGCTGTTTTAGGAAGGTGTGGCTGAGCCGTTTCAATTATCCAAAAAATTAGGCAAAAATGGCCATATATCGCAAAAATATCCCGTTTTACAGTCGCATGAGGTTTTTCAGGCAATGCGTAAAATAATTAGTTTGCAAACTGCAATGGAATCAGTTTTTTCGCATTTACAGGTCACATGATGTACCCTACATAACAAGTCACATGATCATTTTTAAAATTGGTGCAGTACGTGTGGACTGAAGATGAGACTGATTTTTTTATTAAAGTAATCAAAGACAAAAAAATAACAGGAATACTTGATTCCAATCGACAAAGAAATGCCACAATTTACTATGACTTGGAAGCAAACATGAAGGAGAAGAGATCTGAGCTGTGGCACATTTTGCGGTCCAGATGGAAAGCTCTGAAACAAAAGTATTTGTCCGAGAAAAGAAAACTTTGCAAAAGTGGTGCTGGTGGCAGAGGGAAAGTAAAATTTAAGTATTTAGAACAAATGGACGAACATTCTCTCTATTTCGAAAGAGCTAATACCTAGCGTGGTGCATTTCAGTTTTACAAGATTAGTCGTTAGCCTGGGTCTTTCATTACTTCAAACTTTGATTTTCCCAATCACAATTCATAATCTGACAAGGTACTTGTTTCTCATGTCCATTTATGCGACCTTACACCTATACATGCGTTCCATTATATACTCTTGTAAGTTATCCTACTTTTTTCATGTAAACAAATTAATATTAGATGACGAGGATGAAGATTCTGAGATGGCTGGCAGTTCAAACAATCCATCGTCGGATTAAGTCATGACATTTTACACACACACACACATGAAATTAAGTACCCCAGAAAACCATATGCAAACTTATGTATATGTGTGCATACAAGGAAATAAATAGACATTATATTTATTGTTTAACAGAATACTACAAGAAATGTTACCTGTTATTACAGATTAAAACTTATAGCTAAAATGTTGTGCCAGGCATGGCCAAACAAACATTTTGTTTTCAAACTATTTAAACGCATTAAAGGGGCAACATATCCTGGGCAATACAAACATTACAAATAAAAATAAAGCACAATGTCTTACTATGTGTGTTCTAATAAGGTGAAAAATAAAGATAAATTACTTCTCTAATGTCTCTTTATGGTCTTGTTTTTTTAGGGTTAACAGCATCTTTTGATAATCAGCCCATGACACCACATGATGAAGCCCTGAAACTCCATATGTTACAGAGAAAACAGAGAGGCAATCATCTAAACCTTTATCAACACCGTCAGCTCAGGACAGCCAAGAAGGCATAGATCATCCCTTCAGATGAATATATTGAAGGAGCAGGCATGGCAGGATCAAGTCATCCTCAGCACAATGACAGAGGTGCTCAATCGTGTTGTGCAATGTTTTGAAAGGGAGGCAGATGAGCGCCAATGCTCGTGCACTCGAGGCCCTGGCTGGAGCTCAGCACCCCTTCACCTGCCAGCAACCCCCTTACCTTCTACAACATCCCACCACATACCAGCAACAGCAACCTTCATACCTCAATCACCCACAGCAACCAGACGTGGAGTGTGGCGGGGCAATACAGTGAAATTGTTATACAATTGTTTTGGCAGTACTTTGCTGATAGATGGATGGATAAATGTTTGTAAACCCCACTGACATAAAAAATAATTATTATTATTTTTTTAGCTTGATCAATCTGTGAAAGACTTATTGAGTGAAGGACAGAACATTGATGACCCCACCAGTCATGAAGACACTGCAGACACATCTGAGGCACTAGGTAGAATTATAAATGTAGATGTACAAGACTCTTTCAGGGTGTAAGTTGCACAAATCTAGAGACAGTGACTTTTCATGCATTTTAAATAGTCTAGTTCTTCTATCATTAATTATTAGGATTAGTGTTTATACATGTCACTCATATATCACCCACTGGGGTGTTTGGCAACATGCTTCTTGTAGGGCTCCAATTTTCACAACAGCCAAATCTGCTTCAGTTCTCATATTATTACATGCTTACCTTGTTTGATCATAATAATTCTAGTCTGTTTGTACTGCACAAGGATGAGTTTAGAGATTAAAAAAAAAAGTTAAATAGTTTTCGGATAAGGTAGCAATTCATCAATATAAAACATCCTCAAATTACACACACATGAACATGGCCATTGTCAGAACAATGGCAGACTACTTGCAAAGCAGGTCAGGAGCAATTCATGTGATTCACCTTTTTTTTTATTGATTCTTAATGTTGTGTGTCATTACCTGCATTGTGGTTCTTTCTTGAGTATCAAGGAATGTGTAAGACCTGGAGGATTTTTCTGAAGAACATTGAGCAGTTTAACAAACAAGGCACTTATCTATTAAAAAAAAACTGTTGTAGATCATGTAGGTAATGACATAGTATTAAGAATCAAGCACAATGAAAATTTATTATAATTAAAAGTTTGCAAATACTTTGGCTGTATGCAAAAACATACTTTGAAGTTCTTCTAATGTTATTATAATTTAATCTTTTATCTCAACCCTAGGACCACATCCCTCTACCCAGCAAGAGGGTGAAGACCACAACTCCCTTTTTCCCACTCCCAGGCCTGCACTTAAACGACACTGTTGAGCAACAAAAACTGAAGCTGTTACAGCAGATGTCTGCTTCAGTTCTGGCCCCCCAGATGCATGCAGCTCCTTTGGAAAGCAGGTTGCTGTGGAGCTCCGGTTAATAAAGAATACAAGCATACAGACTGAGGTAAAAAGAAAAATAATGAATGCTTTGTTTGAGGCCCAGGAGACTGACTAATCTAGTTCCTCACCATCCTCACACATGCCACCACCCATATATTCACCTCTCACACCTACACAAATGCCCACCTTTGAAGAATAAATAAGTTACGAACAACTTCTTCAAGAGACTTTGATGCACTGAGTTAGAATAAAAACAATAATTTGAGAACAGTAATTTAAGCAAAATTAGAATTAGAGAACAATCATGTAAAACAAGGTAATTTCTCTTATTTAAAACACTGGCTGGCAGAGCAATCTCTTCAGGCAACTTGAAGAAGACATCTGAACATAATCCCACAAGTATAATAATTTTAGAATTTGTATAGCCTATTTAGAGCTATGCTACTTTTCTGTATTCAGATGACAGCACTTCAGTCATCCATTAGAGAGCTCAAATTCCACTTTAGAGATAAAGCCAGTGAGGGAGAAATGTCCTTAATACTTTGGTAACACTTTACAATAAGGTGCTATTTGTTAACATTAGTAAATGCCTTAGCTAACATTAGCTATCAATGAACAATTTAGCTTTTTAGCATTCATTAATTCTTGTTAATATTAGTTTATGTCAATAAAGTTATTCATTTTAGTTCATGGTGCATTAACTAATGTTAACAGTGACAACGTTTCATTTTAACAATGTATGAGTAAATGCTAAAATTAACATGAACTACCATTAATAAGTGCTGTATTAGTATTGTTCATTGTTAGTTCATTTAAACTAATGCATTTACTAATTGTTAACAAATAGCACCGTATTGCAAAGTGTTGCCAATACTTTTAGGGCTGTACGCTGGACAAATATTATGATTATTATTATTTATTATAACAAATGATGTATAAATAACTTAATAAATAACTTACGAAGATGTATCCTCACTAGCACTAAACCAAATTATGGTGATGAGAATATGAAAGCTTTTGCAAATGAGATTCTAAGGTTATCTTAGAAGACACTACTTGCTGAGTGATACAGTCAAACAGAGAGTTCGGAGTCCAGATCTGAGGGTAGCTATAAAATACACCACAGATCATGCATTATATCCGGCTCTAAATGTAAATTCTTCTAACTCATTAAGTATGCAAGGTTTTAGGTGTGTGTGTGTAGCTACAGCTACTCCTAATGTTTAAAGGTGCCAAAGAATGCATTGATACAATATGTTAAATTGTTCTCTGATATCAACATAAAAGGTATGTGGCTATATTAAGTTTTAGATGTTCATTTATGACCCTAGGATTTGTCCCTAGAATGAAAAGGTCTGTTATTACCTTATTTAGAGGGGTCATGAATAATAATGTTGAGTTCTGGCTCATGCCAGTAGCTCACACAGCAAACAGATCGCTACCGGCGTGAACGATGGAGAGATTACTTTCTTCAAAATAACGTTACCTGCAGAATTTTCGACGATTCGGCTGTGCACGCCCAGCTGGACTAGAACATGGGCGGGTATACGAAAATACTGTGGGCGTACATACCGACTGTAACGTCACAGTCTGTGTTACGTGTTGGGATTGGCCTCTTTTTCAGTGATCTTTTGCATGCACGAGATTAACATAAGAAGGAGGAAACGATTGTAATTAAGTCTCACGGTATGTCAGTTCCATGTACAGATGTCTGATTATTCATCTATGCCTAGGTAAATACAGTTTCCCATTCTATAGCATCTATTAATGTTCAAATAAAGTGGATGAGAAGCACTCTGTCATGTCTTTAAAAACCGAACACATTGGTCTCTAAGTGAACAGACACCAGACAAACATGTCACATATTTAAAAACAAAACACATTCTAAACTGACTAAAAATCCATGGCACAAAGCTAAACTCACATCGTTTAGTATGTACCCCTAACATAAAACACATTTGTTTATAAGACATTCTTGTTACTACAGCTGCTGTACAGAAACAATAGTGGTCTGTGTACAGCTGGCTGGGACGGAAACTATCATAATACAGCAGTGTCACATACTGGCTCACATCCCTCATCTCGATCCATCAGTAATATTAGACTGTCAAGGTTTCATTTGAATTAAAAGAAAACGAGTGGACGGATTGTGTAGACACACTGCTGGCACACATTTATGTTCAAACTACTTATAAAAATTGACGTTCTATAATTGTTCTACTTCAATACATACAGTATATATAGTATGTGTTATTTTTCAATCTTAGAGCTTCCTTCAGCTGTCATATTTTTTAATTAAATGAGAATTAAATGAGCTGTTAAAAGGCTAAAAATTGAAAGACCAAAAATAAATACTGATTTGGAAAAAGACTATACAAGTTGCTCAGGTTTGAAAGACTTTTACAAAAAAAGTTACAATGAACACGTTTTTTTGCATTTCATTATTTATATTAATTGAAATGGGAAAATTAAATCTGTGTCCACTGTGCCATAGCTGATCCCATTAGGGGTCACATAATAAGGCTGTTCTTTAGCCTGTGTCATTTCTCTGTCATGTCATATAATAATATAATTTATTCACATTTATTCTAAACTAAAATGCATCACATATTATCTAGTAGGAGAAAAGTATGATGACAATGAAATGTAATTACTGCTGTGAATCAACAGATAAATTGTCCTGCAGTTACATTACCATTGATATAGGAAAATGTACTTTATTATTATCCTATAACTGTTGGAAAGTGTGTACAATGTGGAGATAATAGTACACATAATAACATAATTCAAACCTAAACTCAAACCTAGTTTATTAAGAAGCTCATTTTAT
This sequence comes from Beaufortia kweichowensis, assembly GCA_019155185.1. Lineage (NCBI taxonomy): Eukaryota > Metazoa > Chordata > Actinopteri > Cypriniformes > Gastromyzontidae > Beaufortia > Beaufortia kweichowensis. Next base: position 14,531,683 of record CM032810.1, read on the forward strand.
TTAAGGATTATTTAATTTAGAATTACAGTACATTTTCATGATGGGTGAGATTGGAAGTGTAATCATAATATGCTGTAAAATTCTTATGCCTGATCTGTTAGTTTGCCCACTACACTCATGAAAAACACGCGCACGCGCAGACAACCTCCAAAGCTTTACATTTGATAGAAATGAACTAAGTTGCTATTAATACTTACATACCGTTTTTGTAACCGAAAGCTGACGTTATCCGCTTCCATACCCTAAACTTATCCGGTTTCACATAAACTGCGTTCTGGTGCCACTGCGGTGTATTTACTGGTCTTAAAATGAACTTATATTACTGTAACTGACAATCATTAAAACGACATTAACTGATAGTACTGTACATAACTGGGCTGCACATGTCAAACATATCAATTTAAAACATTGGCAAAAAATATTTGGAATTGCACGCTATTTGCAAATACATTTGCATTAAACTAAGATATGATACAGATGAAACATTACAACTGTATTAGGGTTTGTTTGTTTATGTGGGAATAAACTGCTGTCTATCGCAGATGCTCAGCATACACCAACCATACAAACACATATGAAATGTACCTTCTGTATGGTTTGTTGGGTGACCTCTCCTTTCCCTCTCGGTCGTATGGATGAAAATGAAACAGACATGTTTTCAATGAATAATGATGGTAAAGGTTTTGTTCCCATATAATGTCCCTTTAAGGAGCCTCTGGATAAATGCAGGGGAGTCTGAGCGGCCGAATACATCAGTCGGGCGATACATTCACCTTTAAAAGCAGCTTTTGTTGCAAAGCACAAGGAATGTGTGCAGCATTGATGAGGAAAGATAAATATTCATCTTAGACTTATGTTCTTTGGTAAAAGCATGTGCGAGAAATTCTGACCACCTCCTGTCTGCCATGGTATAATCTGTTCAGCTCTATTACGATCATGGGCCAATGTTCTCTGTCTCCCTGTTGTTCTGTGATTGTCCCAAAAAACGCCTCCTTTCCGACGGCGGACCGCGACGCGACTAAAGAGTTCGGGTCCGTTCACATGTCGGGTCTGAAAATTCTTGCGCCGCTATTATGGAAAGCCAAATGATTCATAAACGCCTGGCCAAAAGCGTGCCATTTCACAGCAAAGCAAAGCCCTGGCAATGAGTGAAAATACATAGTCAAATACGTGCGATTTTTGTTAATTAAAATAATATTAAAATAAAAATAATGACATAATGTTTGTACTGTACTGGCAGTTCGTTTAAAATCCATAGTAATAGCTTTTATGTTAACAGTTTAAGTTCAAGTTCAAGTTTATTTGTATAGGGCTTTAACAATCACTGTTTCAAAGCAGCTTTACAGCAAAATAAACAGAATGACAAACAGAGAAATATAAATGCTAATTTAATAACTAATATCTAATATCAGCTCAGTCTCCTAGTGACACTCCAACACTGAACCCAAACTCCATTAATGAATGTATATATATATATATAAAACCCTTGGGAGAACCCAGACTCACCTGGAGGGTCATTTCTCCTCTGACAGCTGCAGTCAGTAAACACTAGTCAAATACGTGCGATTTTTGTTAATTAAAATCCATAATAATAGCTTTTATGTTAACAGTTTATTTACCCTTTTACTGTTTGTCTGTGACTGCAGTTCCCACAAAAATAGGAATTCAGTAATTATTTACTCACCTTGGTGTGGGTTTTAAAGCCATTTTTGGAACACAACAAGAAATAAAAAATGCCCTACTCCCACTTTCATCCAATGTCTAATTACTTTTGTAAAAAGGATGCAAGTGTGTCAAAATGTTTTCATGCAAATCGTGCCATACTATCCCAGGTGTTCTTAAGGTATAGTATTTATGGTATATAAGCAAAAATCTTTTTTCAGATATGCTTTCAATTAATAAAATAAAACAAGTTCAACAGTATCTGATGCCATTGAGGAAAAAGATTGAGTCTGAAGCATGTATATTGTCATTATCATCCGACTCGCAGGATGTTGGAGTGTCTATATGCGTTTATTTCCAGGAGACTTTATCATGTGTTTCTTCAGCATTAGTCAGCAAAGCTTTTTGTTGCAAGAACCTGCTCTTTTTTTAGTGTTTCCTAAGCATCATGTTTTTGTCCGCTACATGGGACACTTGTATTATTATTAAACCCAACTAAAACAACATGGAATTATCGAGGACAAATTTGACGGAGTATTACCATTGTTATAGTAATATAGTATAATTTAGTTAAACAAAAAAGACAGAGCCTTTCATATGAAATACAAAACTTTTCTTTAGAATGGTGTGCGATGACAGTGGATAAAAATACACTTGATTAAGACTAAGACTTGTAGTTGTAAGCATTGAAAGCTCCTTAGCTGGAGTCAATGGCTCTTTCCACTTAGGTTGACATAATGAGATTGTTTCTGTCTGCAGGTGTGTATATTTTCTAAAAAGTAAACAAAAGCAATTTATGGTTTCTCATAAAGTCCACTGTTTTAATTTCAGCACCTCGGACAGTCATGCAACTAATGCTGTGAAAGTTAGAATTGATTTAAACTTCATTAAGCCTATTACGTTCAGTTAATGTAAACAAATGAAATGAATGTTGCAGGAAACACTGTGATTTCAGCTTATATATAACTTATAAACTTTGAAAATAAATATATGTTGAATTTAAACATTATAAATAGTAAATATAAATATTATAGGCACAAATTAAGGGGTAAGGGGACAAATTAATAAAACGCTTTAAGAAGGTATCACTCAATACCATAACAAATACACTGCCCATTGCATTTACTTTGAACTGGCACTCCTTGCAGAGTATCAAGAAGCTTTCTAGCATCTTTGAGAAAAAGTCTATGGCCTATGGTCTATGGTTTGTAGCAGTAGTCAAACCAGCCAGGTCTTTGTGGCGAGAAGGTGTTTCAACAGTTTAATGCAAAGTCTCATCAAACTGTTGAGACACTGTTTCAGTTGAATCATTCAGTTGAATTCAGTTGTCATAAATTTATATTTCTTCAGTATCACCTCTAATGGATACTGCTGCTGTGCTAATGGAAGAACTACAGCCCTACATAGAATGTAATTCATCATGTGCTGATCCCTTCGTGAGGCGACTGCCCTTCCCCGCCAAGGCTGGAGGACATGTTTAGCAAATGTAAAATTACAAAATATTTTTAAAGGAGTTACTGAAAACATCCATGTTCAAATTCATTTACAGACTTCACCACATGTTATTCTTGAGCTCCTCCTACATTTTGCACAGTCTCCTTTAGGTAATTTACTTGGTAATTTACAAAAAATTGAAGGTCTGCATCTGAAAGTAATAACTTTTACTGGACCATTAAACATTTTACTTGTGCCTGTTTCAGCCATAGGAAAGCCAATGAAACAGAAAAGTATTACCTCTTTTTTCCAGAAGGCAAACAAGATCAATTTTGTGTATCTTGTTTGGAAACGTTTTTTCCACATTTACTGGTCACATGCCGTACGTGAAAAGTCATATGGTCATTCTTGTGCTTTTTGTGTGGACCAAAGATGGGATGGAGTTCTTTGTTAAACTAATTAAAGTTAAAAAATATGGGAATATTAGATTACAAGCAACGAAGAAATGCATTTACCAAGACTTGGAAGCAAACATGAAAGCAAACATGAAAGAGAAGGGCTTTGACAAGCCGTGGCAAATCTTACGGTCCAAACCTCTAAAACACTCCCAAGTATAGGGGGCTTGCCTTGCCATTACTGCTTGTATAATGCGTCTCTGATTAAAAACAAAAATGCGATATAAGTATACCTATAGCCTATCTGTTGCCATGATTTTGATCCAAAAAATAATAATAATTATGTCATAATTTTTCGCCCTTATGTCATTCAAACCGTGTTTTTTCTTTTTTCTTTTGTGGAACACAAAAGAAGATATTTTGCAAAATGCTGGTTACCGGCACCCATTGACTTCCATTGTACCTTGTGTCCATACTGTAAAAGTGAATGTGTGCCAGCGGTAACCAGTGTTTTGCAAAATATCTTCTTCTGTGTTCTGCTGAAGCAAGAAAGTCATACGGTTTTACATGACATGAGGGTGAGTAAATAATAAAATTTTGGGTGAACTATCACTTTAAAAGAGACATTTGCTCACTGGTTCACAAACTCTCCCTTACTCTTATCTGATGACATCGCTTGTTTTGTACGTCTGACGTCACGTATCACCGCTTCAGGGCCCAAACAGATGCCAAAATAAAACCAAAAATAATGCAAACTTTATTTCCAAAAAAAATCACAGTTTATTCCTGTAAAAAAAATACAAAAGTGCACACAGAATTGCCAGACGGTCCCTAAATTGAGCATGAAAACTGACAAAGCGGAAGCGACGCTTTGGAACAGATAGTGTCAATATGAAGCTTACAGCAGATAAGAAGCTGTATCCATCCTTTAAAGTGGAAGGCAGCCAGTGGGTTGATAACATTGTGGAGAAAAATCATAAGTTGCTTCTTCTTTTGTAATATTATTATTACATATCAAGGAACAAAAACAAAAAAAATCCATGCCATCTCGCCTTAAATTAAAGGAGCAAATAGATTATTCTTTAATTTAGTTGTTGTTGATCTACGATTGACAATGAGTTTTAAACCAAAGAAGAAGAGCCTCTGCGGCTGCCGTACTGACGCGTGTGCAGAAGGCGGAAGTTATTTCAGTTGCACATGGAACACATGGATCTGAAGTAAACTACAGCGTCTGCATTACCAATATAAAAACAGTATAGGCTGTAATGATGTTTGAAGAGTTTTAATAGCAAAATGAGGCTCCTAGAGTTGCACTGCAGAAGTCTGTGTTTATGTAAAGGACTGATGATCTACATCGCACGCAAACACACAAAAACAGCGAAGCTGTCAGAGAAGAAACTGGTGTGTACCGCGCAGATCCAGAAACGCTTATTGCTGATCCGCAGTGTTTTATGACTCGATTGTGCTTCTCGCAGAGCCGGTATTTTGCGGATCATCGCAGAGTAAGAGTTGTGGCAGGTTCCGGGGGAAATGGAGCTTCGACCTTCCACAGCGAGCCCAGGAAAGAGTGGGGTGGACCGGATGGGGGTAATGGCGGAGCTGGAGGAGACATCATCATAAAAGGTAATGAATACTAACAGTGGATTTCTAGTGTGAATGATTATTTACGTGCTCTAAAAGAAATGTAAAATAAGAACTCTCATATTCTTGCTCGATGATTCAGAGCAGACTGTCTTTTGACCTGCGACACAACAGTTTCTTTGAATTTTAAGATTGATCATCTAAAAGTAATGACCTAAAGACAGGTTATAAGAAAACACTGTGAAAGCCTTATGACAACCAATGCATAAACCTTTTGATCACATTGTTACTCGTTGTTAGAAGGTTTGCTGCCCTTCTTCTTAAAGCTGTAGATTTTAAAAGCATCTCTGATTTCTAACTTAAGTAGGTTGATAAGTTTTATTTTTGTCAAACTGGGATTCACTGATTATTGATGCATCATTTGTCATGTGTTAGACCATGATATAAAATGTGTTTATTAAAAAGAAATGTTGTTCTTATTAACATTTATTTTCACATTGCTTAACGTATTAGCCTATAGATGTGTCTCCACAATTTTTTAGCCATTTTTGAACAAATACAAAAAATAATGGGTGAAAAAAATAAATATGTAAGCCCTAAAAAGATTTAAATGCTTAAGTTTTAAAGTTCACTTAATGTTTCTGCAGTGGACTCGCATGTGAAGTCACTTGCCTCCGTGTCTGGACTGTATCGTGGGAAAGATGGAGAGGCAGGAAGCAGTAAAAATCGCTATGGACGCAATGCCACTCCCACCTATATTTTAGTGAGTTTCACCTATCAATTCAGAAGAACAGAAAAACTGATTTCTTTGGTGAACTGGATTAACACACACTTGTGATCACTAATAACCAGACTTGTGATCATTTTGCTCAACTGCAACAAATGTATGGCAGCAGTTCTTTTGCAGCACTTCAATTTCTTTTAAATTGAGTTTTGCAATTTCTGTTTCTTCTTTGCAAAACTTGTTTTTTAATCTGTCACTCCATAGCACACATTTTAGGTCATAAGCTTTTGTTCCTATGCTTTCTTGCTAAGTTTCTACATTAAACGTATTATTGGCAAATCAATAGAGTGAGTTAATAACAGATTATATGAGCAATGCAAATACTGTATATAAAATGTATGTTTGGGAGTAAAATGACTCATTTTGGCTGAACCCAAATTTAAGACTTGTATGTGAGCTATATCAATATGCATTTTCAATACAGGTTCCCTTGGGCACAATTATTAAGGAAGAGGATAAAATAGTGGCAGACCTCTCGCGTCATGGCCAGCTGTATACTGCTGCGTATGGAGGAGCAGGGGGAAAGGGGAACCACTTTTTCTTGTCCAATGAAAACAGAGCTCCGACTACTGCCACGCCAGGAAACGAGGGGCAGGAACGAGTCTTTCAGCTTGAGCTGCGAACCATGGCCCACGCTGGACTGGTAAGTGGAAATGCTTGCATTTCAGTAAATGTGTTTGGGCAGTATGTTGAGCTTACTTTTTTGTAACTAGTAGCAAATGACTGTGTTTCTGAGCAGGTTGGTCTTCCAAATGCAGGCAAATCATCTCTGTTACGTGCCATATCTAATGCCCGGCCAGCTGTGGCTGCTTATCCCTTTACTACACTGAAGCCTCATGTTGGCATTGTCAAATACAGGGACCACGAGCAGGTGGCAGGTATGCATTAAATGCTTAGTCTTTGTCAAATATCTGAGAAGGCACAAATCTCATCTGCCATTAAAACCTTTTTCTCATCCTCTTTGAATTGCAGTAGCTGACATTCCTGGGCTAATTCCACAAGCTCATTTAAATCGGGGCCTCGGCATTTCGTTTCTACGGCACATTGAGCGCTGTCGTATTTTTTTGTATGTACTGGACATGTCTTGTGCGGAACCCTGGACGCAGCTGCAGCAGCTGTCCTTTGAGCTGGAGCAATACAAAACGCATCTGTCGCACAGACCTAATGCCATTGTGGCTAACAAAATGGACCTGCCGGATGCTTTGAAGAACCTTAAGGCTTTGAGGAAGCATGTCCATCAGCGGGTAATTCCTGTTTCTGCACTGACTGGAGACAACATAGAGGAACTCATCCTACACTTGCGAGAGCTGTTCGATGGCTACCCACTGGATAGTGACTAGTCATATTGTAAAAATACTACAGCAATATTTGACGTATTTCAGGATTTACATCGAGGATATTAGTTTTATTATTGCTTTCTTATACAGTAAGATACAGTAAGGATATTTATTATCTACAGTAAGGTTTGGAGTAAAACTGGTGGAATTACTTCAGTGTTCTAACGTAGTGTTAGAATGTTTCTGTGCAATGTTTGTATACATCTAAATGTATAAATTACAGTGATAAATAAATTAAAGACATTGTTTTACTTTACTATTAGCTAATGGAGTTTTTACATTGTATAAATAATTGTATTCACAATATTACTTTTACGTTTCATATTGTAAAAACAACCGTCTAAAGAATTCTAGCTGAACAGCTGCATAAACGGAATAGTAAAAATAGTAAAAAAATATATAGATTATGTTGTTGCAATGGCAGTCGGGAGTGTCTTGGGAGCAGGAAAAATAGGCAAGCAAATAACAAACTGAGTGACAAAGTGAAAGGGGCTTATAATGGGCACAAGCATCAAAACTGGACCATGGAGACATGGAAGAAAGCAGCAGGAGTGCTGCTTACACAATATCCCAATTATATCATCATTGCATTTACTGGCTACATTTTAAAATTCTGCTAATTACTGTTTTAAATGGTCTAGCGCCATTTGATTGAGCTTATTGCTGATAAAATCATAAAAATCCATTATGTTTGCCTTCATAGCACCTATCTTTAAAGAAGTATCTACCCAAGTTGATTTTGTTAATACATTATATGGGTTAACTAGAACCAAAAACATTTCTGAGTGTAACACCATGTTCTCATTTGTTGTTTTAGACTTTGCCACAACCATGTTCTTGCATGCAGTCCATGCCCTGTAGGAAGCACATATGCTGGATAATGCCAGAGAAGAAAACTGACCGTGGTTTTTTGGTTCCTTGCTTCATCCACACATATTTAGAGATCTATTTTCTTAATGTTACTATGTCTTGAAGTCTAGTTAAGGGTTGCATTCAATTAACTACTTTTTACAGTTTGCAATGTGAAAGCAAAGATGATCATTACACATTGTTCTGTCATGTATATTATTAACTATAGAAGTCAAAAATATTAAAGCTGCTATAAACCAGAGTGCAATGAAAAACACAACTTTAATTCTTTTTAGACTAAGGGAGGTGAGAGTCAAAGTGAATAGCAGAAGAGTTTATATAAAGCATGATAACTATCTATTTTCAATACCACTTTTAAAAACAAACCCAAGTCATCTGTCCAAAATCTAACATCAGGATTCAGCAAAACCTTTAACTAATGAACAATTTGAAAAGACTAATAAAAATGAAGTAAAACCCGGAGAACATCCACTATAACCCTGATATTGTTATACAGAATGGTATTGAAAATACTATTATAAGTAAAGACTTGAAGATTTGTATTCATAATATGTAATAAAAATACACATCACATACAAGATACTGGCATAAAAACCTAAAGGCAAACGCTCGAGTATTCATTTTTACTGTGAGAAGATCCACAAATACTTTTCAGATAATAAATGAAAGTAAATATAAAAAATAAATAATAAAAATAAGTTTTAAAGACAAATTCACTCAACTTTTTTGTAAGTTCTTGTGGATTATTGAAATAAAACTCAATTGTGTAGACAGACATGATGGGTCGCTCATTGTGGAGTAAATCTGTGTCAGATCCATTTGCATATAAATACTGGCAAAAACTAATAATACTATGCTAAACACGACACCAACCCTGAAAATAAAATACCTTTGGAACACTTTATCATTTCTATTTAAAGACTTACTGTCACCCAACATTCTTTTAAATCTCTTAGAAAGCAGAAAGCAGTGTATGCCCAATAAAGCTATTCAAAGAGCAATGGTTTCTGCCTAAACATTAAAAAGCTTCACTTTCACATCACGACCAGTCTTTCTGGGTGTTTTATCTGTAATTTCAGGACACTCATCCATCTCACTGTCTTCATCTTTTTCATGGGTGTGCCAGTCTCTTTTAAGAGGGGTAAGCTCTGGAGCAATTACATCTCCATCCTGAAACACATGAGAAAGCACACAAGAAAACCAAAATCAGGACAACTACAGATTTCCAAAACCTTTACTAATACATTACTATACCAATGCATACAAACAGAAAACATATTAGTTAAGAAAACCAAATACACAATTGTATGTTTTGTGCCTTGGACACACATTGGACATTTTTCTCTTTTTAAATTTTATCAAACAATTTACTTGTGGCTTAGTGAAGTCTTTGTCCATGCACCACTGGACGAAACACTTTCTAGCAACTTTTAAGCAATTGTCATCCGTCTTCTTGCAGTAGACTCTGATCAGCTGCTCGGCGAACTGCTCCGGCAGGAGTTTGGACACCTGTCATGGACATAAGCGAAATGATCAAAGTTACTTTGCCAGGGTGGAGAAAAAAGCTATGCTAAAACTGAATTGTACCTGGTTTTTGCGGATCTTGATGGCTTTAGTGGAGTCGTTCTTGCAGTAGAAGTGGACATTGTTGATGGGGTTTTTCTCCTTCATTCCATAATCCATGTGAATGACCTAATGAAATAATACAGGCAGTTAACACGCTATACTCCATGGAAAATGCTTTTGCAATCATTTTTATACTAGCTGCTCATATTAGACTACATGAAATATTTTGTAAAAGATCATGAACACAGTTTAACTAGTACTGAAGAAGGCAATTAAAAACAGTGAAGACTCAAATAAATGTCAATATGTTGCAGGTATAAAGATACATTTTCCCATATAAATTTATACATCACATGCATACATACTATCTAAAGTCTTGGTCAACTTTCAAAGCAAAATTTGTTTTATTCACATACACTGACTACAAAGTCCTCAGGCAGTAGGTTTCCATCAACGCCACTAGGTTTGGAGCCGGCCACTTCCTTTGCCCAGTCGAGCAGTTTTTTCTAGAGGTTGCAGATGTCGTTTCATTACTCAGCACAGATATCAAGTTCAAGGAAAAACACTGATGGATGAGATTCAGAATTCAGAACAAAGATCATAAAATTTTATCAAAAACATTTAAACCCTTAAAAACCAAATGTAGCCCAAAACCAGAAACTGCTTTTATTTGTATTAATTTTGACATTGATTTCCCACCTGTGATACATCCACATGGGTCTCTGATGTAGTCTGACCCACACATTTATACAAACGTCTACAGACAATGTTCTGTAAGATTGCTCTGGCATCAGACAACTCTGGTGTGGATGAGTACAGAATCTGCTCAAAGATATGATCTGACAACAAAAATGTCAATCAAACTGTAAAAATACAACTCAACAAAATATTAAACTAGAACAAACAATTTGTCCAACTTTTCATTTAGCAAATTCCCAAAATAAATGAAAAAGTGTTTTAGGATTTTCTGTTGTTGTCGTCACTGTTAGGTGTATGATATATTCAGAGTTATTTTTTTTTATGAATATGTCTCTTCTTACGGTGGTGTGGTATCAAAAGCTGACTTCCCATCAGATCAGACAACAGTGTCAGTCTTATCTTACAGCCCAATAATGAAACAACAAAACACATTCGCAAGCATGACTGGAACAGGATATTCCAGGTATGTTTTGATTTTACCATAACCATTCAATGCTATATCACATGCAATGCTATAAACCATTCAAAAAGTTTATACACACACACAATATCTGTGTAAAGGTTTTATGGCAGTAAAGTTACAAGAGAAGAGGTTACTGGGAAGTGTGTGCTGGAAACCACATGGCTTAGGTTAAGAGTGTAAGCAGTAAAGCAGACAATGCGCAGACATGATTCTCAGTCTGGTTTAATTCTTTGTAATAGCATAGATAAGAAAATATGATATTGTACATAAATATTGTAATATACAGTCATAACAGTATTGTTGCAACCAGGCTTCTAGACTTTTAAGCTACAGACCAATTAGAACTACTATTAGCCAATTACTATTTATGTCAAATTATCAAAAATGATTTGATAATATGATAATTTTTCTATGTATTAAAATGCATTTTAGGTGGACAACCAAATTTAAAAGAAAATGGCCAGGCCAGGCCAGAGTCTGCCAAATATTGGCCCATAATTATTTTTCAGATTAAATTTGGGGATGACAACATCAGAGACAATCAAAAGTGAAGAAACAGAACAGTTTTCAGAAATGTGACCACTACCTGTAAGTTTGGTGTAAGCCTCCATGTCGTCTATAGCTGAAGAGATTGTAAATATCCTGCCAGAGGAACCTTCAATCTTGATATGGGGATCGGCCTTAACAAACGCCTCTGTGATCCTAAACAGATACCCACAGATCATTTACATTAACCAAAAAGCTGTGAAACTAAAAAATGTAATGTATTATTGATTGTTAAGGGATGTTTTCCAGTAGAAGATACTAACATGGTCTCAATGATGTTGCCCACTTTATGCTGATAAGCCCGTCGATGGAGGCAGTTCCGGGTGTGAAACATGTCATAGAGATTACCAACTTCCTGAAATCAAGAACAAGGATTCCAACTGTTATTTCTCTCAATATCATTCATGCCCTTGCCATGATTTTTTTAATTTTGACACAAATAGTTTACCCCAGATGATTTTAAAGCATTCTGGAAGGGAAGGCTCGAGGAGTGGATTTGAAATACCCCGTTCTGGGTTATATCATATGTATATAATATATTAAATAGATCCAATTATGCCTTTCTATAAAGTCTTTATAGTGCTTTTGGGTGTACTAACACAGGTTTTCTGAATTGTTAAATAACACATTATTTTTCACATATTTTACATATTGCCACATCAATCTCCTCTGCTCTCTCAAAACGCTGAAATTCTTTCTGACTTTATAAAGCCTATCCTTCTGAAATACTCTGATTTGTCAAGTTGGCCCACTCTGTTATGATTGGTCACACGCTTAGATCGTGTGTTGAAATATTCCCGCCCCTTACCATATCTGTGCACTTCCGCTTTTCAGTCTGTTGTGATTGGTCACCTGCTTAGAGCGCGTTCCAGAAAAGTCCCGCCCCTTATCCTAATCACAAGATTAAGCTCTAAAAACAGCATAAACAGTAACAATGGCGTCAGTTTTGAACACCAGACTGATTGTCAGTTCGCCTTCTACTTGGAGTGGTTTGGCATAGTACCGGTTACACAAACAGTAATTACTACATCGTGAGTTCTGCTTCATCCATTTCAGCCCAAGTCAGATAATAAAATAAACAAACCAGAAGCGCATTTGCAAACAGGAAGTATATTTTAAAGGTATGTGCATATACACAATATCCATGTATTACACAGAACAGCTCTCACAGCGGATAATAAAGTCCTAGAAGGGATTTTTAAGGGCATGTCTGTGATTGTTACAGACTGGGTTCACTGTTAGTTATCTTTGAACAGGTGAAGCTGAATCTTTATAATAATCTCCCAAGCGGTGTACGGGAGGGAGACTCATCTCCTTAACACAGCCTACACACAGTTCAGCGGTTTTATAATTCAAGTCTAAGAGATTGCATAAATTAAGTCAAATGGAAACTGAACTTTTTACCGGGTATGTTTAATTATTTTGCAGAGACTTTTATCCACATCGACACATTATGCAAACAAAAGGGCAATAATGTGCAAGTGCAGTGAAACTGGTCATTTAACCTACTGGTCATCATTTAACCTACTGGTCATCATTTAACCTACTGGTCATCATTTAACCTCACTTTCACATTATCTAAATCACAGTATTCACAGCTAAGTGTGTTTTTTTCCCATATGATCTGAAGTACTTGTTGCATTAAAGGGTGTGGAATTGTATTCTGCTATCAGTTTGTGTGTCCTTTCATTTTCTAGCGATCACTATAGTGAACAGGAAGTGGTCAGTACCCAGAACAGATGGATCCCAAAGAGATAGGAAGGGGCATTCCTCACCATAAATCTACAATAAGAATATTAAGATAATGAATAATCGTTTATCTGCCTTTTTCTTTTCAGGTTGCTTCTTTCATTTATAGTTAAACTATATCTTATAAAAGCAGCATTAGCTTGTAGCGATGTAGCAGTGTTGTGTTAACATGGCAGAGGAGAACTAGCCCTCCCAGTTGAGCCTGGGTTCTCCCAAGTTTCTTAAACTGGGATTTTTGAACACTTGTTTAAATTCTGTGGTATACACAGAAGCGAAAATCTTTTGTGGTACACATTTTATTCCACAAGAACAGTATATACTGTCATACCACCTAGCCCTAGGGTGAATTAATAATGGAAGAAATTTTATTTTTGGTTAAACGTTCTCTTTAAAATGTATTTAGCATATATAAGCCTTATGATGGTGTCTGGTCACTTTGCTTTTAATATATCAGTACTGATCACTGAAATAACTATTGGTCATCCAACAATCATAACATGATACCTTAACAATATATCAAAACCTAAATATAATAAATGTAAACATACCTTATCTCTGGTACATATGTGTTTCTTTCCTTTCACTTCACACACTCGTGCAAATTTGAGGAAACGCTGATAGTCAAAGTTGTTTTGAATCCCGAGATGGTAGCAGTCCCTGTCCGTAAGAGCACACACATATGCATTTCCTTAAATTATTATGATCAATTATCTGACATTGATCAAATTATATCAACATTTTAAGTTTAGCAACTAATCTTACCTAGCAAAATAATCCCATTTGTCCACATCAATTCCATTCCTTTTATTAGCCACAATCTCGTACAGGAATGATTTCTCCTTTGGCCTGCCCTTATACGGCCACTGAAGGTTTAAAATAAAGAAAATGTTAAATCTTCCATTAAGTACAGGCAAAAAGCATCATTCGGTTCATTCGGTCGGAACCATAGGCCAAAAATATATTCATTTTTCAGCCATTTTGGTTTCTTTTCACACCACACTGAACCAGATAAAACAAACCAAAATGCGATCAGGTGACAACATCCACATCACTCGTTGGTCACGTGTCTTTGAAAGTAATTCCTAACCTGCTTTTTGATCCCAAATGGGTGCGATTGCTGCATTTACACCTGCCCAAACGAACCGCACCAAGAACTCTTGTGAACTCGAGTGCGATTTAACCGAACTAAATGAGGCAGGTGTGAAAGCACCCTGACATATTTTAATAACACCACCTGAATTAAAGGGTCAGTTCACCCAAAATGAAAATTTAGTCATTGCTTGCTCTTCTGAACCAAAAGCAGATAAATAAAAAATATGGCTTTACAAAAATATGACATTTGAAAAAAATCAAAGAAATACATTTTTAGACCCGATTTAACTCATTGCCTACTGAGAAAACAGAAGTCCTTAACTGAAGAAAATCTAATTAGGGAACAAAGGAATACAGTGGCTGTGGGCTACAAAAACACATTTTTATACCGTAGAATCAGAGATATTCAGGGGTCCGGCGATCTGCTCCTTAATGAAAATGAGGTCATCAGGTAAAGTCATCCCGTGCTGTACCATCACAGCTTCAAGACCGTTCACTCTTACAAGGTAATCAAACATCTGAACTGAAGCTATCTCGTGCTGTTGAGAAAACACACAAATGTGCATCAGACTTCAAACAGAAAAAGAATGACCCAATAAAGTGAAATGAAAACACTACAGGCAAACACTCGCCTAATATTCATCAACCTCTGACACGGCGAATCATTTAAAACATGTAAGTAGTAGTAAGCACAACTGCTACTTTGTCTTTTTCTGTACATTTGAATGTTTCCTGTTTTAATTTTTCAAAAAGGTTACCACCCTTTGTAGTTTCATCCCTTTTATGCAGAGCTCTGCATTAGCTACACGTGTGGAGGAAATGTTCGGGATCAACAAAGAACAAAGAAAGTGGAAGAAGAGATTAAGCCACAAAAGAAACTGAGGTCAAGAAAATAATTTTAAAATAAAAGTTTTCCAATAAAAATAAAACAATAATACTCTTGAGGGTACCCAGCCTGTTAGATGCCAAATTGTGATTGTGTTTAAAAGGCTTAAAGCCTGTAAAACACAACGATTGTGTAGATATCCGAGAATAGACAATTGTGCAGGGCTGTCCAGTGCGACATATGTTACGTAAAAATCGGAGTGTGTAAAGAAAAAGTACTAGCTGTGACTCCTAATTAGGAGAAAAAGATCATTTTATTTAGTTTTTCAGTAATTATTAAGACTTGTTAGTGTTTAATGTTTATTTATCTTGGAGATGTAGAACTTTGGCATTATTGAGAAGAGTGGTGCATGTGCTTAGGCTGTGGGAGGCTTGCTGAGGATGATAATGTGTGTCACCAATGAGCAATAACTATGTAAATGCCAGTACTGAGATCAGTCTCTCCTCGATCACAGAGACTTTAACTTAATTTCATTGGAATAATAAATGAAAATGAAAGTGAAATAAACTTAAAAATTAGAGTTGACTTGATGAGAACTTTAATTGAACTGTAATCAAAATCAACAGATCTGCTTACTTAAACCAAGAACTTTTAAAACTCTTTGTAACTCATTAACTAAATTTCTTTCAAAAAATGATTAATTCAGCGGTTTCTTATCAGATGCTGAGGATGAATTCCACCACAAACACCACAAAAGTGGAGATAGTGGATCAGAAGAAGATGGGGAATAAATGTGGAAGGCCTATGGGGCGTATGAATTTTAAGGTTAAAACATAAGGTGTCAGCGCGGACAATGATAAGCTCTCTGTTCTGCTAACTGGAATAAAGCGGAGACCTTTCTTCATCCTGATTTGTGAACATTGATTCGCGTTTAAACCACCCGTCATAGTAGGGCTGTGCCGATAAACGATATCATATCGAATCGCGATAAAATATATGTCGATAACGATGATAAGCTCTAGGCATTTTTACTTGATATGGATTAATATAAGAGCCAATCACACAGCAGAAATATGCGACAACAGCCAATCAGTGTGCAGCTTTTAACATTCACGTCAAAGAACAAAGTCAATTTCCTACGGCACTTTGCAAAGCAAACTCGGCACGAGGATGACAAAAATAAGTGGAAGCAGCGACCAAAGTCAAACTAACCTTGAGTTATTATCCAAAAATGATGAAATTGTCGACAAAAAACTATACTTTAAAATGTAATTAATGAACCCTCAAATTTTCATGGCTTCAGTCATAGTTGGGATCCTCTTTTAAAGCTGGCAGCATTAACAGTTTATATATCGAAATATATATCGTTATCGATAAATATGGGAAAAAATGATTGAGTTTACATTTTTGCCATATCGCCCAGCCCTACGTCATAGTCGCACGATAATCACGCGTGATCACTATGACACACCCCTTACGACAGTTTTACTGCTTTCTGTTCACACAGCGGGCGTTACCGGACCTTTACTGAAAAGTTACTAGGTCCTTGTTACGGATAATTTTGGCAATAAATTCCAGGCCGATTTTGTGTTCACACAGAAGGCGATCTGGCAGTTTCAGGGGATCAAGGCTCTGTTTGAATGGGGTTTATGACAGCTGACCTTGCTTGCAAGCAATAAAATCCCATGAAGGCAAAAAGGTGGTACAAACATGCAAGTCTATCTGTCTGTGCAAAATGTTAATTTGTGAAGAACAATTTTCTCACTTACCTTCCATTTCTCACCAGGTCGTACTTTAGGGATGAACATGCCATCAAACATATGAGAGAAGGGACCATGACCTAAACATCAGATAAAGGTTTGCATCTTTGCTTTTATAGAATTCTAAACATCTCTCAATAAATTACCATATATTACTTGGAATGCCTGATTCATTAACTTAAATAACGAAAAACACGATCCGTTAACCCGTTGCAATGTCTTAGCCTAACAGAGACACTGAAGGGCTGAGAGAGTTCATAAGAAAGTGAGTTACGAAAGTTTAGATATATGTAAATCAGAAAAGAGATTTGTTGTGAGGGTGGGAATATTTGTTCAAAGTATTCTTTTTTCCTCACCTAAATCATGGCACAGGCCAGCAATCTGTACACACAGAATGTCTTGCCTTGATATGAGCAGTTCTGGCTGTCTCTCATGGATAGCCTGGACTAAACATCCAGCCAAATATCCCACTCTGAACCACAGAGAAAAAAACATGAAAAAGAAATGCAGTTTGAATAATTACTGATGAAAAATGTGTCATCATTTACATTTTATGTTGTTCAAATCATCACATGAAACACATTTTCAAGATTTCCATTAAGTGTGAGGACAGTTGTTATATTATTAAATATACATAATTAATCATTCAGAAAATGTCCCTACCACCATTAAAATTTAGCACCCATGATTCACAACTGCTTTTGTGATTCCATTTGATTTTGTCCATTCACACTGCGTTCACACACATCCCATAAAGACACAAATAATCAAGTCTGCCATTATGTGCTTAATTAAGTACCAAAACCATATACAATACAGTGTTTTCTGTCATTTTCACACAATCCATGGAAATGTGGATTGTTTTAACAACGTTGTTGTGTGTATATTAAAAAAAAAAGGAATATTTTTACCGTTTTTCAATACATCATTGTCTTGTAAACGTGACCATTGTGCGTCATTGTGTCTCACATTCGCTTCACTTTTTTCACTCAGTGTGCAAACCCCATTACATCTTGCTTTTCTGCTACAGGAACAAGTCAAATTTACATCACGGATGTGCCTGATGCACTTTTGCACTTACCCAATGGAATGCTCAAAGCGGTTGTGAGAAGCCCCAGGGAATACCAGATAAGTTGCTCCCAGCTGTTTGATGTTACGAAGTCTCTGAAATTGAGGCGTGTCTATGATTCGGACCAGCAGAGGATGCAACTCAATATGACCATGGATAGGGTCATTGAAAACCTGCGACACAAACACATCATCAGTGGACATTATATAGATTTTTTGTTTATAAAACGTTGTCTTGTTTGGCATACCTTCATGGCTTCGTTTGAGATCTGCCAGAGCTTCTGAAGGCAGTGAAGGACTTTCAGGCGAGATCCCAGAGGGCTAAGTGAGGTTATCCACATTATTATTATTGCTTAATTACACTCTTTAATTAATAATAATAATAATAATACATGTGCAAAACAATACAATGAAAACAAAATAAATCTAATTTTTACAACAAGTTTGCTGCATTACGTAACTACATTTTTGTTAATAGGCTAATTAAAATAAATGACACTTACAAGCTGCCCATCTTTTCCAAATGTACTTCTGTAAGGTTTGGCAGCACCAGACCTGTTATTTCTTGCTCTGTGAACAAAAGGTGTTGCCATTTTAACATCTACCAACAGTTACATCACAAGAGATGAAATGAGCCTAAATAGAGAAGGGCAATTTCAGTGTTATATTGAAAACCATCTGTTTATATTTTACTAAAGCTCTGTTAATAAAGTCCAAACATCAGCAAAATATCAGTCTTCTATTAAAAAAAAGGAAATGCATTATGAATGTTTTGCTGGACTTCTGTAAATCAAAATGCACAAACCAGAAGCAATAAAATCCAATAGATCGAAAAGGGATGAATTATTTTACTTTCATTTACTGTATAGACCTTACATGGCCATTAAAACCACCGAAAATAAACATTATCTGAGCTGTCAGTATGATGAAAACCTTTGACATAAACTTTATTTTACGGTTGACAGTTCGCATGAAATTGTCCGAAATGTTTAACGCTTAAGCAAAGAAACGAACCAACCAAATGAAACCAACAACAATTGACTAATCACGACAGCAAACAACATGAGATGGACTTTAAAAACACTTCACTGTTTTGCAGTTTAGATCATCGGTATTCATAAACATGAGCTTGTCTTGGTTATCTAGCATCGATACTGTGTTTACTCACTAGTCCGCCAATCGATCTTGTTTTCTGCAACACATCTAAAGATCTCTCCTTGACACAGTCGCCTCTGGCTTACTTGACGAACTTAAACCTTATGAAAATGTTCATTTTCTGCCAAAACTGCCTTTAGTTTGCTCACTGGATGATCATTGAGACAGTATGAGACAGAGGATGGTGGATTATGCTAATGTTAGATGACAGAATTTTTTCCTGTAATTTTTTTAACACACGTTACCGACCTAAACAAGATCAAATCTATTGACTGATCTAATTTTACGATTAGGTTATACGTTTTACTAATAAAGCACCTCTGAATATTTGCTCCCATTCGTCGAGTCCTTCTCTCTTCAGATATGCGACAGTTTCATCGACGCCCCAGCGCCTAAAATCTTCATCAGTAATCCGTTTCGGATCCAACACACAGTCTTCATCGTTATCTTCTCTCGACCGTTTCATCCGTGCAGACATCATGAAATCGCGATTAAACACGCTGAACTTTCGGTTTCACAGCTACTGGTGACATGCGCTTGTCGTAATTTGCTCTGTGTTTTCACTGGTCTACTTGTGTTTCAGTCGCGACGCCTATCGGTGTGGAGTGTGAACTGCAGGACATGAAGAGAGCTGTCAGGTGCACAAGAGTGTTTATCATTGTTTCTCTCTCGATTCGATTCAATTCAATTGCTTTTTGGTAAAACAAAAATAGCATTCAGCAGGAAAACATCAGACGGAACATCAGCCTCCACACAAGCTGCTGAATCCATCCAAAACAACACATATTTCACATTCACCTGACTACCTTCTGGTTTTTTTTTTCCACTTTCCACTAAATCTTGCCTAAAAACACACTGCTTTCTTTACAGCTTCAAGTTCAAGTTTATTTGTATAGCACTTTAACAATGTAGCACTGTTTTAAAGCAGCTTTACAGCAAGAATAAACAGAATGACACAAGCATGGAAATATAAAAGCTCATTCAATAACTAATATATATATATATATATGTATATATATATATATATATATATATATATATATATATATATATATATATATATATATATATATATATATATATATATATATATATATATATATATAGGGCTAAACATACATATATTTGTGTTTAATGCCAAAACAGGAGTTTTATACAGTATATCATGTTTAATATGTGAGTGTAAGCATGGCTAATGAAATTAATAAAAAATACTCTTTTGGAAAATTCACGTGGAAGATTTCTGAAACACTTACAATGAGAGTGACATGACATTCCCATTATAACCAGTAGATGACAGCAGAGGACCACTTGTCTCATTTTACTCACTAATGAAGTTTGCAACTGAGTAGTTAACAAACTCTGGGTAAGATTTTAAATGATTTAAACACTCAGTACTGTTTGGGTCATTTAAACATTTTTAGTTGTGTTTTCAAGCAAATTAGTTTGCTAGTTAATGTTGAAGATTTTCAATCTGAACAAATGTAAAAAAAATGGTGGTCATAACAAAGGCAGCACATTTTATGCTTAATAAAAAATAGGCAAAATTTGAAAAAATTATAAATTCAATTCAATGACAATAATTCAGTTGTACAATAATTCCGTGAAGCACAATACTGAAAGCTCACGCAACACACATCAAAGATCAAAAATGTCCCGATATGCCTTTAAAAAATAACTAGAAAAACACTGCATCTTTTTTGTTAGGAAAATAAAGTAATAGTTGAATCAGTTCTATATACACATACACAAATAGACATATAGGCTACATTCTATAGGTGTAAACCTTGCTCACAGTTATATAGCAACAGCATGATAAACATTTATTTTATAAAATCTCAGAATATAAGCATAATGTGCTGTCAAAAATTGCAAAAATTTAAAGTGCTAGTTAAATGAAGTGTAAATAAATATTTAAATGTGAAACTTATATTGAAACTAATGTGAGCACTGTAGATATATATTAGGCATTATTATCCCAAGTTATTTTACTAATATCAGTTGGCATTAATCTGCTTCAATACATGATAATTTCCTTCTGTTTGTTTTTTACAGTAGTGAGTATCATAGTCAAGATCGGTCTTGGTCTCAAGACAGGTTTCAAGTTTTTTAAAGATCTTGGTTTTATCTCAGTTGTAACTGCTTTACTATCATTAAGGTAATTAAATTTAAAACTTACAGCTTTAAGTGCAGTCAGTACCCTAACTTATTCCTAATTAGATTTCTTTTGTTACTGTTGTGACAGGTCAGAATTTAAAGGGGGCTTTGTTTAAGAAACATCAATATATGTATTGATCATATTTTTTATATTTATTTATTATAACATGTGATAAAATTAAGCAATATCATAACAGCAAGAATATGCATATGAGCACAATTGCACAAGCAGTGTTGTATCCATAATAAAACATTGAAAATAAGTGTTAAATAAAGTTAATTTCAGTTCATTTGTTTGTATTTGCTTGCTCATAAAACCCAAGGGAAAATACATGGAATTTCCCCTCAAAGAATTACCACAATGACTTTTATTCTTATTTTATTATGACTTTTTAGGGTTAGGGTTATGTGGGTCTTTCAAATGTTTTTGAAAAGTGCTGGTCTTCGCTTGGTCTCTGTAAGTATAAATTTGTTTTTTTTGTTGAATTGAATTGAAACGATCATGGAACAGTGAAATATTTCACACTCCATGCTAAAGCAATTAACGCCAGTCCAATTGAAAAACTTGGATCAATCGTTTTGGCAATACAAAGTGATCTTGAGATAAGTCCCTGTAGTTGTCCAAACTGACTCTTATATGCTAATTGAATATATACTAACTTGACTTTTATAAAATTTTGCTTTGATTTTTATTAAAAAAAAAAAAGTTTAATTTCAGTTGTTTAAAAGATTAAGGTAGATATCAAAGTTTGATAAAATTATGTTTCATTTTCCAATGACAGATTATATATTTGTACATTATTTGTTACATTTAATTACCCCTTTATTAGATTTGGACTCATATGTGAAATTGTTACGTTATTCTCAATTTGAATACAATGTACAACAAATAAAAAATCTCTAAATGACACTGCACTATTTAATTTAAATTTGTAAATGTATTGAGTTTTAATATTCTGAAAGAAACACTGTCATTTCCAATACATATGTTGTGTGTCTCCTCTGCCAACTGATCTGAACTGATCTTTATCACCACTGTAATAAAGATGAACAGAACTCCAAATAAATAACCCACTACACATGTAGAAGTCATCTGTTGTAAGGCTGTACAGACGGACCTAACATTTTACATTTGAGACCTTGATTGCTGGCTGATTATTTCTCTACTGAGGTTGGGAGCTAATTGAGACAAACGAATCACCACAAGCACAACATCTACACACTAAATTCTGCTGCGAGGACCCACTCAGTTGAAAAGTTGCATCCGGTGAGTGTATTCCCGTATTCCATTTGAAAGGGCTCATCCCTACGCCCTAGTGAGAGCTTTGAAGGGATGAAGGGTGTAAGTGACCAAAAACTGGCCCCTTAGACTGCGTCATCTTTCCATGCCCATAAGGAGACATCCTTGTTGCACAAAGTATGTGCGCAAGACACCTTTGGAGTGTGCACCAGTTGCACCAGTTGACATCTTTCAATTCCTTTAAAGTGGTTAGTAACAAACACAGATTCCATTTTTTTTAAATGAGTATACAGTAAAAGAATATGCAAAAGGTAAAAATTATTTTTCATTTTGTATTTATTTATTTATTTCATTGTAAATTATAGGAAACATTAGCATTTACTGACCCATTTCAGTCATGTAAAGCATATGCGGGGAGCTGGAAGAACACGCCCAGATATCTAAACTGCAGTGTGAGGTGGAAGCCTCTTGACTCCGGCGTATCATCCTCTCTATCTGTGGCACTATGCAGATGGACTGCAGTTCGGATTCACATTAAAGTCGCAGACTGCTGGATCTATGTCCTGAGAAAAATCCTCACTGACTGGAACTTTGCTACGGATCGACTTCAATTAACTGTTAATATTGACAAGTCAAGTTTCTCGTTAGTTTCGACACGGGACCATTATGAGCAGAAAAACGCGACGCTGGATATTTCGCGTGCTCATTTGCTTCGGAATAATCTATGTGAAAATAGGGTGAGCTGATGAATAGGGCATACATGTAATGAAGTGCATGTAATGACGTAATGTCTTTTTTCATATTAATACAATGTTCAATTTTCACACAAAGGTGTTTATCCTGCATTATAGAAGTGAGTTTTGTTTTTGTCAGAAATATTAAGAGCAGTAAATTACAGTCCTGCGTCCGTTTGGCAATGCAAAAATAAATCTCTAATCGAGATTAAATTTAATATAACTTAAGCGCGAGTAGTAAGTACATTAAAAGGCATTTTCGTCCACCTTAGTTTCATTATGAACCTTTAAAGACATGCGATCTGCCTGCAAATTCTGCATGTTTTCCCATTTCTGCTCTCTATAGTTTAGTAATATATACTTATAATATATATATATATATATATATATATATATATATATATATATATATATATATATATATATATATATATATATATATATATATATATATATATACATCTACTTTGCAGCAATGCAATATTTAAAAAAAAAACCTCTATAGTAATAAATCTGAATTGAATCTAATTGATGTTTTGGAAACCTCCAGTGGATCTTCACTGACCACGATGGCAGCTTATAAATGTGCGCTGCAGGTGACCATAAAGAGCACTTAACGCTCATCACATGTGTATTAGGTTTTAGGCTTGAAACTATTGTTAGCTTGTTAACTATTATAAGTTGTATCTTTGTAACTATTATAAGTTGTATCATAAATGTTATTTTTTTCATCGCTCAAATGGCAAGTTTAATGACCTGTATTTAACATGTTAAGTGCTTCTGTCATGAATACAGAGGGTTTTCCACCGTATCAGCTCTAGGAGCGACTATTATATGCAGCAAGATCCCCGGACTGGCCCCAAGACAGCGAATCGTCTGTCAAAGTCGGCCGGACGCGATCATCGTGATCGGAGAGGGCGCACAGATGGGCATCAATGAGTGCCAGTTTCAGTTTCAACACGGCCGCTGGAACTGCTCTGCGCTCGGAGAGAGGACCGTTTTTGGAAAAGAGCTTAAAGTGGGTATGTTGAACTTTTCTCGATCTATTAAAACAAAATGAAATGAGATAAAATCACGTTCACTATCTAGTTGTTCTCACTTTATATGAAGCCAGGGTCATCCTTATTCCTGGCTCAAGTCTTATTCTTTTATTCAGGTGGTAACACCTTACAGTAATGTCCCATTTGCTAACATCAGTTTACTAACATGAACTAACAACAAGAAACATAAATTTGATCTATTATTTATGAATTTTCTTTGACCAATTAATGTTAATTAATAATCAAAATTGCTCATTGTTCTTACTGAGTATGAGCCATACAGTTTTTAGCAATGTTTGTTAAAACCAATTTATGTTAGTTTATTGTGCATTAACTATTAACTTTTAATTTGGATTTATTTATTAGGAAATGCTGAAATAAACATAAACTAAGACTGATAAATTCTGTAGAAGTATTGTTCATTGTAAGTTTTTGAGTAATAACTACAGGAAGTACAGATTTGCAGGTTCATTTTTTGACCGATTAAGTAACTGAACCAATGATTCATTTGCTTACAATTTATTTCACTTTAGTTTAGACATTCAACTAAGTGTCTTTCAAAATAGATTGTTAGCATCATTTAGAAATGTAACTTTTACTCCAGGATCATGCCTGTTTTTTTCATTGCTTTATATGTGCATGGTAGTATTTTTTAATTGCATTTACATTTATGCATTTGGCAGACACTTAAGGCGACTTCCAGTGCATTAAACTACACTTACAAACTTACTAATTTTTAATAAGCTTCATTCCCTGTTTCAAAAGGTTCCCCACTCTTTATATAGTGCACACTCACAAACGTACTATTAGATTGCCAGTTTCATTTAAATAGAATTTGTTAGAATTATGGTATTATAATATTGGACACCAACAAAATAAGATTCATTTTGTTAAGATTTTTTTTAATATAAATTTGTAAAGTGGATTATTTGTAAAGGCCCCCCTTTGCAGCTCTTACAGATTCCACTCTTGTTGGAAGGCTTTCCACAAGATTTTGGAGTGTTTCTGTGGAAATATGTGCTCATTCATTTTTGTAGCGCATTTATGAGGTCGGGCATGGATGTTGGATGGGAAGACCTGGCTCTCAATCTCCACACCAGTTCATCCCAAAGGTGTTGGATGGGGTTGAGGTCAGGGCTCTGTGCGGGCCAGTCAAGTTCTTCCACACCCACCTCATTGAACCATGTGTGTATGTGCACTGAGACACAGTCATGCTGAAATACTAAAGTGCCGTCCCCAAACTGTTTTCGTAAGTAAGTAAGGGGCCTATCCCAAGCCATGAGAAACAGCCCCATACCATTATCCCTCTTCCACCAAACTTCACAGTTGGCACAATGCAGTCGGGCAGGTAACATTGCCCTGGCATCCACCAGACTCGCCCATCTGACTGCCAGACATGTTTCCACTGCTCCACAATCGAGTGCCGGTGTGCTTAACGCCACTCCATCTGATGCTTGGCGTTGTATTTTGTGATGTAAGGCTTGCATGGAGCTGCTCTTGCCATGGAAGAATATTGCATAAATGTATATGTATATCAAATAATTATAAATCAATGATAAGAAAAACAATTCAGCATGTGTGATCAATTCAAATGGATGTCAGTTATATAAATCTATGTGACTTATGCATAGACTTTTTGATGTGTAATCACATTTATTCAGAAATGAATACAATATGTGATGCTGCAATACTTGTTATTGAAATATTACTGTTTTTATAATTCAAAGTCCTTTTGAATTATTAAATATTACAAAGCTGCCATTACTGTAACGTCTTTAAACGCAAGTGATCACTTTTTAAAAGGCAGTTTTTAACTCTGTTTTTAACAGGCAGTAAAGAAGCTGCTTTCACATACGCCATTATTGCAGCAGGAGTGGCCCATGCCATTACAGCGGCCTGCACACAGGGGAACCTCAGTGACTGCAGCTGTGACAAAGAGAAACAGGGATTCTATAGTCATGCAGATGGCTGGAAGTGGGGAGGCTGTTCATCAGATATCCGCCATGGCCTGAGCTTCTCCAAAGTTTTTGTGGATGCCAGAGAGATAAAACATAGTGCCAGGACACTTATGAACCTACATAACAACGAGGTTGGCCGAAAGGTACGGATTTTTATTAACCTCCGTTAAAGAAATACCACAAAATAAAAATGATTTTTCATTTTTTTCCAAAAGATAAAATGTTTGAATTATTTTTATGCTGCCCTTTCTCTCACAACACAAACAAATAACAATGACTATGTTTACATGTGCACCAATAATGGATTTGATTGCAGTAACATGTTTACATGACACGAGCACCCCTCTTCACTCCCTTTTACATGCAGCTTTCATTATTCTGGTTATTCGTATAGAATTGTGGTTATTTTTTACATATCTCAGCGCACAGCATGATGGCATCTTTTAGACTTCCTGCTTTACTTGCCATTGGTTTAATATACCTCGGCAATTGCAAAACACATTTCTTTGGGCATCTTACTTTGCTATTCGGCAACGTTGCAATAGTGCTGGCAATGCCGCTGTAACTGTCATTGCCTACGGTGCGTTCGTGTTCTTCGTGCCGTCTATGGATGAAGGTGAGAAGCAGAGACCCCGGACCATAAAACCAGTCATATGTTGCACGGGTATATTTGTAGTAATTATGGGTAAAACTGATCAATTTTTCTTTTATGCCAAAAAGCATTATAAATTATTTGATAAATTTCCTACTGTAAATATATCACAACTTTTATTTTTGTAAATGGATGCAGTGCTAAGGAACTCATTTGGACAAATTAAAAGGCGATTTTCTCAATATTTATTTACACTGAATGGATCTCTTTGCTTTGTGGAGGACTGTACTGGCATTAAAATATTAGGAAGCCTGTAAGGAAGATCAGAGTAAGAGGTAGAGTTTAGTTGTACTGCTCCAAAACACATTTTCTTGTTCATTTAAAAAGTCATCTAACTAAACCAGTATCCCCTATAACCTCTCATAGACACGTCTTATCTTTGATGGTGTGGTTTTTCCCAACTTTTACTCCTCAAATGTCAAAACTCATAAAAGGCTTTCACTCACCTTCATCTGTTTTTTGAGGGTATTTTTTTTCACATACTTTTAACTCTTGAAGTCTCATATTCTGTCTTTGATGTGGCATATGTGATGAATTGAATATTGCGAATCTCATGACAAAACCTTCTTGCTTGATTAGAAATAAGGGTTTTCAGGCAACTTGGGCATTGAAAAGTACTCAAAACATGAATCATTATTGCTTTTCTAGTCAATCTTAATGAGAGGTAACATCTTGTTCCTGGTTTAGTCACAGAGAGCTAACTCATGGTCATCATCACTTCTTACTACTCACCCTGGCCTTCGCATTGACATTGTACAGGTAGTTGAACCGCTGTTTTCTGGAGGACCACTTTCATGCAGTCTTAAATTACCACAGACTTACAGGTTCATTCAAGCTGCATTTTTGCCAGCTAATGTGCTAACACTGGTTACGTTTACATGGACGTCATTGATCTAATTATTCAGTAATAGTGTGATTAAGGTGTGTACTGTACATGTCTCTACTGCACTTCAATAATGCGAGTAAAATAGGAATGCTCCGCATGTCTTAATCTCATTTGTGTTTACTTCGAGTATGACTATGGTCGGATTAAAGTAATCAAAAAGCAGAGATTCTTAATCAGGGTATTGTCTTAATCGTGTTAATATCGGAATATTGTTGTCCGTGTAAACTGAATGACTTTGTTTACATGCACGATTATAATGGGATTTTGGCAATTTTGTGATTATATTTTACCTCATGTAAACACAATAATGCGAGTAAGCTTATGCCGATTTTAATGGCATTATTCAGGCATGTAAACGCCACACACGCTTGTCACGTACATGGGTGACGTATTGCGCACCTGCAATGACAAGCAGCAGATTGCTAAATATCCTGAACTCGCTGCCACCAGTCTCTGCTTCTCACCTTCATCCATAGACGACATGAAGAACGCGATCACACCGTGGACAATGGCAGCAGCATTGCCAGTACAATTCTATTGTAATGTTGCCTCCTACCAAAGTGATATGCCCAAAGAAATGTGTTTTGCAATTCCCGAAGGTATATTAAAACAATGGCAAGTTGTTAAGCACATACTGTATGTGATGTCCTTACTCTGATTATTGGAAATAATCACATTACTGGTCATTGATGTTTGTTTGAGTAATCTTTATAAAAGTCTGAGGTGTGGCTGTGTGCAACAGCACTTTAGATGGTCTGAGTTTGAATCCTGGCTCATGGTCCTTTCCCAATCCTTCAGCACTTTCTCCTATCCCTCTAAAAATAAAGGTGAAAAGGTTCAAAAACTAGTTAAAAAGCCAAGTAAACACTAGCACACAAAAATCCTGTGATGGTCATTAGCATGCAAAACACCCATCCATCCATTTCATCAGGGTTATTACTGAGGAAATGTACCTGTAACTTGCAAAAATCAAAGCTTAAAGTTTGGAGTTTAATTAAATAACCACTAATTATTCATACTCTTTATGTTGCCCACCACGCAGGTCTTAGAAAGGAACATGCGTTTGGAGTGTAAATGTCATGGCGTGTCTGGATCATGCACCACCAGAACATGTTGGACGACCCTTCCCAAATTTCGTGATCTCGGCTACATCCTGAAAGACAAATACACCAATGCAGTCCACGTGGAACCAGTGAAAGCCACTCGTCACAAACGGCCAACCTTTCTCAAAATCAAAAAACCATATTCTTACCACAAGCCCATGGACACAGATCTGGTATACATTGACAAATCACCCAGTTACTGCGAAGCCAGTTCCGTGACTGGTAGCATTGGGACTCAAGGGCGGATTTGCAATAAAACGCTTACGCACCATCCCAGTAGTTGTAACATAATGTGCTGCGGACGAGGATACAACACACACCAATATTTACGTGTATGGCAGTGTAACTGCAAGTTTCTGTGGTGCTGTTATGTCAAATGCAACACTTGCAGTGAAAGGACACAAGTATACACGTGCAAATGAAAAAACCGTTGTTTGACCTATTGTTAATATTATTTTGTAAATTTAATATTGTATATATTTATTGGGCGGTATTTTTGGTAGTCTTTCAAAAACATTGCTTACCTTGTGACTGTTTGGAGCACACACACACACACACACACATTGATCTTCTCAGAGAACCTTAGAACATAGTCGTCAGCTGCTACTTAATATATAAAACAGTTATGTTCCTACATTGTTACATTTTTAAGATATTTTACCACCTAACAACCAAGATAGTGACACGACTGCCCAACTTTGATGAGAGTCAATGACTGCTGCAAGGAGCCAGAAAGTGGGCTTCACCGTCACAGAAAAAGTCTGACCAGAGACAAAGTCTAGTAACTTGGATGTGATTCAAGACAGTTAAGGTTTAAGTTTGCTAAAAAGTAGCCAGATGTTGCTGCGTTTTGTTGAATTTCTCGAAATAACTCCCTTTATTGTGATTAATTAAACACCTCTTAATGATCATGCATGGATCATGGAACTCATGGATATGGGTAACATGTATATTTATACACTGAGCTGTGTATACTTAAAACAAAGCTTTAATTATTATGCGCATTGCAGTGCATTGTTATAAAACGTTTTTCCTTGAGAGTTTTCTTATATGCTGCTAGTCTGGAAAAGTCATATTTGCTGAGATCACATGCACTAAAACTTTAATACTTCTAGGACCAGACACATAGAAATTACACTGAAGCTACTGGAAAGAAAGTATATTCTGTAAAAGACTATTTTTCTATGAATTTTTTATTTATCTACTTTCTGTAAGCTGAAAAACACGCATTGCAGTTATGCAATATTTTGCAATCATTTCAATATGTGAATGACAAGTTGGAATGTGCCTTTTAGACATTAAAGTCAAACTTGAATTTAATTATTAACGTGTGAATGTTTTTTGGTTTAAAATTCTGTTTTGTTAAGCAATAGTTATTAAAACATTACACCGTGAACAAATCTCTAGCATACATATACATGAGGAAAAACATACAAAACTGAAAGCATGGTTGCTTTTATCAGCGGCAGGCAGCATTATACAGTACAAACGTGTTCACTTCACAAACGTGAAACTAATAAATAATAACAATAAATAGCAAGAGAAGTATTAAAAATGACAAATTGTAACAAACTTTATCACAATCAAGTTGGCACTACAGAGAGCAAACCTAGCATTACTTTTAATGATGTCCTGTGAACTGCCCTTTTTGCATATTTGCACAACTTATTTAACTAATTTTATCTGGTTTATTTGTTAGTAAATTATTTTCAAGATCAAGTTGACTCACAGTACATGGATGAACCTGTCAGGGCTAATCGGATGGACCAGTCAGAATCAGGTATTCCATAATAAAGGCCTTTTCAAAATATATTTTTATAATAAGGCTGTGTTTGTTTACATTAGAAAAACACATTAGGTGACATGAACAAACAATAAGAAATTTTTAGCACTTAACAATCTTAGTTAGCAATCTTATGCAAGTTCATTGTGCATCAAAACTTTTGATTTTACAAATGCATTAGTAAATGTTACATTTGGTTTAATAAAAGCTGTAAAAATATTGCTAATTGTAAGGTCATGTTAACAAATACGACCTTACGAGACTTCTTACGAGATCTCAGTTAGGCTATGTTTCCCTTAAAACAATCTTTAAAATATCTTAGTAAAAAATATTTTAATATTAAATCTATATAATTTTAAAGAAATAAAAATGAACACAAATATTAAAACAGAAAAGGTTTCTATTGCTGAGATTGAGAGAAATCAGAAATCAAAAGGTAATAATGAGGGCAGATAAAGACAGTAAACAGCGGTAATTGCATGTAGTTAAGTGGGGGAAGGAAACTGTGTTTCGCACCGGCTGACTCTCTGACTATAAATCATCCAACACATAATTCCATCAGTCAGACGTTTGTTTTTCATCTGGTTGAGACATGCACATACACCTTAAAAGGCTGCAAATTACAAAGCCGTTTCTCTTCCTTATAGTCATGCATGCCCTCTGTGAATATCAAAGAATAAATGTATTTGACTTTCATAAATGTATTTGACGCTCATTCAATTCAGTGTGATTTAACATAAACAACAGTCTCCTTATATTGAATACACATAATATGCTTTAGACACTTTACTTCTAACCTTTCCAAAGAGTTCAATGCTTCAAAACCCCACAGGGAACATTATTAGATGCTTAGATTAGACATGTTACAGTACAGCTTTCAGGCAATCAAAACAGGTATTGTTTTTATTCCCTTTAGGTCTGTATTTCAAAAGAGAAATTGAGATATGGGGAGATGGATTTCTGAGTGAACTGTGGTAACAATTCCCTTTGAAGTCTGTGCAGTCCCATATGATACTTTTTCATCTTTTGCAGTGTGGTTTGTTGTGGGGTATAGTGGTCCCTTATCTGAACAACATCTGATCCACCATTACTGGAAACGTTACATCTGTCACAATCAAATTAGAGAAATAGAGAATGCTAAAATTCAGGAATTGTTACCCTTTGCCCTGTGATGGCTCTGACTGTTCCTGACAGTTTTCTTCTGATTCAGTCACTCATTTGAAACACAGGTTTAAAATATACATTTGATCATTGTAACATAACAAAAGAGACATTCAGAAGCCATTTCTTAACATTTACTAACTTTGGACATTTTGTTAAGAGAATTCTGAAATTTGCTTTTGATAATCCTATGAGGAATCCCAACTAGACAAGTTGTCCATATTTCGAGCTTGAAATGTTTCCATGTTTCTAGCAAAAGCCAGTCCGGTCATGATAGCATACATCTGAATAATTCTTATTTAAGGCCTTACCAGGTGAACAAAATGAAACAAATCAACTATATATGGTAAATCGATGTGATTTCAGTATAATTTATAATTTTCAACATGTAGAATTCATAAAAATTTTGTAAGTGTTTGATAGAAATACAGTGGGTGCTAGTTATTTTGGTTTTCATTCTCATCGTGTCTCTCTCACTTTGTTTTTGTCTTTTTTTTGCTTTGCTTTGAAGTAAATCAACATAGAGGGAAGATTGATGTCATAATGAGTGTGATGGCATGCTTTAGTCATTTAAACTGGCAGTATCATCTCAAATTATTTCATGGCTTTCTGCAATGATACATTCAGAACAGGTTCAGACAAGAGCGGAGATAGAAGAGAGGCAGCAGAGGTTTCATGTTAAAGTGCCTGGAGGACATGGCTCACTCATGTCTATGTTTTCACAAAACTTTCTTCATGAGTTTAACATAGAAAGCATTCACATGGTGCATTAAAGTTAGATTTCTTCCTCCAAATAATATTCCATAAATCAGCCTAAACTCCCATAGACTCCCATGTAGTTGCAAAGAAACGTGTCGATTTACTGTGGAAGAAGTTTGAATCTAAACAGTAACAAGATATAAAATGTGTGGTTTACATGAGGTTGAAATCAGTTTTCACTCCACGACCTCCACGAGTAAGGGTTCAGAGCAGGGTCAAAGGTCATGCTCAGTGTTAAAGAGGCTCAACTCGGTAATACAGATGTTAATGGGTAAAAACACATAATGGAATAAAGACAAAAGCCTTTCTTACCAAAAAAGAAAGAATCACTGCTGATACAGCACTAATGAATATGAACCTGCAATCACAGATTCTAGCCGGTGTCAAACTGACTTTTATGATGACCAAATGAGTTCAATTGCTCAAGTTAGTGTGACAGGTCTGGTAACGGTTTTCAAAGACAGACTCAGAAAGAGATACATTTACTCTGTGAAGGTATTGTTCCCAATGCGTTTTTAGGATTTCTCCTGGCTTACCGAAACAGTCTTTTCAATCTAAGAGCATTGAATGAAGTTTCAGCCAGTCATTGAATGTGGGAAGGTGTCAAAAGGGTCTATTCAAGTCCCGTCTCAGATGGGAAAGAGTAGACCAGTGCTGCTGTCTTCCATTGTTAAGAAGATGTACTGGGAATAGAAAATAGCACAGTGGCATACTGTGTAGTAACTGGTGTCATAACCTTCTTTGTAAAGACTGGATCTCCCATTTCATTAAAGACTGAAGAACCCAAAAAGCCATTAAGTACAAAGAGGGAGAAGTCTAACATTGTCTGAATAAAACATTTGCAAAGAATATGTGTGTGGTGTCATAAAGACATTAAATAACCATATAAGTATGCTTTCTATAGAAAGAATAAACATTTTTTTCAAGTCATTATTTAAACATATACACATAACACTAATGCTGGGGAGGGCAACCATGTAAGATCTTTTTATAATCTTCTAGACTCTTTCAAAAAATATATAATTTTTGGATTTCGTAGTAAAATAGTATAAAGTAAAAAATACATTCTTCTATGGAACACAAAACAGAGCTTGTAAATTGCCTTTGTAATGCAAATTTTAACCTACAGAAAAAACGGTTTGACAATGTCCAGAAATGTGTGAGTGCTGCTGTACGCAAGAGCATATAGTTCCTCTAGAACAGCAAATAATTACTCCATTAAAACCTGGTTTAAAAGAGTTTAATAAAATGACCAAATGGTTCCTCTTTATTATCTTTTGTAGTTTGTAATCATCCATGGTCAGTAATCGTCTCAGGATGCCTAGTTAACCACCTGATGTGAAACTTTTACTTATAAAACAAATTAGGTCATATGTTGTTGTCACCGCTCCAGTCTTTCCCTATGTGTACTCTCCCGAACTCTATTACCCATAATCCTCCACGCTCCCTCACCTGTCTCCTCTCAGCAGTCGCCCACACCTGCACCTCCTTATCCCCTCATCAGCCATTATATTTAAACTCGACCTCTGCACTCACTCCTTGTTTACTTACCTGGTCCATGATTCCTGGCTCCTAGTTGTCTCTGTCATTGTGTCGTCCATCTGCTTGTCCTCTCTCCTCCAGCTCCACTCCGTATACGGCATCTGGAATAACACATCCATCAACACAACTTATTTTCTTTAGTTTAAAGCTCCAAACAACACTTCTGTCTTTATTGTCACAGTTTTATTCTTGTCAAACATCATTTTGACATGCAATGTTTTCAAATCTGTATTTCCATTTGTCATGCATACATTGTGCTGTTTAATAAGCAAAAAAATTGAGGCTAGTTTATTATTGGACATCTTTGATGTATAACGGGGAGTGACAGTTAGTGGTGATTGGCCTTAAAAAAACCCATAAAACCCAGAATATAAGCACTTATACTTATTAGAATTGAATGAATTAATTTATATTGAAAACATTACACTTACGAAAACATTTGCAACTTGTAAAATCTGTCATTGCGTTTTGTCCAAAATCGTGTTGCTTTCACAACGTTTTCACCATTAGGTGGCGCCAGCACTTCAGAACAGTGACTCATTTTGGGAAGCAATTGGTTCAATTGAAAGATAACGGGTTTATATGAACTGAGTTAACGAGCTTAATGATCTACAAGTGGATGTAATTAGGCTTAATAAATTAATGGAATATGGGAAATGTAGTTAATGGTTTGTTTAACTGTAGTTAATGGAGTGTCAATGATCAAAGTTGTGCCCTCTGGTGGAGCAAAAAGGCACTAGACAGCTAACAGGTGTAACAGTACCTCAAGTCATGATCATGAAGTTTAAGTTGTTTATTAATAAGATCTGAAATTAATTCTTTTTTTGAAGACTTTGGCCTTTTTTAAAGCAGTGGAAATTGATGATTTCTGTCTCCAAATGTTTTGACCAAGGCTTGACCATAATAATAATATAATGTTTATATTTTATAATCCTAAAAACACAATTTTATGTGTTTTTACTCTATTTCAGGAATTGAGAAATATACAGTAGACTAAGTGAAATCTGTACAGAAAAGGAAATGTCACCTATTCATGTATCTATGCATGCATTTAATTACGTAAACTCACAGTTTCTAGGGCAAATGCCTGGTATATGTACTGTATGGTTCATAATGGTTCATATTTACTTTTATTTGTTGTCATTGTCTGTTGAACTGCAGAATATGACACCCCATGGGTACTATTTAAAGGTAAAAATTGTATGTGAAGAAATTGGTTGTTTTACCTTTCGTGTTTCATTTAATCTTGCTTCTTTTATAAGGTTCTGGGGAGATTTTAAAATTGTAGCAGCTGTAAATCTTTTCCATCTGTGTATCTTGAACTGACATCTTCAGCAAAGGCATGTAACAGTAAAATCTTGCTCAAAGTCAAGAGTTCTTAACAGGTACAGCTAATTTTGTTTATATATATTTAAAATCAGACAGTTTGTCAGATTAGATTTGAATGATCTGTATTTGCTTTTTATATTTGAGTATTGCTGTTAAATATTTGTATATTTTTCTGTGGTTCACATAAAAGAGAGAAAATACCCTCAGAAAATACTGTCACAACAGTTTGGATCAGAAGTATTTCAGGTATGCAAGCTTTGATCAGTTAACACTTTGATTTTACTCTTTGCACAGTGATAAACATTTCAAGATGTTTTGTTTTAATAACTGTTGTAATAATGTAGAACTATTATAAAAATACAACTTTTATAGTTAGTTTGAACATTAATGTGTGTCAGAAGTGTGTCTACACCATGACCCTGTTGTAATAAAAATCTGTGATGTAATATAAGATAGAAATGGCAAGATACTTGAAATATACTTCTTTTTCTAACATTTACACTTAGACCACATTATTAGATTACCTTTTAACTTCATGAATACACATAAATAACAGCTTAATGATTTGGGAGGCACTGGTGTTACTGATCTTCAATGGTGCTACCCATAAAGAAGGTGACACCAGTGACAGTAACACCAGTGCCACCAGTGTTACAGACAGTAACACCAATTTTCATTTTCATGAAAAATGCATTTTACATAAAGGCTGCTGCAAGGTATCAAACCACATGTTGTCAATCATGGTATACTTACTAATTTAACTAGTTTTATCCATTAGTACTCTAGTTTTTTACAATTCCATAACAATAAATTAGGTCACACCACTGACGTCAACTAAAAGCTTCAGAAATGAGACAATTTCTGATAATTGAAAAGAGACAGTGGATTTATCATGGCCCTGCCTTTATAGATCTTAAGGAAATAGGGAGGAGGAAGTCGAAATATGTCATCAGTGTGAATTATTTTTTAATTCTAAAATAAAAGACTATTGTTAAGCAGTGACACCAGTGACACATCTTCAGGGGACCACTGTATTCATTATATATTTTATAGAAGGATTCTTTGATGAATAACAAGTTAAAAAGAACAGCATTTATTCAAAATATAAATCTTTCCAAAAAAATATCTTTTTATTAATTTACATCCTTGTAATGAAAGTATTAATTACTTTAAAAAAAACAAAGAATAAAAGTGTACTGAGCCCAAATTTTTGAATAGTAGTGTATAATGTTAGAAAATCTTTCTATTTTAAATAAATGCTGTTCTTTTTAACCTTTTATTGATCAAAGAAAATTGAAAAAAGTATCACAGGTTCCAAAAAAATATTAAGCAGTGATAATAAATCAGCATATTAAAATGATTTTTGAAGGATCATGTGACAGTGAAGACTGGAGTAATGATTCTGAAAATATAACTTTTATTACAAGTATAAATTAAATTTAGATGTATATTAATATAGAAAAACTTTGTTTTACATCATAATAATATTTTCTGTATTTTTGATCAAATGAACACAGCCTAAGAAGAGCATAAGAAACTTAAAAACACAACTTTAAAACTTTAAAACATTAAAAATCATATTGATCCCAAACTATGTATATAATATCATATCATTCTGTTATCTGTAATTCATCTATTATTATTATTATTATTATTGTTATACATACTATATGTAATATTCTACACTATATAATATACTAATATGACTGTCATACTGTTTTATTTACTGTATTTGGTATTTGTGTTATTTTTATTATATTTGTATTTGTATGTAGACAAACACACACATAGTTTTTGCAGATTTTATGTCATTTCCCCAATGCTGACAAGTTCATAGTACTTAAATTAATTGTACTTATAATAATAAGTACAATTATTACAACCTTTTTCTCTATATTTTTAAGGGGAGGAGCTGTGTTCTGACCTGGAATAACAGAAATCTAAGAAGATGTGGTTAGAAAAGGCCATTTTCACGATAAGATGACTTTATTTAATTTCTTATACATTAAATCACATTAGTGATGCATCCACAACCCTGATCTAAATATGACAAGCATACGGTTTCATGGTTCTTTATGGAAAATTATTTTCTAGGTCTTGAAATTTTTAAGCACCTACACACATATCATAAATCATTCAAATCGGTTGAGAAATGTAAAAGTTATTTGTGCTTTAAATGCAGAAGAAGCGCTGCTCCCCCGTTCACATGTGTGTATTTCTAGGCATTTGCCTCAAGTAAGATGGCGGACCTGTTGACGTATCGCTTCAGCCAATGCGCTGTCTAATACTTTCTTTATTCTCTTTGCTTATTTTATTAGGAAAATACCATATACATAAGAAGAAGTGGGCTCAATGTTAACCAAATTTTTCACATTTTATAAATGACTTCAAATTACATGTAAATCTTTTGGAACAAACCAAAAACAAAAAAGCAATGAAAACATGTAATGCTCTGAAAGCACTGACATTTATGTAAAAAAAAAAAAATTTCTTCCTTTGGCAGCTAATGTTAATATGATATGAACATGTGAATATGTAATACCTCTTGTTCTTATGGCATGGAATAAAAAAAATAAAAAAATAAAAAATACTTTCTTGATTCTCTCCAAGCCGTCGCAACACGAGCTCCCTCTGGTGCTTTACTGTGGAACACAACACTTTATCATATGCATTTTGTTCCAGTTGTCCATTTACTAATGTATTATTAATTAATTATATAATGTTATGTAGATGTTTAGATCTCAAGTTCAAGTTGAAGTTTATTTGTATAGCGCTTTAACACTGTAACACTGTTTCAAAGCAGCTTTACAGCAGAATAAACAGAATGACAAACAGAGAAATATAAAAGCTCATTTAATAACTAATATCTAATATCAGGTCAGTCTCCTAGTGACACTCCAACACTGAACCCAAACTCCATTAGTGAATATATATATATATATGGGAAAAACCCTTGAGAGAACTCAGACTCACTTGGAGGGTCATTTCTCCTCTGACAGCTGCAGTCAGTAATTTGATAAAAATGATTTGATTTAAAGTCGTGAACTAAATTTGCTCCAATCTCAATGTCATGTTTTATTTCTAATGTAAATGTTGGATTTAAATACGTCTTGTTCGCAGCTGACTGAAACGTTCTTCAAGCGCAATAACGCGTTATATCGTCTGCAGACGCTTTTATTATGTCTTGGCATTATTAGAAGCTTTTATTATACACGCGTCTATTTGTGTGTCCCTGAGCTTATGCCGTAGAAAGTGACGTCAACATTAAACTGAAACTAGTTTCTCGGAAGTACTAGACTGACGTTTTTATATCGTAGGAATGGAGGCTTGTGTACCTCTGGACTGCTTGATCAGTATATTTTCTCTTCTTCAGGATGAAGATTTAATCAGGGTGTCAACCGTTTGTAAGGTAGAAGCGATGACGTCACAGTACAATAACACTAGGATGCAGATCAGAGAAGTCCAGTATTCAGAATAAGGGCGTATGTCCCATTAGAGAAATGCGATTATTTTCATCGCAATTACTTTCACAAGATCAGAGCTCATGCCAAAGTCTACTAGTGTTAATGCAAAGGCCAATGATATTAACATGTGGGTTGTTTAATATGAACACAATTGGGCACGATTCACTTTGCTGCACTAGAGAAAAGTATAAAAATGAAAGAAAGAAACAAATGTATTAAAGTAAACTGTAACATCATTTTGTATGTATGTAAAGTATGTAATTTTCTTGAAAGTGTAATGTTTTCGTTTAGGAATGGTACCATGCTGCAGAAACCCCATGGTTGTGGAGGTAAGTCATCTTGATATAGTGTAATGTCAAAAATACTGAATACATATGATGCTGAACGTTTTATATCAAATGTGCTGTTTGGAGTTATTTGGGAACAAATTCTTGTATAGGAGAATGTGTTTGCAGAGATGGAGTTTCTGCAACATTTCTCAGCACCTGTCAGACACGGGGACACACTCGTGGAAACTGTATTATCTGCGTCGTTCTCATCTGGAGATGAAAATGAAATCAGGCAGGTCATGTGCAGACTACACCTGCAAAAGCCTGCGAGGCCATAAAGGCAAGTGGTCCATTTTAAAATCCACAGCATATTCAACAGTTATAATACTATTTCATATTCTTATACAAAATGATGCTTATGATTTTTATTCTCTTATACCGAAGGCAAGGTTGTTGGTTTTGCATACTTAGTTGGAAATGATGACCGCTCAGATATTTGGAAGAGCACACCAATTGTCTGTAGTGCATCCACAGATGGCACAGTCAAAGCATGGGACATTCAGAAGGTATAACAAACCTTTTGGGAATGTAACATGTGATAGATACATACTACAGAACTAGGGATGAGCATACTGTATGCTGGTCATATTTTACCCTGAAAGCAAAGGAAAAAAGTATTCAGTTATATTTTACATACAAAAGACTAATTTAAGACCTTTAAGATGCTTATGCATTTACCATTGTTGTAATACCAAATAAAGGAAATGTAGACTTTACAAAGTAATGTTATTTCCCTTACTTAATGTAGGACTTTGACCTTGGGAGACTAATCACTTTGCTTCTTTCTGGGATGAAAGGTGAAGATTGCCGAGTGGAATTAGCAGATTTGTTCAGATTTGTGGGGGGCGGATTGCACGTTTTAGCACTCTCGTCTCATCACACAAATGAGTAAATTTGTGATCTGGTAGTAGTTCGCGAAGGTCTCAGTACCGAACGCTAAACAATTTAATGCTGTTCAAGTGAATAACAAGATTTTGAAATGTTTAAGGAACTTAAAAGACAGCCAGTGCAGCTACAGTAAAATACAGTATGATCATAATTCTCTCATCTAGTAAACACTGCTGCTGTTGTGTTTTGAATACAGTTGAAGTTTATTCTGATCCAACAATGAATTACAGTAATTTATTCACGATGAATCATATGAATAAACATCTCCATAACAGAAGCATAAAGCATGGACTGCAGTTTTTTGCAGTTTATTTAATGCAATAATTAGTTCCTCTGTCTTAGATATTAAACATAACAAAATTGCTTGCCATCCATTCTTTGATACATGTCTCATTAACATTGTTTAGAGAAACTGATGGGTATTGCCTGGTTTTAAGGAGATGTAGAGCTGGATATCATCAGCATAACAATGACAACTGGGGTCGTGTTTCTTCAGGGACATGTGCTAGTGACGAGTTAATAATATTGAGCTGAGGTTCTGTCACAACAGGAAAAACTTCATTCAGTAGATTAGTTGGAATAGGGTCTATATACACAATGGTGATTTTAGATCATTTTATCAGTTTCGTTCAATAGCAGTAATTGACAGAAGCTGTTCATATGGGCTTTTATTCATTACTTAATGTATTAAATGCTAAGTACTAAACAAGTGGTATGTCGGATACCATTGCAGCTCCTAGCGCGATGTCTGGATGTGTGCCCATCACTCCCAAACCTTTTGCTCTGGCTGATCAGGACAATCTGACTCGTCCGTGCGATTCATCACGCCAGCTCCAGCATCCTCTTTACCCTTTTTAAAGGAAAAGCAGAGTGATTG
This sequence comes from Beaufortia kweichowensis, assembly GCA_019155185.1. Taxonomy (NCBI): domain Eukaryota; kingdom Metazoa; phylum Chordata; class Actinopteri; order Cypriniformes; family Gastromyzontidae; genus Beaufortia; species Beaufortia kweichowensis. Next base: position 14,572,572 of record CM032810.1, read on the forward strand.
CTCTCCCTAGTGTCACATCTTCATCATAACATCTCGCTCCCTCCATCGGGGAAAAACAGGTTACAGTCATAACTGAGACGATTCTTTTTCAGGGTGTTAATATATGGTCAAGTCCACCTCAAAGCCCGCTGCAAAACATCATAGTTGATCCTATTCAGTCTGTTGTTGTCACATCTGACAGCACAGGAACCATCAAAATTTGGAAGGGTTTAACTGGTGAGGAGGTGGCCTCGTATGAGTCAGGATTCTCCCAAACCACACTACGGTCATTAAATGACACAGACAGCTCTTTCCTCATGGTACGATTACCAAGACATTTGTAACTATGCATTTAATTTATTGAAATTGGGTTGGCCCAGGTGACCTGAATTTACACTTGAGTACATTGACAATTTTCTGCCTTTATAGGTGGGAACTATTCAAGATCTAGTTGTCTTGTCTTGTCCTGGACTGTCGGAAGTTTCTAGGCACATGGTCTCCGACTCATTTAGGGTAAACGTGCTGCTTTCATCCCCAGATAAGAAATGGATACTTGCTACCTCGAAAGACAATTTTGATCTGAGCCCAAAAGTAAGACTTCCTTCCACTTGATACATTATAATTTGATGAATAGAAGTCACTGAAAGATATTCCTACTTGTATTTAGCTAAATCATAACTGGTATGTGTTTATGCAGGTTTTCTACAGTAAAACTGTGTGTTACCCAGTTCAAGATGAGGAAACTCTATGTCAGAGTCTGCCGGTCACTGGCTGCTGTGCGGCTGTTTTTCTCCCATCCCATCATTCACGAGTCGCATTGATTCATACAGATGGTCTCTTTCACAACAAAACAATTTCGGTCTTTGACCTGACATTAAAGGAATCGAAGTACAGGAAGGAACCACAAGGTTGGGTTCAATAAATAAAGAGCATTGTTTTCTTGTTGTTGCACTTTTGTTTGTTTGCCTGCATGCCTACAATTTATATTTAAACCTATTATTATGCAAATAATACCCAATACTGTATGTTACCCCTTTCTGTTTCAGCTCAACAAGTTACATCTTTTCAGATAGAAGCAAGTCATCGTTCAGACCTTATTCTTGATGCAAGAGGGAGCAACACTCTTCTGCTTGCAGATGGAAACTATCTGAAGGTTTACACACTGAAAGGGGAACTTATAGCTAATTTTATGGACCATGTACAGCCAATCACTGCTCTTTGTGTGGTAGGTCACCACACAAATCAATTTAGTTTTATTTATTTAGTGGTGGGAATATTTGGAATTTTGTTTTATCCTATAGTGACTTACTTTAGTGCCTGTACAGTTCTGGTTTGCTTCTTGAGACTAGTGGTTTAGATATGGGTCTATTAATAGCCAATGCTCATATCGATATTAAAAAAGCAGTTTTATATAAAAGCCGATATAAAAGTACTTTCAAAGAGACTTGAGAATTACATTTTATGAACACCATAACGTAACATATTTCTTATTTAATAATATTGATCAATACTAACACTTCTTTACTTAGTACTCACATTATTCTTTGTCTTCATTGTCTCGTGGAACTCGATGTCGATCAGCGCCATCGATCTTACAGATATGAAATAGATTATGGCAATCAATCAGTCATTTTGTCAATAGTGTGAAAGTACAGTTTGTCAGCCATTTACCTGCTTTAGCGTGTCACGTTCAATGTGAAAGGCATCAAATTCAAATACATTAAAGGAGAGACAAACTAAAAACTGTTGAAACTAATTAACATTTATTGTGCATTACTTTCCTTATTTAGTGTCTTTTATTGGCATTGCATTCAGTTCAAGTCAAATTTATTTCTGAATTAATTTTTTTACAGTTTTGCATTGTTGCAGTGCATATATTAATACAAAGAGTAGAGACTAAAGTAAGGAAAATTGAAATATGTAGACCACATAGAATACATTTGTATTATTGCAAATTGTTTAATAAGATGTACATTGACAAAACTACCTGATGATAATTGTCTGTTAGTATCCATTATATTAATAAGGCAATTATGGTCTATTCATTCATTTGGATGATTCATTTGAATGATTATATAATTTCAAGTCATTGACTTTTGATTGCTCTTTTTGTTTAGTGGCAGTAAATGATTGAAGCTGTTCACATGATGGATACTTTTGATGGCCATCTGGAAAGTTGCAATATTTCTTCTAATGATCTCAATTTTATTAGAAAAGACATTCAAAAGGTTACTTCTGTGCTGAAGTCTGTTATCTAAATGTGTTATCTCTTGTCAGTAGGGTTGTGACAGTGCACACAGTTTGGGTTACTCTTTAATGCGGGTTTGGTCAGAGAATGCATACCAATTGTCAACGTCATCAACAAAAAGGTTATGGCATTATAAAGGATTTAGCATTGTAGCGTCTCCAATGCCAAACAAAACCTGGTCAATTTGACTCTACATGACAAGGACAATGATTATACCAAGTCCTGTGCACATCCCAAACACTGCCTGCGGTTGTGACAAGCCTAGTGATTACACAACTTTTTTATTTTCACCAACCAAGCACGGCATCCTTAAAGAGGGAGAAATATTTTACTTATTGGTTCATATTCGCTATCACTATTGTTTGCAGGACAGTTTTAGGGTAGTGACGGCATCACGTGACCTGTCTCTTCGAGTACTGACCTGGAAAAATGACAAACAGCATGGGCTTACTCTTGAGAGCCAGTATCACTTACTTGGAGGCTCCCACACAATGTCCAGGTAACAATATTTTCCACACATACTATGAAATTATATTTAAATGCATCATGTTTTAACTACTTTTTCTAAATTGTCTTCTTTGATGTATTCGCAGAGGATTTACGAATGTTGCCTGTGATTATTCGAGTATACTGGCCTCTGTGGAGTCAGTGGATGGAAATGATGTTCTGAAAGCTTATACTTTTGATTTTTGACTATTAAATGACTAAAACATATCCAGATGTAACCCATAGATCATTTTCAGTTAATGGACCGGAAATATTTCTTATGAGGGACCAATGTTACAAAGAACACAGTACAAATTGTGGGTAAATGGTTAGTGCCCTGTAGATAGTATCACAAAGGATACAAAACATATGCAATGTGATGCTTAAAAAATTAAATCATAATGGTGTTTCATTTATAAAAGTTGTCTGTATTTATTTCAAAAAAAGATTTTACAGAAGCTATAGTCTTAGAACAGCAAATACAGGTTGCAGTTGCAGTATATAATATTAGCACTATGGCACATAATGTACTGATATTTGCAGTGGTGGAAATGACAGAGATTGATTGGGGGACACTAGCTGGGGACAGTTTTTAAACCCTAGATGCAGAAAATGTGTATTTTGAAAAAAATGAATTTGTCTTAGTACTTAAAGTCTTGTACTGTACTAATCAGAAAGTGAAAATCTATACTGTAAAGACTAAAGGATCCTGGAGGAAACATTTGGGGTTCCTCACACTGCCACACCGGTGGAACCGTCAGGAGGACCTTGAGACACTTTTTGAGGAACCATTAACAGTCTTGTCAGTTCTTGCAGGAACTTATAGGATCCTTTAAGCACTTTAAATTCAGTTTTAGAGTTCCTCAGAGGTCCTCCTGCAGGTTCTGCCGGTGTGGCAGTGTGAGGAACCCCAAATGGTTCCTCCATGCATGGTATGCTGTAAAAACTAAAGGATCTTCCTTTAGTTTTTACAGCATACCATGCATTAAGTAGATACACAGTGCATGTAAAGATGCAAAGATACTTTGTAGTTAAGGTGCTTATTTATTTATTGCGTGACACCTCAAGTTCACTAATGGCAGTCAATCTCATATCATGCAGAACAAGCCTCAAGACATTTTTCATAATTTCATGGATGCCCTTTTCATCGTCTGGGTTTTGCATCTGAAAAGAGTTTCATAATTAATTGTAGAGTTTTAATGTTGAAGTTAAAGTTAGAATGAAGTACAGTACCTTTGTGAAAGCTGTGGTTGCTCGTTTGAGAAAGGCATCCTCCACTTCCTCGGGTATCGTGAGTAATCGAGCAAAACACTCCAGAATACATATCACCGTTTCTCTTGAAGCCTGACAACAGTAATAAGAATAAATGCACTCTTACAGCACGAGGAGTCCAGGTAAGAAATGAGAGTGTTTTATTATTGATTGGTCTTAAACTGGTGGGCTTCATCTTACCCTGTCTAGGCTATTGAGGAGAGTTTTTGGGTCCTGGTTGCTCTTTTCTATTGTGTAGACATCATGAGCTGAGACGACTGGCTCTTTGAGCTGCTCCAGCCAGGACCACATAATCCCAGATAGAATAAATGGGTCTCTTTCCAAACATAATCGATCCCATGCACCCTGGTAATTTAGATCTGTCTGTGGAAAGGAACATACAATCTACTGCCACTTTGTCAGACTGAACCATATCAAGGTGTATTTTATCCTCACATACAGAGATGCCTTTTGGCAGTGGGACAATAAATCAGAAGTAAGAATGATTCAGAAGGAGAGCGGGTTAACAAAGACATTCTTTGTTTATCAGTTACTGTCTGCAGAGATTAGAAGTCACTTAAAAATGATCAATTATAAAAATGTTTTCCAGATCCAACTCAAAAGTATTTCTATTTTCTCTTGACAAATTTGAATTGTTTCAGTTTTGCAGAAAATCAACTGTAGCAGTAGAAACAATTGGAAACAGTTAGGAAAAGAAAAAGAAATAATTGACAAGATATACACTGTATTTAAATATGTGGTGGTTTTGCAAATATTTCATAAAATGCACATTAGCACTACAAACAATTGTGGGATTGTTATATTCATTGCATTCATTTAAAATAAATACATCTGAAGTTGCTTCAAGCTCCCTTAAGGCTTTAAGAGGACAAATAAATACCATTTGATAATAAAATTGCATATGTTCAAAAAAGATTATAACTTGTAAGATTAGTATATACCTTCTGATGCAGAGCACCCTGCCAGGGTCTCTTTTTTACATTTAACTGGAAGTTAATGTAAATAAAAAATACTATCAAAAGTCAAAACATTTCTTTTAATGTACAATGAGTCATAAAAAAACAATTGCAAAACTTAAAAACAAAAACAAATGAGAACTAAAAACAATGATCATGCGTCACTATTAACATACATAACTATACTATACACTATGCACTTAAACTATGCAGAATGTACTCTGAATGTATTTAGTGTATGCATTTGAGAAGCATTTTAGGTAGTATTGTCTCAAATAGAACACATAAAGGTTTATATGGATAAAATGACCTGGAAGTCATTCCAAAAATCACGGCCACAGATATAGGCAGGTTTACAGATATCGCAGCCAACGCACTAGCCATTTTTGTTTTTAATCGGAGATGTTGGTGCGTTATACAAGCAGTAATGGCAAGGCAAGCCAATTAAAGGCAATTAAAACTAACTTATCCAAAAATGAAATTAAAAGCAAAACACAAAATAAAATGTATTTAACATAATACTGCTGTTGTTACCTGCCAAGTAGTCACCTTCTGAATTTGATCCTTTTCCCCATCATGCTCAAGGTCTACCGCAAGGGACTGAGCTACCAGGAGGCGACGGGAATCCAGAGACAACTCAGACTGGACAGTAATGAATGGCACCTCCACACTTTTTGTCCCATCATGGTCAGCACTATTGTTGGGGTCTTTCTTCCAGAATGACAGTATTTCAGTGATGTTTCTTTTGTTTTTCTGATCTGATACACCTAGAGATTGGCTTCGCTGCAGGACAGACTGTCTCCTTCTTTTGAGCAGTGGAGATCCTTCCTTCTGGTCCATAAGTGTTTTCAGCTCCCATATATTGCTGGTTGAACTGTAGACTGGGCTGTTTTTACACGCCCCCAGAGAAGGCGTGACAGAGTTCTTGGAAAAACTACTGAAAGCTCCCAACTGACTGCTGATGTTAAATGAGTGAATGCTTGCTAAAAAGGCATTATCTGAGAGGTTCAAAGATGCAGTTAACCTCCGCAAATCAGACTCACTGTAGCTGAGGCTCTTATGGACATAGTAAAGCGGTTGAGAGTTGTCTCTATGGAGTCTAGGTAGACCTGGAAGACGCGGCCTCATCATCGTGATCCCGTTTTCAAATATCTGCCTGTTTACTGAATATATCACGTTTTCATTACAAATCTTCTCGACCACAGGTGTGATATCAGGAACCTCAACAATGTCCTCCTCAATAACCTGACGATTCTCTGCAATGTCGTGTAAAAGTTTGCAGATGAGTGGAATGAGCTTTGGCACATATCTTAACTGCCGGGCCTCATATCCGTGCAACATGTGTTTCTGGCGGATCAAATATTGTGAAAGAGTAACAGGAGGAGCTACTCGGCTCAGCATGAGCAAACACATTTCTCAGAGGAACAAGCAACTCAGCAAACTGTCTGACACAATGTAGCTGTCCTCTAGTCTGGATCGAGTTGGGTCGTTTTGTCGGACCAATAAAATTGCTTGATCTGCTGTCGTCTGTGTTGTAAACACCAAGAAACAGGCCAGCAACACACCTATGACAACAAGTGGAAAATGAGTGTGTGCTCATTGGCTTTGAGAGCCTTTAACATCCCCAACAACATCTGTGGTCCTATTTAGCAATTTGTTAGCAAACACATTTTAAAGACGTTAAAGCTTTAAAAAAACGAGTGAGGTGTTACTGTTGTGTTTTTATGTATGTAGAATAAAACGTGAAAATATTTAGAGGTTTTGTTAACCACAGACCTTATTTCAACTCAACTCAAGTTTATCTGCACTGTTAAAACTAAGGGATTCTGGAGGAATTATTTGGGTAGCCTTACACTGCCACACCGGCAGAACCATCAGGAGGACCTCGAGACACTTTTTTTACAAAGAGCAGTTCTCTGAGGAACCATTCTTGGCAGTTCTTGCAGGAACTTATGGGATCCTTTAGGCCCTTTAAATTCAGTTCTAAAGGTCCTCAGAGGTCCTCCTGACGGTCCTCCCGGTGTGGCAGTGTGAGGAACCCCAAATGGTTCCTCCAGGATGCTTTAGTTTTGCACTTTGTACAGTTTGCATTGATGCAAAGCAGTTGTAATTTTCCTAGTCTAACTAATGAGATTAACGCTTGTAATCACAGGGGAACCACTTTAAGTGCTATATAGCACCTCGAATAGTGGTATGTAGGACCATTAGAGGTGCCATATAGTGCACAAACCCTGCTCCTGGAACACGTTGTTCAGGGTTATTTAAAAATGACAGGCAGGTGTGTTGGAGCAGCTTTGAAGCTAAAGTATACAGGAAGGGATTGTCTCTGGGTTGGAGATCCCTGCCCTAAAACCTTTAACCCTAGAAAAGAGGCCAACACTGATATACTACATTTAGCTGGTATTTTATTGAAATTACAAATGTATTTTAAAAACACAAAACGTCTCATATGTAAACTTTGTTTCCTGAGGTTTCCTTTATAATTCAATATGGCGGAAAGGAATATTGTCGACTATGACATGTCAGGTACTGCTTTACCTAAACGCTATTATAACATGATTAATTTAAACAAAAGTCATTTTATTCTGAGGCATAACATTGAGGCCAGGGCATATAGTAAACAGTGTTTCACAATGTTTATTATACTGTACATGTATTTTTGTCTGTCTATTTGAACTTTACCTGTTCTGCCAAGCCCTGCATGACAGTGTACAGCAATTTTACCTTCCTGGATGGCAAAAGACATAACTTTCACCATATCCAAGATTGTCATGAGAGAGGCCACTCCATAGTCATTCCATCTAAAGTTATAAAAATAAACTAAGACAGACAACAACAGTTACTTTCTAACCTGACAAGAACAGTTACAACTTTAATTCGCATTGACTTTGTCTGAATGTGTAAAAAACATAGTATGGCAGAAATCAGAGAGTTTGCCAAAAGCAATAACTTTGATGCAAATAAAATGTTACTCACTGCCGGCCTCCATGAAAGCCTCTGGTCGATAAGTGAAGCCACTCTCCGGCTCTAGCGGGTTGCCACAGTTGGCATGTTCTCCAGGGCACTGAAGGTTGATAAGCGTCTTCAAGCCACATCTTCACACAAAGCAACATGACACAGCAGAAGTTTACCAAGCAATAAAAAAGGGATTTGTTTGCAAGAGGCACTTTTCCTTTCAAACGTTACCTCAAAAACTGGTTTATTACATCGTATTTTATGATGATTTCTGTGGAAGGTCGTGCCATGGCCAGCAGATTTTCAGTGATCCTTGAAAGTAACAAAAGGGATAATTAATAGACAACTTTCATTTCTCCTTCAACATGCAAAGAGAACTCTGTAAGCCATTTGTGGTATATTTTCCCTGTTAAAACTGTGACTCTGTGGCACAATGAAAACACTGCTGTGTTTAGGCATCTCCTGGCCAGCCCGACACAGCAACATTAACGTGACAGTGATTCAGTTTGGCGCAGATGAAGTCTGTGGGAAACCTGTTTAACATCAGTTTAAATACGTGCAATTCTGTCTGGCGACGCAAATAATGGACTTTGTCTAAACTTGTCTTCATAGATATATAACAAAGTGTGCTAATTAAACTAGAATAGTACATTTAAGTTAACAGTAACTGTGTGCTGTTTACCAAGAGGAATAGATTCCCTTGATGGCCTGATTCTCTTCACTCCAATGCAATGGATCCTCATATTTGCACGCCTGCCCACCACATCCTATAGAGCACTGAATATGGCAGGGAATAACATAACGTAGAGCCTCCCCAACCACTGTGTATTTTGATCTGGGAACTCTCGAACCTGTCACTTTAGAAGACACGGCAAACCTTGTTACCAAAAACACACCTTTGTCTTTAATGTAAGAGCCACCATTTGTCAATCTGCATTACGAATGTCATTGAAAATATGTTATGCAACAAAGACAAAATAAAGTAACAGAGAGTGTAGCATTGTTCTGATTGCTATTATTTAATTATTGAGGAATTCTTTACACTGAGGCTGTAACTGTCTTTTCTTACCAAAATCCATGATATTTCCACTTCCATATCAAAATCTGTTCAGCACAGAAAAAAAAGAATAGAGAGCTCAGAGTTTGGGATAATAAACTACATTTTAGTACAGTTCCAGAAATGAAAGGGTTCCCAAATCAAGAATAAATGTAATAAATTTGTCAGTAATTTTACCTGTATTCTATGAAGCGCAAATTATTGAAACAAAATGTAAATTAAATAGCTACACAGTTAGCCTTGCCATATTCCTAAAAAAAAGTTACTGTCTAAAAGAGGTAGCTAAGATTACTTACCCACACACAGATAGAGATCATGAATTATAATTGCTTTTCCATTTATTCCATCCAAGGCTGATTTGTTGATTTGCCTCTTGCTCATTTTCTTGGTTACAAAACAAGTCGGACAAAAGTTGCATTTATTTAGTCTTTCTTAAAGAAGCCAGACAGTAGCTAGACGGAACTCGGCTCTTCTCTTTATGTGACTCTATCAGCTCTTAAGGTTAGCAGTGAATAAGGTCCTGTAGCTATTTCAGACTTCCTCAAGATTAAACAACTAATCCACTTACTTCTAAAATAGCTGAAAGAAATGGCCTCTGGCCACCAAGCAAGAAAGGAAAGAATTTCTGCATTACTGTTTCTGCATGAACTTGAAATCTCTTGTCTAAGTGTAAGAGGACATGAACACATGCAACACTAAGTGATACTGTGTAATTAACAGGTGGATGACTGGAACATTGCTGCATATTTCTTGGTGGAACAGACAAGGGGGACATGCCAGACCATACCATGCCATTTTTTCAGGGCAAGCCATTGAGATCAATTTATGTGATATATGTGTTAAATTACACAAAGCAGTGTCTCCCTAAAGTACACCATGGCTGCAGCCTGCAGAAAGGGGCGGGGCTGAATATGGGGAGGGCCTACATGTGTCACTCTGCCCATAACTCATTCTTATTGGTTAAAGTAATGAATGTGCTTTGACATATATGTTACAACTATAAATCTCATTTTTAGCAAACATAGTATTATTTCTTTATTTTTCACTAATTGTTTAGAAACAAATGCAAAATGTGACACGCTAAGACTATCTGGTTTGTGTGCATTAATGAGTAACAAATCACACATGATGTATTCCTTACCATAATTCTATACCACTGGCATGTCTCTTAATATTTGCCTTGAATCATGCCTTAAAAAATCAAATGAAATTGTAGTGCAGTACTGGACTGATGAAATGAAAACAGATATTAAGGGCAACAGTGATGCCCACTGAGCCAATGTACTGCTGTACTGTACTGACCTTTACAAAAACATAATGTGCTTAAAAAGATGGTGTGAATAGCTGTGACAGTGATACTTACCTATAGCTTCTCTCACCGCTTGATTTTAAAAATATGTGACGATCAAAGCGGTTAATATAACCCTTAACCCAAAGGTTAATATAACATTTATTAAACTCTTACTGTAACTAAAACAATAATGAGGTGAGGTCCTGGAAGTATTAACAAAGTGATCGACTTACAGCAAATGTGATTAAAGGAAAGTCTCCTAAGTAGGAAGTTACAAAGAACTGACGCAGTGCACCAGTATTACATCAGCGAAGTCAAACACTTACACTAGGTCAAAGAAATGCTTTACACCACTTACCTATTACTACAACTAACTTGGTTATCACATATATAAACAGCACTTTTAAAGCTGATATATTGAAAAGCAATACGAAAATCAATAGTCTAAAAAATATAGTTAAAAAAAATCTCAAATTTAATCGAACAAAATGAAACCTGTAGTTTTGGTCCTGATTTTACATTAATAACACACAAAAATAATGAATGATATTGATAATGATATAATAACCAAAATAACAACATAATCAACATGGCATCTTACATCTTTTATTTTTAAGTATTATTAAGAAGCATTTTTTAACAGTGACAAATCTAAATCACACATATTTGAATCAACTTCAAAATTTAGGAACATTACATTCAAAATGAAGTAAATATTTTTTTCAGAATCCATGGGACAACAGTGACTAAAAAGGCTCAAAGAGGCAGTTTCTATAAATCAAAGCCATGATGAAATACTGAGGAGGGGAATTATTACTAATATTATTATTGGTACCGTTGTCTCTGATGAACTCAAACGCCTCAACCGTCAAATCACATTAAGAGCTTCATCTGTGAGATTACCCGAGATCACACCGTCATTCAAGTAGCCCTTAAACCCTTGTGAACATTTAACTGTGCAGTTCAATCAATGAATAAGCCAGCTCACAGTACTCTTCAAACAAACACAACAATTTAAACAGTCTTTGTGTCACAAATACTCTTGGTAGTCATATTATGATCATGAATCTGAGCATGGAAAAGGCTCACAAACTGGCCGTAAAGTATGGAATTTCGCAGCATTTTGGAACATTATAGAACATTTCGGAGCATTTAAACATTTTTAATTCTCTTTTTGAATTATTTTTAAAATTTAAATAAACACTAGGTAAGTGCAACATTTAAAATTGTAAATGTATTTGTAAAAAATAAATCTAAATGAAATATAAGCACATTTGGTGCCATTTATATAATGTCTTTTTTTTAAATATGCATCTTTTCCTATAAATTTCCCTGTTTTGTATGTCTGGTGTTGGTATTGGTCATTGTGGAATGCAGGAGAACTTTACTTCTTCTTCCTCTTCTTCTTCTGATGTTCCCCTTTAAGACCAAAAAATATAGACAGTTTAAATTTTACAGATACACAGTGTATGATTAGCTGAAGCTTTTAGCTTTTAAGTGCTGTAAAGACTTTACAGTAAAGTCTTATAATCATTTAGCATTTAGCAAATAGATTCCAATGATAATAATGCTGTAGTTTTACAGTGTATTAATAATTATAAACTCAGCGTGACAAAGTATTCTAAACAATCACCTCTCAAAAACAATTTAGTTGTAATAAGAAAATATTTGATGTAGAAACCCAGACATAACTTTATTTTATAAGCTAAGCTGAAGATCTGTTGACAACACATGCCTAGTGTGAAAAAGCGCAATCACACGGCTTTATGCTCCGCTTAAGACCCATTCACAGATCATGTGTAAATCTGACTTCTAACAAGGTGAGCTGACATATACACCAGAGCACCAGAGTATTAAAGGCGGGCCAAGGATAAGGCTGCAGGGTAATTCTGAGGTTTTTGGTCTCTGTTGATAAGCTCCAGCTTGCACTGGCCCGACACTGGAAAAACAAAAGCGTCCATGATGGACAACAAAGTGCATGTAAATAAAGTTTTATTTGTCTAATAAAACAACCGAGGTATCTTGAATGTTGCTGTAGAACAACTACAATTCCTTTAAGAACTACACTCTTAAAGCCACTACAATTATATATTAACGCTTGATAGAATGCTGCAAAATGAACCGTTAACTGGGGTTAAGCAATATTAACCAAATTTCAAATCTCTGTATATTTTGGATGAATGGCGATATATGAAATGTCACATTATTTTCTACAAAGTGTAATAAATGTTTACTTGCGAGTCAACACCTCATGAGAGATGTCACGATTAGGGTTGGGTATCGAGAACCGGTTTTGTTTTAGAACCGGTTCCAAATGTCAAAGAACGGGTACTCGATAAGACGCGAACATTTCGATTCTGTTTGTTGATTCCTGACTTTTTTCTATGATGTCAAATTAATGCCTCAAAGCTGATGCTCGTGCGCGGGTAAATTACAGATCTACACAAGAGCAAAGGAGAGCCCGCAAGCTCATTTTACTCACGTGCATGACATCTCTTCCTGTGCGCGCAATACAAGCTTGCGCGACAACTTGTCCTATCGCGCAAGTTATTTACCTGCACGCAAGCATCAGTTTTGCACTCTGTGAATTCGACTGCTAATAGTAAAGCCGAAAGAAAGACACGTCTCGTCATATTTCTTGCTTTAGAAAGAACAAAAACCTGACTGTACGACCTTATTTACAGCTTTTCTCTGTCCATTCAAAAACCGATCCATTTGGTGTCACAGCTGTATTCTTTTTAGGCTGATCTTTTGCTCCTCCCTGTATGACCTGTGCGCTAGACACTTTGAGAATCACTGTGAGTTTATTTGATGAACCGTCACAGTTAACAGTTACAGCCTACTGGTTATAGTCTAAAGGTGGCAAGAATAAAAGGTAAAAACTGTTTTCTTTAAGTATTTGCTCTTTTTTCTCTCTCAAAAAAAGTTTTTGAATCAGAACCTAGAATCGAATAAGAATAAGAACCGGATTCAATAAGTAAAATTGTAATCGCTAAAATGAAAACAATGCAGGGACTGAAGGCGGGTTCTGCAGCAAGAAGTCACTACTCTTCTAGAAAAAGAGTTTCCTCTTCTAGAGAAAGAAACCAGGTTAACAGCCGGTATTTCATTGTCCCCAAGAAGGATGGAGAGTTGCGTCCAATTTTAGACCTGAGGCACCTGAATCGTTCTCTGAGGAGATACAGATTCAGAATGCTTACAATTCTTACATTTTCCTTGTTGTGCACTAAGACAGTATAGAGACACGTCCTCTTTCAGGTAGATTTGCAACATCTCCAGTGGATTACAACTTTTTAATTGTTTCCCTGATTGTGCAACTGTGAATTTTTATTGTTTAAAACTATTTCCTTAAAGCCACTTTATATTTTATGTAGCTCAGCAATCTTCTAATGCACATCAGAACTATATTCTCTGGTTTTACCCACTGTGATTAATGATAAGGATACTTGGCCTTTGTGTTACTTAATATCTATTCTTATGTGAAATAGGATGTCATAACTGGACAACATCATGTTTCTAGTCACCTTGGTGTGCAAAGAAAATGTAAATATCAATATGAATATACTTCAGGAGAAAATTGGGGTGCCAATAATTGTTTTTGTGAATGTTTAAAATAAAAGATCAAGAGGAGAAACTTTCTTTGATAATATTTACCAGGGGAGCCAATATTTCTGTCCACAACCTTATATGCAATGCTGCAAAACTGAAAAGTATAACAAGCTACTGTTTCTGAGCTTTACCTTGTATCTCAAAAATGACCAAATAATAAAGTGTTAACGAATAAATTGTTGGTGAAATAACAACATCTTGTAACAAGATGGGATATTAGCAGTGCAACATACATTCTCGATCGCCACATCTGTATATAATTTTTTTTCATCCATTTGCTTCATTTTTATTTTCCAGTTTTCTTTAAAAGTGCTTTGATTTGCACATTGTGAAAAGCGCTGTAGAAATAAAACTGAATTGAACTCATAGGAAATCAACAGATATCTTGAATTACAATTTTAGAAGTAGAAACTAATTGGTTGATATCTAAAGAAGTTGGTAATATGATTAGTGGAAACATGACTAGTCAATTGCAAATTGCAACTGCATCTTGCCTTACCATTTGTTGAGAATTGCTTGGAGTCGGGGGAGAAGCCGTCAAATCGAACACTTTCTGCTTTTCCATATTGAGCAGAACCTACAACAAACGCGACAGATCACTTGATATTTGCACTAATATTAATATGTATAAATATTAAAGGTAGAATATGCTGGATTTTACAGTGTGGACCTAAACAAAAATATTTAATCATATCAATATGTTACTAATGATGTACTAGACATGTACAGGCAGTACTTTCAGCCTGTATTTTCTTTTTTTTTATTGAGGAAACCTTTGGCCAGTGGGTGTGTACCGCTAAACTCAAATCTTAGTATGGCAAGAGCAATTCAAGATTAGACAGCTTCTGAATTGCTATCGCAGTTCTACCAATACACAGTGTGTGCTCATTGGTCCATTTGTAAAGCTGTCATGCGCTTACACTCTTATTGGCCAACATCGACTAGCTGCTTTTTAGTTCCTCTTCTAGCAATCAGGCTTATGCTTTAGTATTAAGACTTCCCTTCTGAAAAGTGTTCGTGTCTGCTTTGATGTTATTATCACTGATCCGCCAATTCATTTCGACCTTCTGCACCTTGGTTTTGGTGTCCAAGTTTCCATGATGCCATCCTAAATAATGTTTAAAACAACAGCCTAAAATGTTTTCTTTTTCATTATTACACACTGAACCACTTTTACCATATACAATAAAAAGCTTCTCTAATAGACTGCATGTTTTCATAAAACTTTTACGTAAATGATCAAGGACAGGAACTGAATCTGTTGCATGATCACAACTTATGTTTGTTTTTATAAATAGAGTATTTATTATTTTATATTCCAAATTCAATGTCTAAATATTCTTCAGAATTACAGTTTATTGTTCTTTAAAGGGTTATTCCTATAGGTTAATAAACACAGATTTACTACAAATACCATAGTTAAACGATGGTTAATTTGAGGTTACCATGGTATAACTATAGTAACTAAGTAAGACACAGAGTTAAGTGTCTTTTACCATATTTGACTGCACTTTGTTTGACAAAAAAATTCATTGTTGGATTTTACTGTGAAATTAAGTAATGTAAGTATGTAAGCAGTAAACATCACAAAATCTACTTTTAAATGCAAACTATTAATAAACTGTTGCTGAACTGTATAAAACTGAAAAAAGGGATTTTGATAAAAAATTAAATTAAATTTTGGGGAAAAAAACGAACTTCCGACAAATGGGGTCTTCATGGTGAATAAGACTAAATCCAGAGAATAAACCTTTGAAGAATGACATCATGATGAGGAAAGACTTGGTTGGTTAAAGTTTCTTCCCTTTTGAATCTTGGGATTTTTGTCTCTTGCCTGCACCTCCCCAGAAGTCACACAAATAGACTTACATCTGCTGAGCAACAGCATAGCATCTGCCTGGACCAGGAAACAGGGACATGTCCTTGCCTCCCCAGCCCAGCACAAGTCTCTACTACCTTCTTCAGTGTCCATTGTCCATGTGTAACGGCTCGCAAGCACTAGCTGCTCACGGAGCCGTGGCAGCAGGGGTCTCTCCATGAGAGTTTTACGTAACGTACCCAAGTTGGTGTACTGCCATCTATCAGTTTGGTTTAGAATATTGGTACTCCCCTACTAAAACATACAGTTCAGGTTTGATCTAAATCATTTGATGCATGCACAAGATATGAGATCTGTTTCCCTTTTTGCTATAAATATTGCAGTTTAGCATTTTCCTTCAATGTCCATGATTAAACGTTTGTCTGTACACAAAGCACATCAACTCATTTGCTAAATTTCATGACATTTTAGACACAGTAAGGGCCTCAAACAACTAAATGTAGTATTAAAGTTTGATGTTTCCATGTCAACACTATTTAAGATTTTACAAAGCCTTTAGAATTTTATAATAGCCATGTATTATTCTGAGCAAGACTGAGGTGATTTGGGTAAGTATAACTGGACTGTTCTGAGTGACACCTCCTCCTGCTGCAGGTTTATGGTGCTGTGACTCGTGATAGCTGCATCAATGTAATGTCATGAACATCATCACTGCAATGCAACATGCCCAACAAATATACATTTGACTTTTTTTCTGGTTAGTCAATTAGTTTAATTAAACATCCTTATTTGTCATAAACATACAAATAAAAAGTGCAAACATATAAAATGCATTCAATGAGCAATAAAAATCAGTGCGTCTTAGGAAATGTATTCATTTTAAAGTCTGTTCCAACAAGTTTAAAATCATTTAACCTAATGCTCATATGGCATTTTGCCAACTGTGAAAACCATATGGATTATGTAGTTTCTCACCTGCTGTGTTCCAGATCACTTGATTAAGCTTTTCTCCTAACAGGTAAAGAGGAGCCATGGTGAGAGACGCACCCCCAAGGAAAATGCACAAACCCACGCGACTTAAGTGAGCCATGATGGGATACACCCAAATCCCTGAAGCATGGTGCACCCACAAGACCCTTAGAATTGACACAATCATAAAGAAGCATTAAAAAAATACTATAACCAAGTAAATATTGTGAAAATAACAACTATATCAAATAAACATGTATGATCAATAAATGAGAGAGAGAAATTACCAAGACAAATACAGGAGAGCAAATACAGCCAAAGCGGCTATCCCTTTTGTACGACTGGGGTATTTGTGATTCTGAAGGTACATCTGCACCAGCAGCAGAGGCATGATTACTGTGTGCTGTGGAAAAAAGCACAAACCCTTTCTGAACATAATACACATTACAACATGAACCTACTGAAAATCAAATTAGCAACAAATAATTACTTTGGTAATTCATCAACTATAATAATTAACAAATAGCCCTTAATTGACTACTTATGTCAAGATGTTGTATTAGTTATCTGGTCAAAACATCCTAGTTGGAGTTTCACAATGACTTACATCTTTAAAAGATGAACAACTACTAGACCATTGATTAGTTCTCAAACATTTCTCATTATTATCACTGTTACTACAGTCTTCTGCATACATAGACTGTCATGTATAATAGAACATTTACATTGCACTTTTTGAGTAGGAGTTTCAGATGATGATAACTACAAGTGCAGGTAAAAAAACAACCCTGATGGCACCTGACATATTATATTATTTATCAAACCAGTTAATACTTTGGTCTTAAGGGGCAGTTCTAGCCTAGTGGTTAGAGAGTTGGACTTGCAACCAGATGGTTGCCAGTTCGATGCCCTTGAGCAAGACACCTCACCCCTAATCGCTCCCAGTGTGCTACTGGTAAACTTGTGAGTCTTGGATATAACTTTGGATTTGTGACTTTGGATAAAAGCGTCTGCTAAATGAATAAATGTAAATGGTCTTACCATTGCATGATTCAGCCAGACAGGAATTATATCATCTAAGAATTTGGGATACACCAGCTCTCGGTTATAAGTATAGAGTGTCCAGAAAGAAGCAAACACAAACTGTGGGCAAGAAGATGAAGAAATGAGTAGACATGTCAATGACAACAGTACACCTTCTATAGCTGACCACTGAAACACTGAAACATTTCTCATTTGTGTTGGGTATACCGTGTCACTCGTTTATAAAAGCTTAATGTTAAATATACTGTAAATGAGTTTATCGTTGTACTATTTTATCGCTGCTGTGTTTTTCCATTAAGAGTAACTCTCTAACCACTAGGGGCAGTTGTAGCCTAATGGTTAGAGAGACTTGCAACCAGATGGTTGCCAGTTCGATTCCCAGTACCAGCAGGAAAACAACTGACTTGAGCAAGACGCCTCACCCCTAATCACTCCCAGTGTGCCACTGGTCACTTGTAAGTCGCTTTGGATAAAAGCATCTGCTGAATGAATAAATGTAAACGTTAATAAATGAGTTGAAAAAAGCACTTTGGACACTTGACTTTAGACCATTTTGTGAGACGTTAACAAAACTGGTCCAGAAGCACTTCTTGTTTTCATCTCACATATAGATGTTAGTAAAAGTTAATTGTAAACGAATGTGATGTTTTGTTGGTTGCATGTTGTTCTGACACAATTGGTGTTAAAATGAAAGACAGACATGACAGACTAGATGAACACTCATCAGTCAGCATGCTTTCCTGGTCAAAAATGTGTTAGCATTAACATGTATTAACATCATGCTAGCCATGAATGGTTTATGGCTGAATTATGCTTCATCTAATTTAATTTTGTAAATCCGAGTTGTCTGAAACGCAGCATTAAACATCAACAAATGTCATCCGTTTGTGTTACTTACAGTGCAAACAGGGAAAGCCAGAACTGTAAAGTAAAAGTCTCTGACTGCTGTCAGGATTTGAGGAACTCCACCGCGAGTCTGTTTCACCGGCAGAACGAAGTGAATCATATCCACAATCACACAGAACCCAAAAAATACTGTCTGCATGACCTACAAAGAACAATAACAAATCAAACACAGATGCTACATTAACACACAGCGTGACCATGACTGACAGCACCTGACAGAATATTCCTCCATGATCGAGAACACCTACCAGATTAATAAAGGTTAAATATTTCCAGCGACCTCCATATGATCGCACACCGGGATGTCTGTCTGCAGTTTGCAAAGAGCAGTTACTCCACAGCGTGAAGGAATACCAGATAAAAAGCGCCAGATGTACCAGCAGACAGATGCTTCGTCCTGGTCCTGCGGTGGAAGCCATGTTACATCTGAAAAACAAGTTAAAAGTCCCTTAGCATGAATCTAGTAAATACAACGTTTTTTATATCAAATAATAAAAAAGAACTGGAGAAACAAACAAACAAGTAATATGTAACTAACAAAGAGATCCTGAGGATAATGTGAATGCAGTTGCTAACATGAGAATTTTTTGTGAGATTAGGTTAAAGTTCGACTGAAGTCCCTTCAACCAGGTGCATATGGAAAGCCATTATGGCCAAAACGTGTAAAACTCTGAAAGGCCAACTGTTTTTTTTTTTTTTAGAAATAGGCCGTTTCAACATCTCAACATTCATAAAAAGGCAAACATAAGAATATTTACATTATCATCAACAATGTTTTATTGTATTGTAATGTTGTATAAATTTTGTCATTTTTAAATGCATAAATGTAAATAAAAAATATGTATAATGTTGCAAATGCCTTAAGATTATTTGTTTTTGTCAATTAAACATACATTTAAATGAGAAGTTCAGTAATGCACGCATTTCCACCTGTTTGTTACTTTATTAAAATGTTTACAAGTTGTGCATAGTGACTTCTTCCTCAGCTTTTGGGTCTTTTTCACACTGGAAGAGCTGCGATAAAGTGAAATTGTTAAAGAGCCTGTCCTTCACACTGTACACGAAATGTTCTGTTAATGACAACCCTAGGGGTTTGCCCTTGAGAACCTATTATGTCTGATATGAATTCTAAAGTGGCATTCTCTGCCCCGTACATACGAGTATATAAGGAAGATGGCATGTTCCATTCATTCAGGTTTTGTGGTGAGGAGCCCTGTTAAGCTTTCATGGCTCGAGCCAGCAGGCAGAGCAGCGTTTTGGCATGAGGGACGCAGCTCATTCCCTCCATCAGGGAACCGTGTTTACAGTTGTAATCGAAACCTTCCCTTTCACTAGGGGTCAAAACTGCACAAGATCTTTTAACAACAAAACATTGTGCTTTCATAAAATTAGGAAAGTAAACAGTGTGCGTCTTCAGGTCTTTCTGCCTCCTCCAGCATCTTCCTAAAACCATATCGTCATTAAACAAACTGAAACACTGTGAATTCTTATTATATAAACGTGAAAAATATTGCTGCGTCCGAAATCGCGTACTGTGACAGTACGTACTGAATTAGAAGTAGAGCCTACTTATCAACCGGCCAAACCAGTGCGCTCTATATAGTATGAATGCGGGAAGTATGAATGAAATAGGACGTACTCACGTCCGCCATTTTATGCATCACGTGACATACATTCCTCACAGCAGCCCTAACATTTAAAGAGCTCCGCCACACTGCGCTGATAACTGCGATGTTTTCCAACAATCTTGCCGTTTCCGGCGTTTTCCATTAAGCACGCTAAATTGCTTCCAAAATTAAACATATTTTACAGCCAATTTACAAACATATCCCATCGATTTACGTTGTTTAAAAGTTTAATAAACGAAGTTATTTGGACGATGTTAAACACGCAGCACTCAAAAGCACAAGCACAACGTTTTTCCTGAGGTACTAGAACTTAAAAATAGCCGCTTCCGCCATTTTCTAAAATAACGCAGCCTCCGTCTTCTTCTCTGCTGGCTGACTCAGCTCCGGGCTCATAGATAGAAAAGTGTCCATCGAATGAACACTTCAAAATCTAGCCGGAAGTAGTAGACCATCCGGGCACTTTTTTCTACTGTTTTTCGAATACTATGAATTCGGACATACTACTCGCCTCGCGTACTGATTTTCGCCTACTATATAGTATGGTAGTACGCGATTTCGGACGCAGCCTATGTCTAAAGAAAGCTTAAAATGTCTCCTTTCAATAAACAGTATCAAATCGAAAACAAATGTTTTCTGATTGTGTAATATGCATGAAAGTAAAAGAGGTACAGTTTTCCTTGTGTCGGCTCATTATCTGTAATGTGATCCCACCCACACGCAGAGGGCGCTATTCATATGGTAATCATCACAAGAGGCGCGCAAACATGACGACACCCACAAACAATAGCATCCTAAACAAGTCATCCAGATTCATGGTAAGATTTATTGATTTTAAGTTGAAGTTTATTTGTATAGCGCTTTAACAATGTAACACTGTTTCAAAGCAGCTTTACAGCAGAATAAACAGAATGACAAGCAGGAAAATATAAAAGCTTATTTAATAACTAATATCTAATATCAGCAGTCTCCTAGTGAGCACTCCAACACGGAACCCAAACTCCATTAATGAATGTATATGTATATATATATATATATATATATATATATATATATATATGGAGAAAAACCCTTGAGAGAACCCAGACTCACTTGGAGGGTCATTTCTCCTCTGACGCGATACAGCTGCAGTCAGTAGTTTGATAAAAATTAGTTGTGTACTAAATTTGCTAAAGTTTGAAGCCGTGTAGGTCTGAGTTTTGAGTTGATCTGGATTATTAGTTGTGATTGAATTTAACAATGTGTTTGTGTGTATGGTAAACCAGGTAGTAGTTAAAAAGCTAATATTATACAATAAAGGATTGTTTAGCCGGGGATGACTGAGATGACTGAGTGCAGTTATAACATCAAACTGCTGACATAGACAGAAAAGAAGTAGTTCATTAGTCAAAAAAATTACATAGTTAAAGAGATTAGCATAAATACTGTTTAGCATTATCATTAATGTAGTAACTAGCATTAGCATTAGCTATAATGAGTGCAGGTTCTCCTGGGGTTTGTTGCCTCCTTCTTACAGATCCAACGTCAGGGGATTAGGAAGGCACTAGGGAGACTATTCCAAAGTTTAGGTGCTAAATAGGAGAATGATCTTCCACCAGCACTTGATTTAGAGATTCTAGGTATTACCAAAAGGCCAGAGTCCTGAGACCGTAATGGACGTGAGGGACTGTAATGTATTAGGAGCTCACTCAGGTACTGAGGAGCTAAACCATGTAGTGCCTTAAGTTAATACGTTGCGTAATGGGTAACCAGTGGAGTGTTGACAGTACCGGCCTGATATGTTCAAAGCAAAGTAAAGTTCAAAGTATTGTGAGAGTAACTGCACCCAGTGAAGCTTATTATACCCGATTATAGTATATTTTTTTTACCATAAAGATGTAACCAAAGATTTTGCAGGACTTATTAGCATTTGTATAAACACAACAAAAAATATGTATATTTTAATATATACATATTATATTTTAATATTAATATATACATTTAAACATTGCGCACAACACACCCCAGCCCTAAGGGGTCTAAGTGAATTTATAGCCATCATGTGCCCCAGTCTGGCTGACTGCAAATATATATATTAAAATATTTTTCATTGTGGTCCACGTAAAGCTTATGATCTATACTCTGCACAGCATGGTTTGGGATTCAGATTGGAAGCTTCCTTTAAAGAATTAGGTCCTTAGCATTAATCTGATTCATTTTTCAGCAGAATACAAATAACCCATCATCAATTTTAGCCATTTTTTCAAACATATGGTCCATTACCAGCTGTATAATATTACAATGACATCACTCATTTGGCATGTCTTTCAAATTTAAGCAAATGCATTTGCAGTAAAAAATGTAATAACTAGTATAACATAGTAAATGTCAAATTTGAAAAATTCACAACTTAAATATACAACCATGTAGAAGTGCACATTCTTAAAATGCAAGTACTATTAAGAGCAGGGTAGGCGATTCTTTCCAGAAACATTTTTTGTTATGCTGGTCAACAGTCTCTTCAAATCCTAATAGCAGTCATTAAGTAAAGTAGTCTTTATATATTTTTATGTTATCTGTGGAATGCGTAGGACCCAAAAACATCTGTCCAATTGTTTTTTTCGGTCTGAATAAATTGATAGGTTGTGTGCACATTTTCAGTCAAGGTGTTTGCATACCACTGCGCATCCTGTTCACGCATCAGCACGCTCACGTGCAGACAGACGGAAAATGGCAGGTAAACAGCATTGAGGCCCATTTTAAACTGTTGTTTACGTTGGTTATGGTAACAATGATATACTTGTACTGTAATGTTTTGTCACCTGTGAATAAGACATGCCGATCCAACACAGCTTCTGGTCTGTGCTTGTTCATGTATTCAGGAGGAGGCGTGGCTTTGGGTGGCGAATCACAGGGGGTGGGATAGTATGATTTTAAAGCTACCATGCTAAAGTTAGCATTTTACGAAATCTCCTACCCTTCCCTTTAATGCAATATATATTTTTTAATAAGTGCCATTCAACACACTTGTATCAAATACATTTATCATTCTTTTATTTCCATTCTAATGCATTTACAATAAGCTTGTATTTGTTAACATTAGTAAAGTGGCACCACAGTTTTATGGTAGAGCAAACGATTAACCGTGGAACAGATAATCACTGTATATTAATGCACCTTAAACTCATGATTTCACTTTACTGTAGTTATGTTTATTTAAGAGAAAAGCTTCTGTCACACTCAAATTAAAAACACTTTTACATACATTTACATACATACAATCCCCACACAAACTGATCTACACATGAATTTACTCCACTGTGCTTTTTCTATTCTTCTTCAGATACTCTCTGTACAGCAGAAGTCGTTCTGTGGTGTGTTGTGGCAGCCTGCTTTTTTGAGCCTGTACAATACAGGATGCTAAAGGAAAAAGTCTTTTAAATCCTCCCTGAAGATGCTGGGACAGCCAACAGTTTACGACAAATGCTTTGTAGCTGGGGGAAGCGGGCAGCTTCCCTCCAAAACAGTTGGATGGAAGCATCTCCGTTCAACAAGGGCTCAGATAAGTAGAGATCCAGTTCACACTCTTTCATTGCATTTTTATTTAGCAACATATCATTGCCATCTGCTTTAGCACAGCTTGTCTCTTCTAGGGTTTTACTTAGCATAGATTCTACAACTGAAGAGGCACGCATTTTGGAAGGAGTAAACAGCGTGGTGCTCTTGAATTTTTCCTTTCCAATGTTAAAGGGTTGGAGTTTGATTCGTGGGTCCAGCACGGTAGCTGCTATTAAATCTCTTTGAAAAATCAAAGGTTGAAAGTAAGTGCGAAGACCAGAACGAAGAGCCGAACAAAAATGGCTCAACTTTGTGGTCTTCGTCTTAAGTGTTTTATCAAGTCCAATGATAGATGGAATGACGAGTGACAAAGTGACATCATCTTCCTGCAGTGCCAGGACTGCCTCTTCAAAAGGATCCAGCAGGCCAACAAAGTCCACTACTTGTTCATGAGTAACTTGTACCACTGGTGGACAAACAGAGCAGTTTTTTACATCATGAGCTCGATTTAGCAGGTTCATCACAAAGGGCCACACTGACTCCTGCATCATTTCACGGATAATGGCAAATGTAGAATTCCATGTGAAGCTGCTTGAGCTGTAAAGACTAGTTAGTGAAAGTCCACATTTCTTTTCAAGTACTTCATTCCAGTAGGCACTGTGACAAAAAAATGACACTAAACTTTGTAGCTCAAACAGTATGTTCTCGACAACTCTTGACTTCTTTAGTGCTTCCTTAATTACACAGTGGAGTTGGGTCGTGATACACTGCAGATGTTTGCTGGATGCTATGTCAGCTAAAGAGAGATCATCTATCGCAACTTGATCAAAAAGAAAATCCAACAATTCATAGCCATCTGAATCATTCTTCTGTGCAGAATAGATAATCTTGTAGTCACAGAAAATATCATGTGTAGCAATGGTGTTCTTGGCCTCGTGGATAATATTGTAACCAATGTTATGGGGGAAAAGCCCATAACTTAAAAGAATTGCCTCAAGTTCTCCACCGATGCTTGCTATAAACTCTTTACCACGCAAATGACGAAAGGCTATAGTAGGCCTATGAACGTTCCAATCATCATCAAGAAAATGCACCTGAACAGCAAGAAGCAGCTCAGCATATTGACTGGCCCATACATCTGCAGTGACGTGAACAACATTATGCCCTCCACTAATAGATACACACTTCCTAAGATGCTGGATTAGCTGTGGCTTAACATCCTTCTCCACTGCATTATACAGCTGCAAACCTACAGTGCGTTGGGAAAGTTGCGGGTATTGAGGTCCGATCAGGTTCATTAAGTTACGAAACCCAGAACCTTCAGAAATGTTGAGGGGTAGCATGTCCTCAGCAATCATTTGCAATACAGCTTCTACAAATCCTTTATGTTGTGACTGCACAGTAGAATGACTTCTGGAGCTGGAAGGTGAAAATGAATGTGGGTAGAAGGGAGGACTGTCGGCTCTCATGTATTTCTCTGAAGCCTTCCTTCTCATTTGCTTCATCTTGAGGACCTGCTCTGCTTTGCTACTTGACTGTAAATTAAAAACAAACTTTTAATGACACCGTTTGATAAATTAGCATATATTCTAGCTAACAACCAAATAATGACAGTAAAGTATGCAAAAAGTCTAAAGCCATGGTTCTCAAACTGTGACGCACCTCTTTGACAAAGAGTGTGAGTCTAATAAAAAGGAAAACAAGACTTACTCAAAACAGACTTTATAATCACCACCTTATAGCATGCCTGTGACATTTATAATCAATTTTTTTGATTTCTGTTTGTCATTTACAGCTGTTCTCTGCATGTTAATGCATATATTTATAGCTATATTCTGTGTTTATTATTCTTTCCACATTGTCTGTCTTTAATATAGCTTTTTAGTCTTTCTGCAAGTCCTCACAATATTAATAAATCCCCCATAAGAGTCATTTACAGAGCCCTGTTTACAGTGCACTACAGAACATATGAAAAAACATGTTCTTTAGTTAAAAAACACCTGGTAATAAAAGAAAGAGTTTGTATTATTAATATACATTAGAAATGGAGAATAAGATGCATCCAATTATGAGGCAAGAAAAGAGTCACAGCTCTAAAATTCATTTTATTGTGTTTATTCATATGATTTCTATGGTTGTTAGTAGGTGTCAGGTGGTACTTGAATTGACTAATTATATTAAAGTTGGTACTTGATCTGAGAAGTCTGAGAACCTCTGGTCTAAAGCATGCAGGTAAAACAGCCAATTAAATTGCATTCAACAAAAAATTTTCAAGTTCAAATTCTTCTGCTGCTACACATGATAAGCATTTCAAAAGATAATATATTTACCTTGTCTTGACTTGTGGAAGTACATGTTTGTTTTACTTGTAGGTAGAGTCCAACATCACTCAAATCAACGTCTTTCATCTTATAGATGCCCTTGTCCATTTTGCGCCTCAGGGTTGCATGCCAGTGGTTCTTTACGGAATTATCAGTCCTACAAAACATTATCAAATTTTCATTGGTTAGTGTCAATTTAACAATCTGCAAGCTTACCAACAATATCAATACAATATCAATATCTTTAAATACTGCGATATACAATAACTGAGGGACAATATGATGATTCTGCGATAATAACCTGCTGGATGTACATTATCAGTGCAGTGTGTTACACATTTAGCAGACTGTACCGCAGCCAATACGTCAATAAATGAGTACAGAACAGCCTTTCTAAGCATCTTGTCAATGTTACCGACTGTTTGGACACATAAACATAGCTCATCTATACATAATGCACACAGTTTGTTACGCTACATGAGACAAATAATACATAAGTAATATGGTCATATTTACCACACATATCCGCTCTTTAATGTAAGTGTGAGGTGAGTTTGTCAGAGAATGTCGTGGTTATGTGTGGAAAAAAACCTTTTCTATCATTTATATTTATACTCATTTTAACTTTAATTTGTAAGAAAAATTTGTGAGGACAAGATAACTCGCAGTACCAGGATGAGCCTGTGTTATTAGTTGTAGGCAGCTGTTACCTAAGAATAATATTCACGACTATTAATATGTCATGACTGGCCATTCAGAATGAAGTATTCCAGAGTGTTGTGTCATAACAACATAAATATAACATATACATATAACACAACGCATATTTAAAGTTTAAGGTATTTATTATACCTTCCAGGAAGAAACTTTGCAATGTGAGCCCAACGAGGTCCCAGCACACAATGATATTTGATGATTTTAAGATCTTCCTCTTTTGTCCAGGGTGTCTTAATAACAGAGGGGTCAAGATGATTATGCCAACGTTCTCTGCACTGCTTACCCATTCGGCTTTTTAAGTGTTTTGCAATTTTGCTCCACGACTTGTCACCAAACAAAGACACCAATTCAATGAGCTGCAAAAAGAAAAGATAACACTGTTAAGATAGCCATGGCTTCAAAAACAAAAGCTACCTTATTAAGAAACTGAAATATGAAACTATTTTAAAACCCTTTTTTTGTCAGTTTAACTTTGTGATATCACAAATCGTCGCAAACAAGAACGTCATTTTTAAGCTCAAGGTCTCAATAAATGTTGTAATGTGCAGGGAGAAAACACATAATTTAACATTAAAATACATCATATAAGTCTCAAATGGTTGTTAAAGTACAAACTGACTTCACTCTTAGCTGCAGGATAAATTGATCTATTTGGTCAGTACGCAAAAAGCGCACTGATACAGAAAAAGCCTTCATAGGTTATTCTATTCTGCCAATATATATTGGCTGCAAATAAATACAAATCGGCAGTTATGTATAAAACATGGTTTTTAGTTGAACACGAACATACCAAACAACCTGTTTGGTTAATGTTTCTTTTCGCATCTGTTCTCTACGCAAGTGTGCAATAGTTTGTGTTACTTAAGACATTTACAATGGATTTAACAATGTGACAAGCATTTTTTACTACCATTGAAAAAGCCACCTATTGTTAAATAAAACTGAAATTAAAAAATGACGTTAAAACTGAGTAGTAGACTTTGAACTTGAGCTAAAGCATACAAAAGGAGCGCTGTGTCCGGTGTGCCACCGGTCACTTGTAAGTTGTTTTGGATAAAAGCATCTGCTAAATGAATAAATGTATATGTAGTTTCCACCCCCAGGTAGCACACCTGAGCAGCTATATCTCCAAGAACATCTGACATTACTCCTGATATCTGATTCACTGAAGACGCAGTGGATTCGTTTTATTTATGAAGGAAATGTGTCCTTACTAGAGGTCCTCATGGGTTAATTTAGATCCAACCCAAGACCCGAAATAGATACGTTTTGCTAAATGGACCCGAGAAGAGCCGAAGTGACTTGTACAAAGACACTGAGCAGGCATGCATGCATGAGTACGAGAACAGTTTTAGCGCACGTTTGTGTATTTGTACTTGTGAAATGCACATAAAACAACTGTAATGTAAATGAGGAAACTGCATTTTCTTGGTGCTCCCAATGGTACGTGCGGGCTAGCTGCCCATACGTCGATGCCACACTGATTCAATGTAATTTAACATTTCTAAAAGTGTATGTATGAAATTAAAAACAAGCACACAAAATGGTTTCTGCTAACTTTATTTTTTATGTTTAATTGCGTCACATATTTCTCATAAGCTTGCATTTATTTCTTTTAAGTGTTGTTTATTGTCAACACAGCTTCACAAATTGGGTGCAATAAAGCGACGCAAATGTGAGACATGATGACACTCGGGATTAAAAACAATAGATCCTATGAAGCCCTTCACACTGCAGGCTGTTCGACTCGTGTGTCGATTTTTTTCCCGTTGCCCTGCGATGAAACGTGCCGTCCAATTAGATTTAAGCTTTAAGTCACTTTCCTAGGAACCGCAGTTGTTGCACAAAAGAGCTACACGGTGGCACTGAAGTGTACGCTGTTTACACAGCGTAGAGATAGAATGAGTGTTAGAGCTTTAGAGAAAAAGCAGCAAAATGCACCAAAGTGTCTTTTATTCAAAAGACATGAACGCTTTACATGATAAGCAGATTAAATTGAGGCTTTATCAGGTCATATACCTCAAAGCGTATCACTATCGTGGACGTTCATCATCATAGTTTATTATTAACAGTGAGTAGCGTTACCTAGTATGCAAATGTGAATTAGCACAAGGCAAGTCATCGATTCGTGTCCAGCGTGAAGGGCCGGCTCTCTGGTGATTCGCATCATTTATCGCATCGCGCTCAATGTACTTGTACGTACTTTCATCCTTCTCCACTGCTGTTCACACAGAAAAGACATCCTACTACATCACAAAGGTCAGCCATGCATCAGATTCGAAAAAACTGTTCAAAACCTTCAGCTCCCTCCTCTCTCCACCTCCCCTCCCACCTGCCTCTTCATTATCAGCTGATGAACTTTTTCACAAACAAAACATCACTGATCAGCAGCCACTTCACAGCTCCTGAAACCCCAGCACACACACGTTTCACCCAGCTCGACTTTTTCCTCGTTGTCATGCAAAGCAAATAAAAAAGCTTCAGCTAGTTCAAAATGCAGCTGCTAGAGTACTTACTAGATCAAAAAAGTTCTGCCACATCCCTCACCTCCTTTAAGAAACAACTAAAAATACACCTCTTCCACCAACACCTTTTCTTTTTTTTCCAGGTATTTATCTAGCACTGCAAAACATTGTAAACTTAGGAAAGCACTTCTTAGTACTATTGTTGCCGCTTTTGCTGTGTCGCTTCATTGTCTCCCAATATTTGTAAGTCGCTTTGGATAAAAGCGTCAGCTAAATGCCTAAATGTAAATGTAAATGCAATGTAAAAATGCCTTAAAGCCCTTTCACACTGGGCATGAAGCAGCAATGTTTTTAAATAGATCTCTATGAAGCTATTTAGGCATTACTGTCGAGGCCCAACAGTTCACTGTGGCTAGAGAAAAAGCACAACATTGCTCACCTTATCATCTTCTTTTTTGGTCCAGGGTCCCTTATTGATCTCAGGGTCTACAACAACTGTGAACCGGTATTTACAGTTCTGTGCAGTTCGCCCCTGCAAATTAAGAATTCAATTTAGAAAGTCGTTTCCAAACAGGTATGTGCAGTCAAAAAGTTCTGTTTAGGTATTCATGACAATACTTGGGCTGGAACAACTAAATGATAAAATGATTTTTTTTTCATTACATTTGCTCAGTTGCTTGCATATTCGAGTACATTCCCTGATAGGCGACTAAAAACATCTTTGATTTGCTAATGGCTAGTAAATTTTTCTCGCCTATATCGAGTTAGATGCAAAGAAGACTACATTTATAAGATATAATCTCAGATATGATTTCAATGCCTATTCAGTGCGCTTTACACACCGTCTAATAGCCGAGAACGCCCTCTATTACTTTCTCTCCCACACGCACTCAACGTGTCTGTTGAGTTCTCACCGGGAGACTGCTGTTATTAGACTAGCTTAAGGTTCTGTAGACTCTGTTTTGAAGTGAATTGTTGTTGTATTTAAAAAACCAACAAAAAAATTTGGATTACAAAAAAAGGAAGCCATTTTTAAAGAAATAGTAAGTTAAATTCATATAGAAACATAGAAATAGATATTCAGACAGAGAAGTATGTTTGTTTAATTCTTTTGTTCAGTTGCATTGCTGCTGTATTTTATGCATTAAAAAGTTAAGTAAAAGGCGAGTAAATATTTACTAGTCAATGGCGGCTCAAGCTTCATTGTGTCTGTAGAGGGTTGTTTAACACGTTTACATGGACAACAGTCAGTATGTTTACATGGACAGCAATATTCTAATATTAACACTATTAAGACAGGACTTTGATTAAGAATCTAAAATGTAAACAAAACTTTTTAATTACAGCTGAAGTCATACTCCAAAAAATAAATCGAATTGAGACAAACTGCACCTCGATAATGTGACTAAATTAGGAATACTCCACGTCTTAATTCAATTTGTGTTTACTTTGAGTATGACTTTAGCCCGATTAAGGTAATTAAAAAGCTCTGTTTACAAGGTAGATTCTTAATTAGAGTCCTGTCTTTATCATGTTAATATCGGAATATTGTTGTCCATGTAATCGGTACGATTGTTGAATGTTTTGAGTTTTTGTGAAAGAACTTTTATTATGCCATTTTATGAAGTCTTCATATTGTTTTTGGGGTATACTGGATTAAGTTTCCATGCTTAATTGTTCAAAAACACATAATTTATCTTAGCTTTCTCAAACCCTTAGATTCTTCTGGACTCTATAAACCGTCCTTTTTCTGAAGCACTCTGATTGATCGAGCTGGCCCACACCTGCTTAGAGTGTGTGTTTGAAATATCCCGACTATGTTTATAATACAATTATGAATTGTCCATATAAATAAGCTTTTTGCGTAAAGCTACTTTTTTTGTATATTTTGGTTGGGGAAATGGATTTGTTTTGGATTGAAATGTATTGCTGCACTCCTTTTGATAGACATCGCACAACCATAGTCTAGGCAAGGCTGCATGGACAGGTGGAAAGTTTTGCCCAGAATTTTATTCCGCAAATCCTAAATATCGTTAAAATCTCTGATGGTTGTGGTCCTAAATGAAATGCAGTGCAAAAAGCTAATAAATGTCTTTATTTCTGAAGTGAAGTTTAAACAAATAATGGGCAGAATATAACTTTTTTCAATAAAATACAGATTATTTTTACAATTAATTTAAGAAATAACAAACAATAAGAAAAAATATAGTTAGCTGCATCCCCCAGACAATCACTCACAGGTAGGAAGCCTGCTATCAGTTCCCAGTCACTTCTTCCAAATCTTCCCACAAGGGATTCAAGAATTTCATCCTAAAGGTTACACATTAAAAACACCATTACCAAACCATGCAAACTGCATGTACATATATCAACTGGCCATTCGGAAAAAAAATCAAAAAAACTTTCACTCACCTCTTGTGGAGTCCATTTAACCTTCAGCGGCTCAACATCTTCATCAATGTCAGACGTCAGGATTGTCGGGATGTCAGGATTTAGTTCAAGCGTTTGTTCAGGACTCAACTTCATACAACTTTCCATTACACTAGAAATATAGGTTAAAGATTTGAAGATGTTAGCTCTTATGTATGGCTGTGTCAATTCCTATAAAGGAATAGTTCATTCAAAACTAAAAATTCTGATTTCATATTATTGATGTTTGTTCATATTTAACTCCATTAATACATTTAAGGTTTATCTAAAATCCACCAGAAAGCCCAGGATACACAACTGTGTGAAACTGCCATGTGATTTTTGTTCTCCCTGCACAGAAGCGTTTTTGTTTTACCTTGAAACCTTATCTTCCAAGAGATATTGTTCATAAGGGACAAGACTTTGTCTGACTCGGCAGATGTTGCCTGGAGAAATTGCTCGAGTATAAAGTTGTGTATGTCGCCTTTAGACAAAGCTGGTAAATATCTTGTAGATGCTTGGTTTTGGGGTTGACGTAGAGACCATAAGAGAAATATAACACAGTATCTAGACTGCCTGAATAATCTGACAGTAAATGCATCATAGAAAACACTTTAAAGCAGTGTTCATTCATTATTCAGCTTTACTTCATACAGCTATTTTCAGATGTTTCTTTTTCAAAAACATGATGCCTTATGAATAATCTAGCAGTGATCATTTTCTTGTCATGGTTTTATCAAAATCATTTCCCTAATCAAAATCTTTTAAAATACATACAAGTAAATGTTATATTAATATATTATATATTATATTAATTATGACCACAATATTGCTGTGGAGAAGTATTTTGAGGGGGGACTTATAATGAAATTAGCACAAATAATGTTTTTAGAGCTCTTGTGTATTTTTAATTTCTAAAGTACATTTAATTTGTCATTACTTTATTATTGCATTAAACACGTTTGATGTCATTTCATTTTTTCTTGCCCCACTCCACAACTCACCCTCTCAAATGATAGAGTGATTACAATAAGATTTAGCCTAAAAATCTATAGTATTTACTGCTTATTTATATAACAATGTGTAGTAAACTGCATATAAAATCATTTAGGTTTAGACTTTTAGCCTTAGCCTTCTGTTTTGATTGAATGCAATTGTATATTGTAAACATTAGCCTATTAGTTGAAAAATATGGGTAAATAAAAGAGATGGGAAATAAAAGTTTATTGTTAATGTCCTATAATACTGATATGATTACATACCAAAATAGTAAGGTTTAAGGGACAAACTGTATGTTGGGCTCAGAAAGTGGAGTCTAAAAGCTCAAAATTAAAAAAGATAAATGAAACTTGATGTAATTAAGATTGTAGTCATTTTAAAAGCATAAAGGTCCTATGAAAAATAAGTTGGAGCCGCATGATAATATAATGCTATAATTTTTTTAACATAATGCTAACATGTTTTA
The DNA here is from genome assembly GCA_019155185.1 of Beaufortia kweichowensis. Taxonomy (NCBI): domain Eukaryota; kingdom Metazoa; phylum Chordata; class Actinopteri; order Cypriniformes; family Gastromyzontidae; genus Beaufortia; species Beaufortia kweichowensis. Next base: position 14,605,702 of record CM032810.1, read on the forward strand.
GGACTATCTAACTTGATGCTTACATGTTTTATTATGCTCCCAGAATGGTGGCCATGGCTTCAATGTAAATATATGGGACTTTTGGCGCATAAAGAGGTCTAATATGGAAAATCCGATCCTTTAGAAAAGATATAGGAAACTTCCTCAGACTAGTCTGAAGGTCAGTGGATAATTTCATAGCCTACATATGAATTTGAAAAGTAAATAAAGCTTGATTTAACTAAGATTGCATTGATTTTAAAAGTTGAAAGGCCCCATGAAATAATGTACCTCGGAATGTGCTGCGCTATTAGATGTGTTGACATAATTTCCATTGAAAAGGAAGACAGGACAAGACATATTCAGTGCCCCCCATTTAGCATGATGCTAGCATGGTGTTTATAAGAAAAATAATTTGTTAAAATGCAAGATTTATCTCTCATTTGAAAATGTAATAATTAGTTGACGTACATTTTCGATTTTAATTAAAGATATTTTATGAATAAAGTAAAAGTCTGGCATGGACCGGGTACCATTTAAACCCATATGTGTTCCAAACAAGGCCACCTCATGATTGATTCACAAATTTTAAAACAATTTCGATGACAGGGACATATTTTAAAAAAATCATTTTAAAATATCGCCTGTTTCGATAACATTCAACACAAAAAAATAAATGAAAAAAATGTGTATATTTTTATATATAATATGTATTAACTGAAAAAATATCAAAAGTAAGTAAGTAACATGAACTGAAACTACTTAATCTTAAAAGCTATTCCAGCATTATGGAATAGCTGGAAGGGATGGTGATGTCTCTATATAAAACAAAAAACGTGTGCATTTTATGGTAATGGTTATAGTTTTAAATTGAAAACAAAATTAAAATTAAACTATATTCGCCTCCAATAAATGTGTATTTACTGCCAACGCAAAGTACAAGGAGAGCATTTGTAGTAAACACCTGCACACTACGTAGTGCACAGCCACATTAAACGCCATCTGAAACGTATTTTACGCGAAATTATATTTTGCGTAGCAGGTTTAGAGGCTAACTATGACCAACAAGTTCTGTACTCTCAACTGTTATCCTCAAACTAATACGCGTTATATATGTTTCATATACATCTATCTAGAAAACAATCCAAGCTTGTGTTAACGTAAATCTACTGATAGTCTATAACAACATTTCGCACATATTTTAGCCTCGAAATATCACGACGGTTTAAACGTTTGCTAACATTAGGCTAGCAACATGAATAAGTTTTAGCATGCTACAGTAAAATCTCCGTTGAAAATGTTTTCTCTTACCTGTACACTTGCAAGGACATTCATTCAAAACTTAAGGGCTTCTGGAAAACTCAAAAGATAATAAGACACCGATGTGTGAATGATGAGAAGAACTTCAATCTCTAACTGCTGCTGCTGCCCGCCGAGCCCGCGCATAAAAGAGTGCGTCTTGAGCGTCACATCTGCGCTGATATTGCGCAGCACTGCCAAGAACACAAATCCCCCTGCTTTGAAGTCCTCAGTTTGTTGACTTATTCACTGTATTATTCACTTATTCATTCAGTATCACATGAATTTTACCACAAAATTAGTATTTTTTATCCACATTTTAACAGCAACCGTTTTTGCTGGTCAGAATTAGTATAGGCTACATTTGGTTAAACTTTAAATAAAGAATTCCCTTACAATACATTTTAAAGGTTTTTTGAAAATATGCATATATAACAAAAACTGTAATTCAATAATAACAGTTCTATAATAATATTATTAATTATAGTTATGTCAACATTTATATGATTAATATTAATATTATTTGTTATGATAGTGTTAGCAGGGCACACAAAATCAAGGCCATAACAGTCTTGAACATTAGGGGGACGAAACCACACTTTTTGGTGGATTGATTACCATTTGTATTACCATAGATGTACTACAAATAGCATGGTTAAACTATAGTTACTGTAGGAAAACCATGAATAAGTGTGTTTACCATAGTAAAATATGTTAATAACATGATATTATATTGGTCGTGTATGAAAAACATCACATATTTTACCCATTCATATGGGCACAATAATCATAATCATACAAATTAAGTTTGCGGGCACAATCAGCTTGCTCTCAGTGTTTAAATGCCTGCTTGACAGGGCTGACAGATCTACAGTCCCCTCAATAGGCCTGTCATTTAAGCATTTATATTCATATCCTTTAGCACAAATATAAAATTGCATATCTGTTTAGCCACAATAAAAAAACAACATGAATAAACTTTATTTTATGTGTTTTAATATACATATTAATGTAACTCAAGAAACAACTCAAGACCTTATTAAATATATGCGCTAAAACAAAAATAAACAACATTTACATTTTATCCTGAAAACACTTTTTCATGTGTACTGTTATTCCTATGTGTTCTAAAGTAGCATTACATAAACATTTAGTATGGGAAATTATGCAAAAACATTTTATAAGACAAAATAATTATACATATGTTTGATTATTTTGATAATAAGATAAACAAGGATGTCCAATAGTAAAATTGTTTTACAGATTTTTCAATAATCCTTTTTAATTTAAATGGTGCAATCAACAAATGTAAGTCTTGCAACGTCTGTCAATATTGCACAATAAGAAATGTTCAGACTAATGAAATTTCACCGTATTCAATTTTTTTACACATACAAAAATGTTTGATGCCTAAAGGGCACCCTAATTTAAGAAAGGATTTGATTGGTTGACCCTGACCCTCAAAGAAAGCCATCTTCTCCAGAAATATAGGAGAAGCCATTGAAAGCATTGGAGCTGCTGGCAACCAGGCTATGCGTAGTGTCTGGTGTGCGGCCCACAGAGTTGGGCACCATCTCTCTGGTGAATTCTGGGTCAATATGCTGAAGGTCTGAAGGGCCTCTCTGAAGAAACATTTCAAAGAAAACTTGCCATTATAATAACAGTGCCAAATAAAACTGATCCATGATTAACTGAATCCATGATTAACAAAACACATCTACCAGAGAAAAAATCTACCAGAGAGTTTCTATGGACCTACCACGTTGGGGTTATATGGAGGAGTAATTCGCTTGTGATAAAGATCGTCCCAGTTTATGGGGGCAAAGAACACATGATTTTTAATCTCCAGCTGCAGAGTTAAGAGTTAATATGTTAGCAATGACACTTGGCCTGATGAACATTTTTTTACACTGAAGTAGAGTTGGCCGATTAATGCATTTATTTATATGACAATTCTCAGATTTTACCAAAGCGATTAATATTATTGACAAAATGGTGACAAAAAAGCGTGTTTTTCGCACTGAATGTTCACTTACAAAATCAGCGATAGCTCCTATTCGTCGTCGCTGATCTTTTTGCAAGAGTCCGTAAAGCAGGTGGCACACAGCCTCAGACTTTCCGGGTGGCAGGTGGAGGGGTTTATGCAAGATTCCATCATACATCTCAGATACATCTCGATTGTAGAACGGAGGCTGTTAGGGACAATAAAAGCCAAAGAAAAACACAGTTGTGTCATTGTACCACGAACGTGTCTGAAATACACAAAAAGCGATTCAGCAAACTTACTAAGCTGTACAGCATCTCATAGAGCACCGCTCCAAGGCACCACCAGTCCACTGTTCGGTCATAGGGCTCTTTGCGTAGGACCTCAGGTGCTAGATACTGAAAGTCAGAGAATATAACATCACATTATATGATTCTAGATAAAATAATCACTCTTTCTGCATTCAGATTTCTACCTCAGGAGTTCCACAAAAGGTTGTGGTGGTTTCTTCTGGTTCTATCCCTTCTTTACACAGGCCAAAATCTGTTAACACCACATGGCCCTAATTTAGAGGAAAAATGAACATCACAACAATATGGAAAACCAAAATGCATTAAGCATCTCTCTTAGACATAGTTGCAATTTTACCTGGCAATCTAATAGGATATTTTCTGGCTTGAGATCTCTGGATGGGAACATTAAGAATGTCATTTAGGCCAACAGTAAATGTGATAGTAATATGATAAAGAAAAGTCTTCCAGTTATTGACCTGTAAACTATATTAAGAGAGTGGAGATAGCCAATGGCACTGGCCACTTCAGCCGTGTAGAAGCGAGCCCGTGGCTCTGAGAAACATCGCTCTCTTTGAAGGTGATAGAACACCTAGAGAGAGAAAAGAGAAATAAAAAGTAATAACAGATTAGATCAGTTACTGAGATTCACTGAGAGATATTGCAGGGCCTAATAAAAATATGTTTGTAACAGGTCAGAGGAAACCCAACAGGACTAAATAAACCCAAGGCCAGAAAGGAGATTTTGTGGTCTTTCTTCAAAAGTTTACCTCTGACAAGTATTGCAATCATAAAGCTTTTAAGTTAGAACACACCATTTTAATTGTCGTATTAATTATAGATTTAAATGATTCAAGATTAAAAATGATATAGAACTAAGGTTTAGGCATTTATACAAACAGATACAGAAAATAAATAGAAAGTTAGATTGTGGGGCTTTCATTTTGTGAAACGAAATAAAAATGTGTGTGTTTGTGTTAGAGAGATAAAGACGTGACTCACGTCTTAATAAACTGTCACGCTTACAGCAAAAAATAGTCTTAAATAAAAGACTATGCATCTTAAAATAGTTGAATACCTCTCCTCCATTGACATAATCCAGGACAAAATAAAGCTTTTCAGCGGTCTGAAAGGAGTAGTGTAACCCCACCAGAAAAGGGTGTTTCAGGCTCTTGAGTAGCACGTTCCTCTCTGCCATGATATTCTTTTGCTGTTGGTAAACAATATACAAACTTGAACTGACACCATTTACATCTGAGCATTAGAAAAGTTCATTTTTCTTAATAATCACAAGGTAATCCCACTGGTTGCTTATATTTTGATTTACAGTAGTTGATGATACTGTATAGTATTTTACCCCAGACTTATAGGTCTAAACATGTACTGTAAGTGGTCAGAGTTACACAAAAAACTCATTTTTAGTAGGTGACCAATTGAGTAAATAATTCAAAGAGTTGTTACATCTAATAAAACTAATTAAAAACAAAAAAATCTAAATAAAAAACAAAAAAATAAAGCAAGTTTCATTTTATTAGACTGTCATAGTTCAAAGGACAAAGTAGAAGTGAGATTAGATTAGGGACATTTTACTGCATACTATATTAAAGTTATGATCGTGTACATGCTGTTTAATACTAGTCTTTAAAGGGTATCGTGTCTGCAAACCAAATAACACCAACCTCTTTTTTCTTCAATATAACCTTTTTCTGCAAAACTTTCACAGCATAGAATTTTCCATCTGCTTTGAGTTTTGCCAGGAGGACCTGCAATTAATAAAGCATTTTAGCCCTATTAAAAGTATTTTTTTCTGCAGGTCACTCATGCTTTTCAAACAGTTGTGGTCAAGGTAACCTCAGTGTACCAACTTTTAAAGCGTTAATCATTTGAGAATTCACATGGTACATTCTTAATCTGATAGTGGCATTAGATGTGCCTCACCTTCCCAAATGTTCCTTTACCAATCACTGCCAGGAAGTCAAAGTCAGTGGGTTTTGCACTGAAAACACGCCAGGCAACAACAACAACAAAAGAATCAGACCAGCATGGATTACAATATATATCACACCTGCATCATGATCACTACAATAATACAATTTCATGTTGAGTCACATAGATTTACGGGGTGTTTAGTTCTGTTTTGACAAAAAATAGAGGTATCTTACTGAGGATTGACAGACACACCCAGATTGACATTGCCTGACGATGAGGATAATGGCTAAAGGAGACAATTACATGTGTTAGAAATATTCAACTAAAACAAAGGCTAAGCTATCTAGAACCTGACAAAACAATATTACGCAGGAATAAAAAGCTTACTTGATTATAATGTGCCATTGTCTTTTTCCGTGTGGTTTTAGAGAACAAAGTCACAGTAGTTGCTTTCCTGAAAAGCAGCGTATAAAGTTATGAAGTGTCCACTAGCTCTGAGCTCTTACGCTGGTCTGAATGTTGATGTCCCGCAGAAAAACTGGATGTTCAGGTTTGTGATACAGACCCATGAAGGACATTTGGTAACTCAGCATTAACTAGTTTACACAGTAAATAAAACTTTGCAAAAGGACTATGAATAACCACATTTTTTAAAAGGTTATCGCTGTTGTTTTGTGTATGGTATTTACTAAACAGGCTGTTTAGCACATTTCCACAGGAAGGAATATTTATTAAATCAACACGGCACAGACGTTTTATTCAACATCATCTATTTTTGGATGGTTAAAAGAATACTCTGGGTTAAATACAAGTTAGCTCAATAAACAGCATTTGTGGCATAATTTGTAGCACCTCTTGAGTTGTTGACAATACACACTGCGCAGTGTTTCTGTTTCATGCGCAGACATGTTTCTGATATATGGATGACTAATGCTCATAAATTAAAAAATCACCTTTTATCCATTTTCATTTTGAAATACATTTTTGGTTGATTATTTTAGCTTTACTATATGTTCTTATTATACTATTCTTTGTTTTGTCTTTTTATTGTTACAAAGCATGTAATAATGCTATATAAAACAAAATTATTAGCATTACGTTGACTGCGAAAATATTACTTGCCCTTGATGAACTTAGCTTTGGTTGAAACATGGGAATATTTCTTTATAAATGACTTTTAATAACTAAGCATTTTCTGAATGAAATATTTAATACATGCACATTTACAACAGGAATTACAACAACAACAATCATGTTAAAATATGAATCTGTAGGCAATAATTTAAATATGCAGTAGCATGCTAGAAAACTGATAAAATAGCAGACACAAAACACAAAATGACTTAATATCAATTGCCAAAATGTTAATGAACTTTTATTTATACAATTGGTTTTGGAAACAAAAGTAACTCACCTGCCTGCCTGTAGTTAAACAGTTTGTTTTGCAGAAAATACTTGGATGAAGTACATAATTTCAGCCCATGCTTCAGAAATGTCTCTTCATACAGCAGGTCCTGTTTGGTATTTGGCCAGAGGCCCGAGTGAATGATCAACCAACGTGTGCATAACACAAGATATGAAAGCCTGTGTTTGTGTGGGCCAGCAAGACGTACTGCAAAACAAGAACATCTCTGTGTGTGTGTGTACAGTATAAAAGTCATTATGTCTATGGAAAATCCCCATAACACATGCAAACCAAAAACACATTTTTGAAGGTCCTGGTCGACTGCATTTGGTCTCTGTCTTGATTCCAAGACTGGGCAAGACCACAAAAAATTCAAGATATGATTGCAAAATAAACTAGTATAAGATAGTATAAGAACGTGATGTAATTAAGCAATATCACAAGAGCAAGAACAGTGTTTTCATAAATATGAGCGGAACTGCACAAAAATTGTTAGGTGGATAATAAAACATTGAAAACAAATGTTGAATAAGTTAATTTAAGTTAATCTGTTCCTAGTTCAATTCCTACACAGAAATGAATCCTCAATGAATCACCACAATGACTTTCATTATCATTTTATTATGATTAATATTATGACTTTTTAGGGTTAGGGATATGTGGATCTTTCAGATGAATTTGAGAAGTGCTGGTCTGGTCTTGGTCGTGGTCTAAAACCCTACAAGATTTGATCTCCTCTTGGTCTCGACACACACAGGTCTTGGTATTTGTTTAGGTGGTCTTGACTACAATACTATCATGTTCTCATGTGAGAAGACTGATGGTGGCAACAGTTTCTGCTGGACCATGTTTTAGTGGAAAGGAAGTATCAGTTGAAACATGAATTGCTGTGGAATCTAAAACATGCAGATGAGTCCCTGAAACTGGTGCAGAAGGTCCATAACGATCTGGACCACACTTGAAGTTAAGGTTTACAGTCCTGATCTTAACCTTGTTGCAGACATCTATATTTGCCTCTCTGGACAGGAAACTCTGAGCGGTGGTGATCTGTTAATGTCTGGTATGTCAGAACTGGTGTTCTGTGTTGTTTCCTAGCACACAGGCCGGAAACTCAGAACTTGGTTGTGTTGCTGTTATTGTCTCTCTAGATAGGAAATATTTAAGAACCAAAAATGCCTACATATAGAACAAAAACCACTGGTTTTACTTTGTGGGGGAATTTGGTCCACACGCATGGACACTTGCACGCACACACAGTTGTTCAAATGTTGGATCGCCAACCCTATAGGCAATGCCTGGGGTTGTAAAATAAGACTTTCATCACCAGACTTCACAGGACTACCAAATATAGCCTAGAACAGCTTTAGGCTACATGCAGCTCACTCACTATGAACTCCAAAAGAACATAAAGCTCCCTTGGTGCAAACTGGCGGATAACCCCCCAATAAGTTGACTAAACTTTTTCATTTGAAGTAGTACTTGTGCATGTTAATTACTCTTAAGTTAAAATATTGAGCAAGGCAACTCATAGCACAGCATTTAACAAAAAGCTTTTAGTTAACTGGCTTTTTTGAATGAACAAAAATGTCATTAAATTAGCAGAACTGAAAAATAAATACACAATTACAATTTAACAACTCAAATAAACATTTCTAAATCTCTAAATACTGAAACATTTTTAATACAAAAAAATAATGCATAATTAGAATTATGCAAAACATGCTTGGAACACAAAAAATGTATATTTCTGACAGTGAAACAAGGTGAGAATATTGTCCAGGAGGTGTAGAGATAGAGACTTAGAATGACGCTGGATACCGTGTAAGACGCTGGAGCTTGGGAAGGATTTTGAGGAGGTCTAGGAATAGAAATCACAGGAGGTGGGCCAAGCATACACTAGGAGAAAATCCATAACCCATTATGGACCCATAACTGTGCTTATACAGTATACTGTGACTGACAGTGGTGTTGATGAGGGACAGATGTGTGTGTGATTAGAACTTGGATGATGTGCTGGAGTGAGGGTGGAGCCTGGTGTATCCATGACATCAGCTCCAAAAACAAAATGTGCAGCTCGCTATTGATACAGTGATGCAATGATTCATTGTGATACATCATGACATTGTCTCCTAATATTTGTAAGTCGCTTTGCATAAAAGCGTCAGCTAAATGCCTAAATGTAAATGATTCTGTGTAATGGATATAACTGTGGTGTAATAAAGAATTTAAAGAACAACATTATCCTGAATGAAAAACTTCTACATAAGCATCTACATTGCACGCCAGCAGTTGGCCACGTATATCCAACAGTGATTTGGAGTAGTAAAGTTAATTCATTACAATTCTTTTAACATTTAAAAAAAATCTAACAATAAAAGTGTTTTTTAACATTACTAATGTCCACCCTCTCATGGTGAGTTGTGGGTATGAGCCTGATCTAACGGGAATTCATAGTTGGCTAATTTGTAGGAATTCATATGATGTAACTCATACAAAAACATATGATTAGTAAAAGCAACATAAAGGCCCTTCCCTAAACAAACCCTAACATCACGGTGGAGAAGACAAATCACACTAAAACGTACAAAGGAGTACGTAAGAATTAGTATGAATGAGATCGTATGAATTCGTACAGATTAGCCAACTCGTAAAATACGTACAAATTCTCATGAGACTGCGTTGGTAATATCTGCCATTAAAGTGTGGATCTTACGCCTATAGAATTAGCGAAGTAGTTTGTATGCTGCTTTTTTTCCCCGTTTTTTTCTAGGTATTTTACTTATTATTTTTAATATTAGTTAATATTAATAATATACATGAAACTTTGATATACACAATGATTACAAGCACTATAATCGCTCCCATTTTAAAGTGCATTAACATCTTGTTATACAAACTTAAACAATTATCTTCAGTTAGTTTTGTTTTTGCAATAACACCATGTATTATATGTTGTGCTCTTTATTTTTTTCATAATTACATCTCCTTACTTTTTGTTTGTGCCTTCTATTTATACATAAAGTTGCTTTGCAACAATGCATTACATAATGTGTACATAATGACAAACAGTATGCATATAACTGAGCAAATGCGCTTGTGGGTGTCAGAGCCATACACTGAATTTCAATGCAAATGTCCTTCAGAAATATTTGAGCACTCTGTGACACAGCTTTTCAAAGCTATCAGAGGTCAACCATGTCACGGGAACACATCAGAGGCCTTGCTGTGATCAATAATAACCATGTTATGGGCCGGTTCCATGTGATGTAATTGAATCAGATAATGCAAAGTTCCCTCTTTAGTGATTTGTTTGAAGTTTAAGTTCATTTTGTGTGCTGAAATGTTTTAGGTGTTGTTGGAGGCAAATAAAGCTAAACTAGAAGAAACCAGCCCAGAATAGTTGAATCCAACATTTATTCATGTTGATGAACTATATGAGATGTACATTATTGACATCAGAAAGAGAAACATAGAAACATTTAAAAACCTGACCTCTGTTATAACAATTTTTACATTGCTACAGGTTTCCATTCAAACAACTGAAAAATAACACTGATATGACAATGCAAACTATATCAGTAAAACCATTATTATCTTATATAAGATTTAGTTGTTATGGGTACTTAAAATGTTACTGATGAACAGTGTTGTCCTGAACAATTCAGTTCGTTGGCTCAGAGATCTATGTGTAGATTGAACCACATCTTCCTGTAGTGACTGTAAAGTGCATCAACATCATCAGGGATCCATTAAGGCAGCGGTCGGGAACCTATGGCTCATGAGCCACATGTGATTGTTTGACAAAAATCTAATGGCTTTCCAGAAGTCTCAACCTTCACCAACATATTACCATTATAAAACACCCTAAAAAGACCAATCAATAATATATTTCAAGTGCTGATTACTGTATGTTTGACCCGTTGAACACTATCAAGTCCAACCAGTGCTCAAGGTTGACAGAAGATAGTTTTAACGCCGGCATGAAAGTGTCTTGACCATCCGAACTACAAGCTATTTGCAAGACACTAGGTATGTTCGAATTCACCGTTTTGCAAAAGACGTCAAAGTACATCGAGAGATTTATTTTGATTCAATCTCGTGTGTTTCATTTTCGAGTTATCTGTGCACCTAGATAAAATTGAGAGTATTGATATGTTACTGAAAAAACTGAAATGTTTTTATATTGTAGAAACAGTAGTCGCAACAGTATTTATTTTTGAAAAAGCTGATTAAACAAAAAAAGGTTCCCAAGCTCTGCAGTAAGGTTAAAATAGCACCAAATCAACTGAAATCTGACCTGAAATTTGTGTCCATCAGTTTCATTTATGACCACAACACACAGAGAACAAATGATTTCATTTCCACACTCTAAATACTTCATCTTAAAAAATCTTTCAAGTTGGTTTCAGAAAAGCTGGATCTTCATCAGAACATCCTTCTAATTTTAAAATAAAGCAGCATCAAAGCTCAGCTTTATGCAGGAACACAACAGACTGCGTAAAATAAGACAAAAATATGTCTAATAATAGAAAAATAACAAATTGATGTGTGTCACAGTTTGTGTATAACAATAAAAGCACACAAAGAAGGTCAATTTAAAATGTAATTCTAATTAGGAACTCACAAACATAAGAACACTTAATACATTCAACATAGACAGAACCAAAAACGAGAAGAAACAAGGGATTGAACTAAACAGAAAATATACACTGTATATACACAGGGATAAATGAGGGAACTCGCAGAACATGACAATCAGTAACTAAGGATCCAAACCGAAAGTCACACATGCAGGAACAAATCACCAAAAACACAAAGGTACACAAACCCATAACTGTGAGGTTGTGAAGGAATACAAATATATAAAAATAAAGTGGATAAAAAATAACAGAAAATGAATACACAAACATAAAATGAAAAATAAATACAGAATAAACATTCAAAAGAATAAACAACGCAGATGTATTTTCACAGCAGTCTTTTGAAATAGACTAAAGTTAGTCCTGCTCTTGAGTCTGGGTTTCGGATGGGTTAGATGTTACACACCAAACAGATGTCAGATTCTAAATCGATCAATATGGCATGATGAGTTCATAGACGATCACGAGCGCTCACTTGAGACTTTCATCTGTACTCTTGAACATTAGAATAGCATTGTGAATTTTCAGGGCCGGTCCAAGCTTTATATTCATGATCTTCACGATATCATTTTGAGTAAGAAGAAGAAATGCTTCTCCATCAATCATCTGCAGATGAAAATAAATGTTTAAACAAAAGCTTCATGACCAATGTAATTTAACCAGGCCCGGCTCAAGGGGGGTGCGAGGTAAACTTGGAGTGCTAGACGCTATAATAACAAGCACAACTTTCATGTGGCTTTACCAAAGACTAAAGATATACAGAGAAACCGCACGCTTTTGTTTGTTGTTTATGTTGTGGATATTTAGGCAAAACGTTTGCTTTGATTCATACATTTTTAAGTATATTTTATATATTTTAGGTTTAAGTTAATAATGTGACATGTAACATAATCTACAAGCTTTTATGTTCTTTTAGTCCCAGCAGCAAGCACCTGAAGCTTTCATTGTCTGAAAGGTGCGCAATAGTTGGTTACCGTTAGATGAATTTCCTCCAGGCATCAATGTTTTCTCCGTCAATGTAATAAATGCACATCCTTGAATGAGGGTTTCTAGCAGGAGCGGTTCTAGGATTTCATCTTTAGTTGGGCTTAGCCCTCACTACTGTTGCTGATAACACTACCTAGTGTTGTGGCTGTGTATTGCAGAATGTCGATAGTACAAATATAAATGCAAACAATCACATGACAATCAGTATTACTGTTAGCTAGCTAAATGCAAAAAAAAAAATTAATATATATTTTTTTACTTTGTATTCAAAAAATGTATTATTTTATGACAGTCAACAAAAAACTTGATTGCTTCAGTTTGCAAAACGTGACCAAGCAACGCTGAATTATAAACTGGTGGCTAATTATCATGTAGAATCCGTTCTTCTCACAACTTATTAACATAACGTTACCTCATTTTGCCACGGCCTAAAATTTAACTAAATAAAAACAATTACGAATTCTTAATTGGTGGCTAGTTTGCTATGTTATTATATTTTGTCCGCATATCATGCGCCGGGTTCCTTAGGACAGCTTATTTGACATGGCAAATTTTCATAGACACTAAATGTACTAGTACAGGCTAAAACAAAATGCTAGAAAATACCTTCTATTACCACCTATGCATCTCAAGATGTTTCATGAAAGAGATTTTCTTGACATTGTCTCCCGCCTCTGGCTGACATACAGCATAAGCCATTGCACTTCTACGGGGCTGTTCACATATCGCGTCTAAAAACATGCAGAAAACGTGTCTGCGCTGCTTTTCTGCGGTGCGCTTGCGGCATTCTGAAAAGTTGAGACGTTTTTATTTCGGCCTTAAATTAAATAAATAAATGAAATAAATAACGAATTTGAGCGTGTAAAAGACACAACATGTAAACGGCTCCTAAGGAAGTGCTATCCCGCATGCGCAAAATAGCACAGAGAATAAAAATAAAAAATAAAAACTTTTTATTTTTATACATTTTTATAAAAATGTTTTTACTTTTTTATTAACTTTTTTTTAATCGACATGTCGTGCATTTCTTAGTTATTTTCATTTTTATTTTAAAAAGTAAAAATTATACTTTCAATAATTTTTGATAGTTAGTCAAAAAGAAAAGGCTTGGTCGAATAAATCTTCACTGGTTGGTTAGTCACAAAAATCCAAAAAACGTCACGCAGTCAATATGCGCGTTGAAAGTTTACGGGACTGCGCAGCTTGGTCATCGTATGACATAAGCCCGATTTATTTATGCTCCTAGGGCCAGGCTTTAAGAAAAGACGCCTCTGTATGCTTTTTAAATCACTCCTGGGGGTTTTGATTAGTGTTGCCAACTATTTTCAATGGAAAGAAACTAATGCCTGATTTGAAAGTCACTAGATGACATCATTAACGTATTTGCATATCAGTGATGTAATCATGTCGTATTTGCATTTCCACAAATATGTATGTAATGATGTGTATTTATAGTTCATTATGTACATTTTTAACAAAACAACGTACATAGTGCGTTTTACATAATCAAGTCAACTGTCACTTTATTTCGGTGTGAAGCCCTGTGCGGTCGCACACTTTGCACAGCTCTCGCGACAGCTCTGGATTTAACTAATCATGTAAATCCTATGTAAAAACTAAATTTACACAATTCTTACTGTGAAAGCAAACAAAAATACAAATCACTTACTTCATCTTTAAAACATTTGGCCTGCTCCTCACAACCAATGAGATTATTGACAAAGCCAAAGACCTGCCAATAAAACAGCAACATATAGACATAAAAACAGATTCAGGTCAAGCTCCTTCAAAGTTTTAATGAATACTGTTTTTTATTTAAATACTGGTCCACAGCTTTCTTGAGTTTAAAGGTAAAATATATATATTTTTTAAAAACATATTAACCAGCAGACAGATCTCAAATTTGATTGGTCTCCACATTCGCCCTATTCTAGACTATAGACTAGCAGCAGTGCTGTGTACCGTCTCTCTTCTGGCTTTTTCACCTCTTCTATTAAACCTAAAAATGCTAGTGTGAATTAAAAGAACAATATCCCAATGATTATAAAACCACCTTTATATGCACATTTGTACACAAACTACTGAAACAAGATTAAATGAAGTGATTACCTCCTCTATAGTCCAGGAAGCTACTTGACTTGCATGAATTCCTGCAACTCCAGGCAGTAACTTGCAGTGCTGTTCCCAGCAGAGAGAAAGAGTGCGGTCAGCATTTGCCGTGAATGCCGTCATGAAGAAAGAAGGGTACATGACGTCAGACGTCATATCTGAAACATAGAAATGACCATGCACGTCATTTTCTAAAACAAACTGTGACACCAGCTGTTTCCACCCTTCAGGTTAAACTACCCAACAGCGTATCAAATAACCATCCTTAGCATACAAAGTAAACCGCAACAATAATGATAAAACACTGTATATAAATGGTACAATTCTAGAATGCATCTTTCCGAGGATGCAGGTAAAACAATGTTAAATATGTTCGATTGATAAAAGATATAAAATAAAAAAGCACAACTCACTCGGACAGTTTCTTTGCTGACTTTTACGATATTTAGGGGGTCGACCAATCCTGGTGGCAGAGAAGGAAACCGTCATTTCATTTAACATTTCTACATCTCATATGAAACATAGCAATTGTACTTGACAAATACGACTGTGAGCACTGTTTTACCTGCCATGGTATCGTGATTTTTTTGCTCTCTGACCAAAGACAAGGAGGGCCCGTTTGGATCCTTCTGTATCAGAGAGATCTGCTTTGAGTCTGCCCTGGTTTCTCTCGGCCAATGGACAGCCAGATAAACAATGATGAGCAGTGAAACGCCCCGTCACGTGACCAGACCCATCACATCCTGGAGTAGGACACTTTCTGTTAAAAAAAGTAGTTGTTCCAAACTTATTAACATTCATTTGTTAACATAAAAAGTGATGTAATAATTGAATTAAAAATAAATATAATTGTATATCGTTGACTTGTGTATGGCTTTTGTTGTGTGCAGAAGTCGCATGTCAAAGTAACCTGTGATGGAAGCTGTACTTGGAGGTATTGCGTGGCTGAGGAAAGCTTTTACAGGACATGGAGGAAAAGTTTGGCTGTCGGCCTGTCAGGTTCTCTCTGGGACCTAAATGGTGTATAATACTCTGAAGTGACAGAGTATTTCTTACATGAGCACATATGTGACAGTGGAATGATACAGAATTAACATTTCGTAGGTTCTCACCAGGTTTCTGGACACTCGGCTGGCAAGGTGGATATTTCAGGGGATGTCCCGTGCTTTCACACCAGCCTGCTGGGTGGATGTCCGGATGGTCAGAGTCCACCCACTCATCATACAAGTGGCTCCAACCGTCAAAATGAATCTAAGTACAAAAGATTTTTCTACCTAAAATATA
Source organism: Beaufortia kweichowensis (assembly GCA_019155185.1). NCBI lineage: Eukaryota > Metazoa > Chordata > Actinopteri > Cypriniformes > Gastromyzontidae > Beaufortia > Beaufortia kweichowensis. The sequence goes on from CM032810.1 coordinate 14,621,608, forward strand.
TTTATATACTGTAACCAAAAAACAAACGTTATTAAAATTACAACAAACTGCCATTATGAAGACAACGTTAAAAACAGCTCGTTTGCTTACCAAAAGTAATACCGGTCAGAGCAATGAATCAAGAAAACCAAATATTTTAAATATGTAATCACAGTGTACACCACACTGATGCATGTACGTCTTACATTGGTCAAAATACCTTCGGATATTGTAATGATGAGCCAAAGGCAGGATCCCATGACAAATACATGAAGCAAAAACATCACTGCATAAACACAACACAAGATGTCGTGCTAGCCCAAAGCAACAAACTGGGCAGTTTGTGTGTTCCCTGGAAATCAAGTCCATGACCTTACTGTTGCTTGCATCAAGAACTGTTACTGTTCATTTACAAAAATAGTTTTGTATACCTTAATCTTGTAAGTGTCCACCTCTTGAACTGTAGCTACACGGATAAGTCCTGGACATCTCTTATCCACGGCCTCCAATTTCATCTGCACCTGGAAGCCATGAGGAGGACGCTACACAAACACATAAGTGTGTCCATTTAGCCCTAAACCTTGGTTTTACTGTAGGAAATATATTCATCCGCGTTCATTTAGGAACAGAAGAAAACATTATTTCTAACAGCAGATAATGGTTTCATTTACTGATGTACATGTCATGATACAGACTTCATATGACGTGTCTTAAGAGACTAAAATATTTAACACACCACTTCAAATGCTTCAGGGGCAACTGCTGTTGAGCCTGTCTCTTCCAAATATCTCTCCCAGGAGAATCTATCAGGGTCAGGATAGTCTAACAGAGGAAGATTATGTTCAGTCATACTCCAGCATTGATCAATACAACTTAATTACAAGTGACAAAATAACACAAGTCATTCTAAAGTAACAATGCTGTAACCAGGGCTGTGATGGTCTCTATCACAAGCACATCATGTTGGCGGTAATGTGTCACACACAATGACAAGAGCAACATTTTGTATGCAAGTGTAATATTAGTAGCGAAAAAGATTGGCATGTCAATCACCTTGTGGAGGCGTGAGGGGGAGGGCCCTCTCCTGACACCAGCCAATGGGATGAATGTATGGGCTGCGCGCATCACACCTGTGATGAAGAACAAACTGAGAAACCTACAAGTGTATATTTCACATAGGCTTTAAACCTTAAAATAACACATAAAGCTCGGTGGAAGAGAGGTCGTAACCTACCAGTAGTCGTAAGTGTCATCCCAGTTATCAAAGTGAACCAGAAAACGATTGCCTACTTTGTCTGTGACTGTGGCAACACAGATGAGAGAGGGATTCATGCGGTCCACAGCCTCTAACTTCATCCCTACTTCAAATCCACAATCTGTTTCTGTCTGTATGACAACAAAACAAGGTCTTTTAACAGACAGGATCATTCTGTAATTAGCTGCAATCCAGGTTAAATCTTTCAACTGCATTTGGCAAATGCTTGTATTTACAGCAGACACTAGTGTCATCACAGCATTCAAGGTATACCAGTCGTCAAAAACTCATTTCAGGGTGGTAGCTTGTCAATGTCATAATACTAATACATTAGATTATATTATTTTATATGAGATTTTGTGTAAAAAACAAGGGTATCCTAATTGACATCCTTTCTCGAATCTCGCAATTTAAACACATTTTTTAACAATTACATTTTTTAGATACTCAAAAAGTAATTTACTACTTTTTTATATATACTACTAACTGGAATAAACTTCCATTAGATATTAGAAAGATTTTTAAATCCAAGCTAAAAACCTGCTTATTCTTGTCTTTTAATTAGTAGTCTATACATTTTTTTGGTACTTTTACTATTTGTCTAATTGTTTTTAATGTGTAAAAATAACTATAAAAAATACAACATTAAACAGTAAAAAACAACATTTATTTTTAATAAATTAGGAAACACATTTGTTTTGTTTAAAATAGATATCATGATTCTCCCATGATTCTGAATGACAACTAAAAATAATAATACGTGATTTACTAGAGATTCTGACAAAGCATTAATTGCTGCAGTCTATTTAAAATGTTTAATTTGAATAAATACATTTTTAAAAGATCAGGTTTGATTAATGATTTAATGACTCACTAATAAATATTTCACTTGATTAAGTATCGAATAAATCAGCAATCAACGATCATTATCATTACGATCATTACATATCTTGAATGTATGACAGAGTTTTAGGGCCACCTAAATTAAAATAACATTATTAAAGTCATAATATTTCAAGAATAAGGTGAAAATCTCATAAAGTCGTAGCATTACGAGATTAAAGTCAGAATATTTTGAGAATAAGGTCAAAATTACGAGAATAAAGTCTTAGCATTATGAGATTTAAGTCATAATATTTTGAGAATAAAGTCAAAGATTTGAGAATAAAATCGTAGGCATTACGAGATTAAAGTCATAATATTTCGGGAATAAGGTCAAAATTTCGGGAATAAAGTCGTAGCATTACAAGAATAAATTCTAAACACAAATCTACATTGAAAAGGGTATTCAGAAGTGCGTTTGGGAGGAACCGCGCATATGTGCGCAGGCACACGGAACACGTGTAAGGAACACATGTTTCTTAACATTGCCAATGTCTTTTTTTGTGTGTTTTTATTCATTGTTGTTATGTTGTTGTTCATTGTTCTAACAGTTATTGGTACTTACTGTAATTGTGCTCAAGAACAGCTCTTTTGGGGCAGCCGGTGATCTGGTAATTTTAAGATAGTTGGACCAAGAAAACTCTTCCTCTTTACATCCTGCACAAAAAAAATGTGAAATGATACTGTACCTCTACATCAACTACAGTATAACAACAATATATAAACAGCAAAAATGTACAGTACAGTACAACAATACCTCAGTACACAACTCTCTTACAGAATTGCATTATGAATAATAATTAATAAAAAAATTCTCAAAAATCGTATTAATCCCAGTGTTGTAAGTGAAGTTCTGCATGTTTTATCTTAAAATTCACATGGTTTTTCACATGTTTTACATCATGTTTTTGGAATGTGTTTAAATGAGTGTGATGACACAGCGAGATATGAAGTCTTTCATTTGAGAAACACCCATTAATGCCGCAATAATCAGTCAGGAGCGTTCCTACAAAACGTCAGCGAGGTACAGATGAAAACTGTCCTATAAACACGTGTGGGAAAGCTGTGTGTTTTTGGTCAAAATCACAACAACATTTACATTTCTCAACTGATATTTCTCAGTCTATGTGGAGTGCAAAAACTTTTCTGTCTCCACTATTAGCAATATCAGCAAAATACACCAAAATATTCGAGTGAAAGGGATATTTTAGACTATTTCAGATTTGTTTACAATATACAACTCTTTTAAACTTTGCTCATCCAGTTACATATGAAAGTTTTATAATTCACCTTTTGGAGTGTATAATTTGTGTCCTGTGCTCTCACACCATCCAGGAGGATGAATATTAGGGCAGTTGGCATTTACCCAGAAGTCGTGGCAGTCTGAATAGCCATCAAAATGAAGACGTAATCTAAAGCCACAAACCTACAGACAAACATATTAAAAGAACGACAAGCAAAGTCATTTAACTTTTGTTTGAAAATAGGTTAGTGATAACAAAATATGAAATGTTCTTCAAATAAGAAGTTATACAGCACCTCTGCCACTGTTAAGACGAAATACATTGAAGGATGCTGTGGGTCGATGCCTTCTAACTTCATACCCTGTCTGAAGTTGTTTTTAATAATGGAAACCCTCTGAAACTAGACAGTTGATATATAAAAAAATGGAAAAAAAGTATAAAAAACACTTTTTAAAATCATTTTTTGTTATAATAAAGCAGCACAGCTACTTTGAAAACTAGTGAGTTTCATAGACTTTCATAGACTTATGTGATGCTGCATTGGTAGCTGACATTATACGGAAATGGTATGGGAAATCAGACTGCCCAGATTGTGATGAGAAAACATTGAAATATACACCATCAGATTAAAAGATTTTAAAGATCACGAGAAACATTGTGTCTTAATGTTGGACTGGTATTGTACATCCGGGGTGAGTAAACTATCGGACTATTTTGTTTGTTTGGGTGACATATCCATGGTCTAAAGTAAACAGTCAGCTGGTTTAAGTCGATTGACAGCCAACAGTAACTCAAATCATTTCTAAATGCACAACACATCAAAGCTTGAAACAGATGAATGGATGGATATTACTCCTGTAATTTAAGAATAGGAAAGGGGGTGCCAATGGCAAGGGTCAACAAAACTGGACAACAGAAGTATGGAAAAACCTTGTCAGACATAAAAAAATGGATCCATCCTGCCTTGTACCAACGGTTTAGTCTGTTGATGGTGTGGAGGATATAACCAAAGTGGCTTAATATTAACAAGATGCACCACTGCCGTTACCATGAATTTTTTATGAAGCAATTTCACAAAGCTCATATTAGCTCCATTTAGCCAGTAAGTTCATGTGGTTTATTAAGGCTTCAAACAGTCATTACATTTGGAAGATGTTCTTAAAGACTCCCAGGATTAGATTTGCAACTAAAACCTCATGACTACGTACTTTCACAGCAAATCAGCAATGTTTACAGTGATGTAAAGAAGTCAAACCTCTTGGAAGAGTTGGACTGGAGCAGCCATAGCTTTCTGCTCTTCCAGATATTGTGGCCAGGACCACGACTCAAGTTTAGTCTCTGCCGTATCTACACAGAGAACCATCATGTTATAATCAACACGTGTTACACAAAACCTCTATGCAACTAATATAAAATATATATTTTTAGCAACAACCGGTGACAAAACAATCAACAGAACAAAGAATAAAAATCAAAGTAGCTACCTTTGTTCAGTCTGCCATCAATTTCTGAAGTGTCAAATTTATCCTCCTTAAAACAAAAACTTGTTTTATTAGTACTTGTTAAGCTGTATGAAAAAAATTACCAAGTAAACTTCATTATAGTAATTTGTTAACAACACCATGTATTAATAATGTAAAGCATTTCACCATAGGTTCATTATCAGAGTCTTCTTCGGATGGGCTGTTGTATTCCCTCTTTCTCTTCTTCATAGGCTTTAACATTTCATGAGAGGTCAGCAGAGCCCGTGCAATACTCCCAACACCTGCAGGACTAAAGTAAAAAAAGAGGCAAAACACAGCTTTAAAATATCAAACCTCTCCCATGTTCTCCTTATTTCCCCATGTCCATATTCATCATAAACGAGCACATAAAAATTAAAATAAAATAACTATTTGATGTTCTTTAAAGAGTCATCTCTTCTTCATTTGTTTTGTATTATTGCTTCTGGTTTGTGCATTTTAATTCACAGAAATCCTACAGATGTATTTTGACTCTCAAACAGATGTGTTCCTGTTTGAGTGTCCTAAAGACATACAGATGAGTTTGGTGTTTGTGTGCCTTCAGAACACTTGGAATATACAGCGGAGAAGACGACACAATCAACTCCCACTATACACAACAAACCCCAGAGCACACACACACTGATAAGAAAGTACCTCGCTTTGGATAAAAGTGTCTGCCAAATATATACATTTAAATAAACAAAAGCAAAATAACACTTTTTTAAAAATCTCACTTGTGGTTCATAACAATAAACAAAATCTGACTGTTTTGAAAATGTTGAAGGCAAATATTCATTTAAATATTAAATTTGTAATAATTGTGTCTGCAATGTATTCAACTGAAACACTCAATGCTTAAATACACGTCCATGTTGATTTGTAGCCCCAAAAATGCAAGAGTGGAAAGACAATTGAATAAACTGAGCTTGTGTTTTAAGGGTCGGCACTTCAACATAACCGTATATTCAAGCTGTAAATATTTAAACTGGACAAATATTTGTAAAATTTCAATATTCAAAGTTCATGAAGTTTGTTGTAAGACTCAAATTCGGTGAGTAATATCATATCAGTAATGTGTTTGTATGGGTACAACAGAAACCTACTTCTCAGACATTGGCTCCTTGTGTGGATCCTCTGGGTAGCTCCGTTTCACTGCTGTCCCGCACTTCCTGTGAACCAAACTGTCCTGAGACTGCGTATGTGCTCTCTGTAGTGTCTCGGCTACGGCAGCAGACGTGTCTTTCCCATCAGCTGAGATGTCTGTGGACATTACTAATGTAAAAAAAACAATAAACTACTCGCACTGAGCCTCATGATGTACTGTACATCTGATGCCACAAATAGACTTTACTGTTTTAATCAAGTGATCGCTTATATAATCTGGCATGATGAATAAATCTCTGCATGTAGATGGGCTGAACACTGTTACTGGAAAGGTACTAAGTATATCTACTCGGACTTTAAAACATCATGAAGCCAAAGACAATACAACAATCCTGATGCATATGAATAATTACCTGATTCTTCAGCTTGTTTAAGTATTAAATTAGCTGGTTTCATCTGAGACTCTTTAGAGATCTGGTTAGTAGAGATGGTTTTCCCTTCACTTATCACTTCCAGTGAGGCACTCTCACTGACACATAACTGCAAATAATAGAAAAAGGTTTTGGTTTACAATGATAATACAAATAATGCCTGCTAAAGTACTCGAAAGTAAAAATAAAATTAAAATTAAAACTATAAAACAATTTAAAATGAAATTACACAACATTCCTTGAATTATATCTGCCCATGTATTAGCTGCTTGATTTTACAATAAATGTCATTTGTTTGTGAGGTAAAACAAACAGCGGATCACGCAGTTATTGGTTCTTCCACGTTCTTGGCGTCTTCATGGCGTTGCTAGTGCCACGGTCTTATCAACTGAGCTACAGGAAAGCTACATCGAAACTACTTTTAATGTCCCACATGTAAACATACTATATTATACTTTAAGTATTTACCGTAGTAAAATTCTGAGATACTATAGTGCTTTTTAACCTCATTAAATGTTTTTAAGTATACAATTTTTCATTTCACTATAGTTAACACTGTAGTATACATTAAAGGCGTGGTAATATATAACACACTGCAATGTACCACAATTAACTACAGTTTACTACAGTAGATTATAATACAGTATTTGTTCATGCGGGGTATTACAAATACCTAAATAAGTATTCATGTAAGTGTTTTAGTAACAGATTTAACACAATGTAATACTGTAATACAGTTATATTTTCAAATAGTACTGATTTATTTTGTAAATGCCAAAGATAAACACAATACTCAACAGAATGTGTGTGTCAAACTTGAGATAATTATTCACTCGTGTAAGTCTTTTATGTAATCAAAAGACCATCTGTTTCCAGCTATCTGTAAAGCCGCAATACATAGATACAACAACAGATGGCGATAATGAACACATTTTAGTTGGTGATTTAGTAAGAAGTTCAATCAAAGGCAAAAGAGAATGTTGCTTTCGGTCGTTACTGCTGGATACAATATTTACTTGTAATTACTTGTTGCTAATTCCCCAACATTGATTGGTGACAGTTTTGAATGCAGATTTTTATATACTTGCTGAATAACTCATTTTGTTTCATTTTAATTCAAATATTGCAGCTTTAATATAAATCTGATTGCATTTGTGGGTTAAAAAAACACCCAGCATTTTTTGAAGTCAATGGTAGTTTCTCAATTCCAAGTACGGACTTGCGTTCTGGTGGAGACAGGACAGAAACCATTGTAAGTCTGCATCCAAAGCATCCTTGATATCAAAAACAGATCTGAATACCTTTGTGTTCCCTGTTCTTGTGTACTGGAACCAGAATTTGACTGAGGACTGATAAAAGAGTGCATATTGAGAAACTTTTCTTACTTTCAGATTACTTCCAGGCAGGATGGCCATTCCTTCCTTCCAGCCCAGAACATGCACAATGGTTCCCCCGATCTGAGTAGGCAGTGATGCTGCTGCTAGTTCACTGACTCCACTGCCTTTAATAGCTCTGACGGCTGTTTGAGGCAACTCATGATGATGAGCTGAGGATATAGGCAGAAGAAAGACAAAAGGTTTGTTCTTCCAAATTAAATTTGCTGGGACTAGAAGTTATTTTTTAATCAAATCTAACAAAAATTTTAAAAGCAATTAAAATTAAAATACAATTAAAATAATTATATAGATAATTGAGGATAAATCAAGGTAATTCTTTCAATTAGAAAGAAAGAAGCACCTGGTAAAACAATTGTGGTAGTGTCCTGGGCTTTTTGTCGCAGAGAAGAACCATCATCTGGAGTCTGAGAGATGCTGCTTTCAGATGAAGCATCTGCAATGCTTGGCATCATTTCCAGGTCTTCTTTGGCACTCATGACAAGACTCCACTCAGTATTACTGACAATGGAGACAACACAGAAGTCTTTTCACTTAAAATGTTCATTCTAAATGGACTATATGTCTACATGGACTACATGGTAATAGTCTGTATGGAAAACTAACAAAGCACAATGATATGAATGGTTAAAAATAAATCACACAGTTGGGCAACTGCATGCAAATGTGTCAACCTTATTGTGTTTTTACCAAAGGTCTTTTCAATACTGATAGTTATTTAATACCCAGAGGAGGTCTCTCTCAAAGTTTTATAGCAAAGCTGGTAAAGTGTTTTATCCATTACAGTCCATATTCATACACAAATGAGCGCATGAAAATGAAAATAACTATTTTTGTTCTTATTTGAAGAGTCTTCTCTTCTTCATTTGTTGGGTATTTTTGCTTCTGGTTTGTGCATATTAACTCACAGAAATCCTACAAAGTATTTTGCCTCTCAAAAACGTGTCACATTCATAACACATAATTATTTTCATTTAAATAGATAACTCATGTACAGACTGATATTTTTTGATGTCTGGACTCTATCAACAGAGGTCCAGTAACATATAACAGGTCTGTATTGGTAATAAAGCATTGTTTGAGAATTTGGACAGACTTTAAGACTCTGTTTTGTTTTGTGTCATTGTAGATTATTGTTCAAATAGATGTGTGTATACTACGGCAAAGTCAGAAAACAACTTTGTCAGGATTATAACTGAAACATAATTACAAGATTTACAATATGTTACATGAAGATTACACATGTTGTGCTGTAGCAAATAAGAAAATAAATTACATTCATAGTATGTTATCAATAGACATTTAAAATATAAATCACTTTATCATAGCGGTTAACTCTGTATATGTATATTGAAGTTAACTAAACACATCAAAATAAAGTAGACACGACTAAGGAACTTATTAAAGGTTGTAGTTTTTGTGTGAATGAACTGAAGATGCATTACCCGTAAACTGATGATGTAGAACACAGTCGTTGGTGGTGATGATGATGCATAACCCATAAATTTACGGTAACGATTACGCTCATTAATTTATGATGATGTACAATGTATAAACTAATGGTTATGTGTTGATGATGATGGTGGTGATGATGATGCCGGTGGTGGTGATGATGATGATACTTACCCATAAACTGACGGTAGACGTACAGAATTTGTAAATGATGATGAACACATATATAGATGGTAGTGATGGTGATAATGATCCATATTCCATCTATTTACGGAGACGACGACGATGATGATGCATATCGCTATATTGCTTAATAAAGCTGTATGAAATGGCGGAAGACAGTGTTTTTGTGCCGTAAATTGTGAAACAGGCGAAGCATTTATTATTTAATTCCGCTTTATCAAGCCTGCTCTTTAAATGTCGACTGAAATGTTGCTTTCTCTCTGATTTCGATATAATAAGAGTACAACGAGCGATAAAGCATATAGTTAATTCAATGGTAACCATAGATTGACTGATAATTCAGTGGATTTGTTTATTAATTGTTCAAATAAAAAATGATAAACGCGCGTCATCAGCATCTACAACGATCCAAAAACACAAGCATAGCACAAACATCTATTTATATCGATCGATTATATCGTCCTGTCATGAAAAGTGAAGGCGAGCAGATTATAAATTTATTCTCACCAGCGCTGGTCCTGCTAGGAAAGAATATGATCTGCGCATGCGCGGTTCGTGACCGCTGCATTTCACTTGCTGCTGTCATGCAAAAAAATTATTAAGAAATATTTATTTAGAAAACGCTTTTATGTTAAAGTATTTCTAAATTAATACTTAATTGTTTCATGATCGAAAAAAATCGAAAACCATATTGTTGTGTATAAACAATATTGGAATTTGGTCAGAAAGAATGTTACATGTTTTTCAGAGATTACAACTGTTGTGCAGATGCAGGTGAAAATAGGTTATATTACATGGGTATGTTAAAAATGCAAAATCATGAGGCCATGAGATTTGTTTACTTTGAGTGTTTTTTGCATTATGTTAGTAAAACTAAATGGAAAGGAAACCTAATATAATTTGAATCTAATGTCTTTGTAGTCTCCCCAAAACAGTTTAATCATTTTGTTCTGGAAATAGTTTTTTATTTTTGAAAATATTTTCTGTATTTTCTGTTTGTATTTTAATAAATAGGAAACCAAATATACATGTGGATCCTTATTAATAATCTTATGTTGAATAATCTGCTTTCAGCTCAATAATTCATAAATCAAACAGCCAGTCTGCAAACCCTCAGCAGACAGAAGAGACTTTAAGAATCTAAAGACTTTATTGTTTACTGTCAGAGGGTCAAAGACATCCATAAAAAACAAAACAAATATTTTTGTTTTCTAGTTTTAAAGTTGGTTATTAAGAGATGTGTTAGATCTTTGTTTTATTAGCACTCTGGATGTTTTTTTTTATATATATTTTTATCTGGAAAATTCAGGTGATTGATTTGAACCAGTATGATGTCAAAGCTTCTCCTAAAACGGTTACAAGGTGGCCATGTGTGCTGACAGGCTAATGAACCTTCTTTGCTTAAAAATGACATTTCTATTCAGTGAACAATACTCTGATCTGAATATAATTTAAAAATGCCAGCTCATTCAAACCAAGAAAATCAACATAGATCCACTATATGGGGGTTTTCTTGGCCCGCGGCCTCGTGCCTCTGACCTAATCACAGCCATGATGATATAAACGAAATCACACTCCTACTCAAATGATAATGCTATAATATTCTGCATATAATTCTTTAAAACATACCTTTCATCTACATAAATAAAACAAGTACAAGTACATTATCTTATTGCCATCTGCCATTGGAGTAGAAAGAGGGGATGCTTGGTTAGAACTACATTCAGAACTAGTAGAAAATGAAGTCCTCATTTGCCTTTGCATATCCTTCATCATTTTTCCCACATCCAACAACATTCCCTTTATTTGTTATTTATTTGCTCATCAGACATTACTGTCATCTTGAGTGGCTGTAATGGAAGCTCCTGTTTATACAACCAAATGTCTCACATGATGATTGAGCACTTAGATGAACTGAAGCATCTGCTGGAGCCATCACACAATCTTGATGCCATTTTGAGGGCTTTATAATCCTTGATGAATGTTTAGGTCTCACACTGTTATCTTCAGTTTCCATTCCAGCAGCCTCAAAGAACCATGTAGAAATTTAAAAGGAATCTAAGGCTTAACAACATTTAACAGTTTTTAAAATGTACCAGTTAACTATACGATTCTGCTTAAGGTAATCTCAGTGACAGAAATGCATGTAGTTTAACTATTGGCATTAGTATTTTGTATTTTTGCAGTAAATAATGAGGAAACCAGAGCGGAAAAGAGGACACAGTGATGTTTGCGGAATTTGAGTCAGTGTCCCAATGTGTAGCCAGGGTCCTTACCAGTGCCTGAATATCTGTACACGATATACAGATTCATGACCTCTGGAGCCAATTGAGACCAGCATACGTGTGTAATGTCTGTCTGCCAATGGTAGAAAGCCAAGCCCCATTTTTCAGCTCCTTTCCCGTTTTGTAGTTCCCTATCACTGAAATCCTCGCCTCCTTTTGGAGATCTCCAGTCTGCAGAGATACCCGTCATTTTGACGCGTCGCTGGACACACCGCTTCCGGTCGCCAACAGTTGCTGTCGCCAGAAATCACCAGTTCTTCATGTAAAATGAATGGTAGCACATCGCTTTTCTGCTTATAATTTGACCGCAGCATTTAATGATGAGCCCTGCTTTATGTTTGTGATTTTAATTAAGCACTGCTATTGCAAGATATCAGTATCATCTTACCCAGCACAGGAGGAACCTTCTTACGCCCTTCTGGATTTACTTTAACACTGTTATTGCAGACATTTCATGAGACCCTAAAGAATAACACCAACTTGTGGAAAATTGACATCTGATGTTCCCTTTTAGCCTCACAAAACAACCAATTATGATTTTAACACAATGAAAACTAGAGAATGAAACAACACTTTAATGAAAACTAGCATTACACAAAACAGCATGAATAACACGCTTAAACAGGAAAAAACAACGAAAACAAGTATTTAGCAATTTATACATACAGATGTGCATAGGCTACCATGCTTCTTTGCAAGCTTAGTTCTGCTATTATCTGCAGTCATAACCTGGCAATAAAACAACAGTCTTTCTGATTATGATTAAAGTTTTCTTGACCATCCCCAGGATTTACTATTGCTATTATTAATCTGTAAATTTTCACAGTGCATGCAACACTAACTAGGACCATAACTGATGTAAAAGCATTCTGCAGGAGTGGTAAAAAATTCCAGAACAGTGAAATGAAAGACTAGTAGCCAAAATGATACAGAGACCTGTTTTAGCCAATAGGGGATGTTACATTACCAATCCTAACCCAGCCCCAACATTTTCACCTGTCATGTTTATTTATTATTATTGTTACAAATTTATAATTAAAGTAAACCAACACTTATTAAAAGAAAACTGTTTGGCTTTTCATTTCAAACACAGTGACAAATCATATATCTGGGGTGGACGCTATTTTAAACACAACTGATCCTATCAAATGAATCAAATTGCTTCACACATTGGTACATACAATACGCAGAATTGTTTTGTTACCTAATGTGCAACAGAAGAATGGTTGTCCTAGGAAAAATAAACATCTATAACCATAAATACACTTTTTTTTTATAATAAAATAAATACAAATCTTAAAGTGCTTTCTGTAATTGTCCACTAAAGCCTCAGGATTTATAAAGGATACATGTTTCTAAAAATTCTCAATAAAAGCAAATCTAGACAAAATTTCTATGACAGGTGCATGCATGTGGGAATGTGACATGAATTTAAGATGCTTACATAAGCCCAAAATACAATACAATAGCAAGAATAAAAGCAGCAATAAACAGATTTTTAGCTTACTGTGCATTATAAGGTAAAGGGATAAAGATGTATGGAACAAACACAGATTTTTACAATATAATCCTTTGGTATATTAAAAGAAGATCCCCAAAGTCAGCAACAATAAACAAATAAAAACAAAAGACATTAACGCTTATGATGCTCAATCTTTCAGCTTACTCTCCAAAAAATCCTGGATTTTGTTGATTTTCTCTTCTTGTTGATCCAGGAGATCCAGTATGACTCCCATTGGCGTTTTCTTCAGGCCAACACCCTCAATTTTGTTCTCCAACCTGTTCTTCATGTTGCGAAGTCTCAGAGAAGCGTGAATGAGGATCACTGAGTGAAACACAAGAATAGAAAAACTTTGCTTAAAAAAGCAACTTTAAATTTAATTGGAATTTTTGTCATAACAGTTTCAAGTTTCTTCAGGGCAAATTTGCAAAACAATGCAATATTTATATATTTATATATATTTTTTGTGAACAACACAGATGTCTGTGCTACTACACACACATCAGTTTTTACACATTTTACACTTAATATAATACATTCAGTGTGGCAACACACTGCCTCCACATCTTCAAATCTCATTAGTTCTCTCGTCTCGTGACATCATATGATGACTACTAGGGATGTTTTTTTCAACGACTAATAAACTTATGACAACGCCGGTGTTCTGAATGTCAATTAAAATGTGAACTAATTGATATTAAAAATGCAAAACAACAGTGAGCGGTGGGGATGTATTGTAATCGGTGGACAGCCGTTCACAGTGTAACATCGGTAACAAGGACCACGGCACATCAGTAAAGATGACTAATCAAGAGACAAGCGAAAACCAATGAGATTCAAAGTTATCGCCGTGGAGCGAGTTTGCCGCCAACATGAGTGATCCATCAGTAATGTTGACATTCACATGCTCACAAGCTAAAAATATTAATCGGTTTCCCTCACAAACAGCGATTTGCTTCAGAAGACATTTATTAACCTACTGGAGTTGTATGGATTATGTTAATGATGGATGGATGTGCTTTCTTGGATTTCAAACCCTATGGCTCCCCAGTAAAAGGCATTACAGAGTTAGGTAGAGCCACGGCATTATTTAGCAAAACCGATTATTAAACTTGTGATATTAACCATAGCAGAATGGATGTAGGATTTGGTACTCACGTAACATGGGTAATGTAATACCAAAGAGAAACACCATCACCCCTCCACACAAGGACAGCAAGAAGTAACTCATTCCCATAACAGCAACCACAAACAGAGCTGGATTCTTCTTCTTAAAGTTCTTGATGACAGCCTTGTTCTCTCCAGCCCATACAGAGCCCATGAAGACCAGAGATACAACTGCACCTCCAAGAAACATGCCCAAGGGGTTTAGAAAACTGCAAAATTCAAAAGGATGAATTCAAAATGTATAAAGATGAATTGATTTAATGCACAACATTAACAGGTTACAGCATGTTTTTTTCTCTAGCTGTTTTAATAAATCTTTATTTGTTGTATTCATGAGATTGTTTGTGACCAGAAGGTTGCCGGTTTTGATTCCAGTACCTACAGTAGACAAGATTCCCCAGACTGCTTCGTTAAGGCTAGCTGTCAAACTTTGTTAGATTGTTGTTAAACAATGACTAAACAAAATCACATTTTATCTGACTATGTATGGTCACTCACTGTCCAGGGCCGTGAATGTTACTTGAGAAAGTAAACTTTAACGGATGGAACCAGACTGGCCGACCCGTACAGGCAGTACAGAAATACCAAAGCTCTCCTCCATTTCATGTTGGAAAGGCCCAACTATTGGTTAGCAGTTTTGGAGGTGACTTTGTATCTTTAGTAGCGAGAGAAACTATAAACTTTCTTAAAAGTTTTAAAAGCAAATACATGCCATATGAAAGTAATCCCCATATTTACTTATCTCCTTATTTACGACAGTATAAAGATCGTGGATGAGCTTAAAGTGCTGTAGCTCAGTTGTTAAGAGCATGATGCTAGCAATGCTAAAGTCATTGGTTTGATTCCAGGAAACTGCTGAGCATGTCTAAGTGGTGTGCAAATTGTCTATACTCTGAATATATTCTTGCGTTATGTTTATACATACTGTTAAATGTGTGTTATTGTTGTGCCACTAAGACACAACACTAAGACTTCCCCTCTGAGATATTATTAAGAAACATGACATCAACTTCCACTGTTACGCTGACGATAACCAGCTTTATATTTCCTCAGAACCTGACAAAATCCATTGTTTTTCTAGGTTAATAGACTGTATCAGTGATATTAGAAAATGGATGGCAAACAACTTCCTTCTACTTAACTCCAATAAGACAGAGGTTTTGACTATTGAAACCAATAGCTCCAAACACGACACGATAGTCCACAACATCTCTATAGAAGGTTGCACCATTGTCCCATCTTCCGCAGTCAAGAACCTAGGTGTGATTCTAGATAAGAACCTGTCCTTCGATGGTCACATTCCCAATGTGTGTCGTACTGCATTTTTTCACCTTAGAAATATTTCAAAGATGTGACACATGCTGTCTGTCTCGGATATAGAGAAGCTAATCCACGCATTTATGACCTCCAGAATTGACTACTGTAATTCATTACTGGGGGGGTGTCATGCAAAGCAAATAAATAAGCTTCAGCTGGTTCAAAATGCAGCTGCTAGAGTTCTCACTAGATCAAAAAAGTATGACCACATAAGTCCACTCCTAGCAACACTTCACTGGCTACCTGTAAAGTTTCGCATACATTTCAAAATTCTGTTAATTACATACAAAGCCCTAAATGGCTTAGCACCGTTATACCTCCATGAACTACTATCAGCATACAATCCATCACGGACATTAGCGTTCACAAAATGGCGGGCTGTTAATAGTTCCAAGAATATCAAAAAAATCTAAAGGTGGAAGATCCTTCTCCTACTTAGCACCAAAACTATGGAATGACCTTCCCAGTAAAGTCTGGGACTCAGACACACTCGAACTGTTTAAAAGTAAATTAAAGACTTATCTCTTTAGTCTCTCAGATTCACATAATCTCAGATCCAACTCTCTAAGGCCGCAATAGTTAACTCAACTGGAACCGGGCACACACACATACTGCATACTGCATGTGTTATCACATATAACTGCCTACATCTACATAGGAACGGCTGCTACGCTAATGCTACTCTGTTCTCTCTCTCTGTCTGTCTCTCTCTCTCTGTCTCTCTCTCTCTGTCTCTCTCTCTCTGTCTCTCTCTCTCTCTCTCTCCCTCTCTCTCTCTCTCTCTCGAGGTATCCCGAGGAATGAGTTCCAGCTGGCACAACACTGCCCCACCTGATGTCCATCCTGGTGCTGCTAAATGATCCGACCACCCAGGACAACCTCCTGCACCTGTTAAATTACAATCAAATCTACTACATCACACTTCACATATAACATTTTATTCACTCTCTAAAGTAATTTTCTGTATCCTACGATGTATGTCTCTGTATCCTGTAAACTGCATAGCGAGTTATAGATGCGATCAATGGCAAATTGTGTCCTTTATTACGGACTGCACATGCTACGGATTGCACCTATAACACGTCATGTCAGGGTTTTTTCTCTCTTAAAGAGTTTTTTTTAATCCCTGACCACTGACTGCTATCTGTTATTACATGTAAAGCTGCTTTGATACAATGTCCTTTGTGAAAAGCGCTATACAAATAAAATTGAATTGAAAATTGAATTGAATAAATGTCACTTGTTGCACCATGTTTGCACAAGGGTTTCCTGGGAAATAGACAATAAACCTTTCTTTGACTTTATCTGGCTATGCTGTAATTCTACTAACTTTAGGCTTTGTTAGCTTAGCAGGCTAATTGGTAATTGTTCTGACTATAATGTGTGCCTGGTATTATTGCGACACACATTGTATTAATCTTAATTCATGCGTCATGCATGCTGCATCTTTTGCGCTTGCCGCCATAATTGCTGCATACTGTAAGGTGTGTTAAAAAAAATTATTTTAGTATCTTATGTTAAAATAAACTACCATAATTGCTGCATTTATTTTAAAAGTTTAAACACAATTGACAAAAATGTTTCTTATGATCTTAAAAATCTTTTAATCTGACAGTGTATATTTCAATGTTTAAAATTACTTTTGTGAAAATATAATTGTTTTAACATAATATTTATCTAATTAGAAAACATTTTTAAGAAATAATTTTTGAAATGGATTACTAAGACCAAAAAATGAATAAAAGGCAACCAATAGGAGTCCAGCATAGACAGAAATTCCTTCAGTTCTGTTTTAAAAAGCTTCTCAGGTTTAGATCTAGATGATAAAATGTCAAGAGCATGATTTTACAAATTCTACACACAGTGTGACTACTTTTAAAGATGCTAAAATATAAGTGTGTTAATTTATTTCGGATGCTTTTAATCACAACATAATTCCCACAGTTACAATTGTGTTATTTCATAGTTTTGATGAGTTCAGTTCACTCTAAAAACAGATGTGTTAAAAATAACACAAGATGTGTCTAGTTAGGGAAAACACACAGATGTATTGTCCCTAGACACATCTTGTGTTAATTTAAAAACAACACATTCTGTGTTACTTTTAACTCAACTTGTGTTGTCCCTTTTATGTATTTAACACAAAATGATACATTATGTGTTAAACAGCATAACACAAAAAATGTGTTAAAAAATAACACATCCTTTTTTGGAGTGTGGTTTTCAACAAACAGTAAAAAGGTGTTTCTAAACCTTTGACTGGTAGTGTATATGTAAATCTATTTGAAATATGTGTGTAAAATTATATTATCAATCCTTTTAAATGCTGTCAATAGCAGTGATAAAGCACAGCTATGAGCACATCACTTAACCAGTCTTTATATCAGCGGCCGCCCTGAGAAACATAGACATTTATTACTATTTTATACAGACTTTGAGTGATTTTACTTCATGACAGTTGCACCAGTACATTATATCTGTATTGTGTGTTATAACAGGAATAAGGTACTGGAGGCGAGTGCTTTATCATGAATAATGTTGTGTTTCACACCCTCAGCAGTGACTCATGAAAACCATGAAATCCATTTCTATTGCATTGCATGTCCTTTTTGCAGCCTGTTCAATTCTTTTTAAGACTATATTATATTTTGCTGATTAAATGAAAGTCCAGTAATTAAAAAGTGAATGTTTTTATCTCATTCAAAAGTGTTTTTAGAGTTCAGCACAACTTGTCAACTTGCTCACATAGCAAATGACTCATTTATTCCAGACAGCTGAATGCAAAAGGCCTTTAACTCGACTGGAAACACCCAGTTAAACAGGGTGGGTCCACATAAAACACATTCCACACATGAACATTGGTTACAGAAAGTGTTTTACACTTAACTACATGGTTAATACAGTAAAACAAACCGTGTGTCCTGTTCACTGTCTATAACTGCAGTGGAATAAAACATTAAACAACCAAAAGTCCAAACTGGTCTAGCAATTTATGATGCTTGAGTAAGGATAATAAACATAACCCTACCAAGCACAATGCACAATGCTTTTACAAAATATAAGATAATGTAAACACTTTCAATGATAAAGCTAGAGCTAATCAAATTCCTACCCGACAATCACAAACACCACGATGGCCGCAGCGAAGTAATTCGTCTGATAATAGAGGAGATTGCTGATCACTCGGTTATTCCATTTGCTCAGATCAGACACATCAGGTTTGGAGAATCGGTCAACACCAGGGAAGAAATCATCCCATGGTCTCAGCGGTGCGACTTCCATGCCTGCCATGATGCAAAGCAAACATCCACACTGCCAATCATAGCAATGGGGCATGACGCAGGCACCAGTAAGTGGGCGGGTCTTAAAGGCACGGAAGTTATTCCTCATTAAAACGACATTAAACTATTTTAATAACTCTAAATTGTCGTTTCGTTGTATGTAAACGTTTGTCACTGTCATTTGATTGTTATTAAAAATGTTCAGACGGGCTAAATCGACATATCGCTGACGTTGTCATTTGGTTTCTGTTACTTTTCTCTACGCTTTTAGAATGGACCAATCAAAGCTGTTTATAATTGCTAAAGAATTAGCCTTTTGATTGATGGGCAGATTTGGTCTTACTTTTCAATGCTTAGATTTAAACCATTACAATTCTAGCGTACATAGTATTTGTCTCCAGTAAAATAAAAAAGAAACCTTTTACTCCTACTAGAGAATTCTATTTTATCACATTAAAAAACGTAACATTAAATGCATATATTTACAAGCAAATACACGCAAATCGCATATAGAATATAAAATGCTGTAAAATAAAGCTAGTATAAAAATCTAAATAGAAATTACAGCAGCGTATTAAAATGCATTTTAGTGCATTTCATTTGAGAAGACTGCAGCTAAGATTTACAGTCCATTACACACTGTGCAGTCACAGATTCTGTTCTGTTAATCATTTTCAGAATATCAAAATTTATGTGCTTACTCAGGATTTTGAAACACTTCCTCTACAGGTGGTAAATCTAAACAAGTTTATGTGCTTATTCAGAACAAAATACACACATTTTAAAACTTTACATTACTTCATCAGTTTTTCACAGACTATAGACCTGGTTGGGCAGAAGAATCATCTAGTCAGGCATCCACAGAATTCATTATCTAAACAAGTTTATGTTGCAACAGTTAGCTTAATCGGAACAAAATACACACATTTATATACTGTACAACTTTTACATTATGTGGCGCAATTTACAAACATGGCCCAAGTTTTGATTACAGAATTAAAGACGGTTGTTAACATTTTAATTTCATTTTACAGCATAATAAGCCAACAAATGTTTAGTACTCAATTTAAAGAGATTCTCTATGACATTTTTGTCCTGGACCTGTAGACAGTGTTATATGTTAAAACAGGGATCCCAAGTTTGGTCCTGGAGGGTTGGGAAGTAATCATTACAGGCAAAAGGTGGGTGCACACAGAGAGAATTAGAAATGGGAGCAGGTGAGTGCGGATTATAAAAGCTGATTTTCCAACTGTAGTAGAAAAGTACGACTGGCCTACTGCAAATTTATAGGCTGAGACAGCCTGGATAACTTTACCACCACCCAACTCAACTGGGCAACTTCTTTGAAGACCTTGACATTCTGCTGTCATATTTTCCTGAAGATATCAGTCCAATGGTGATTCTAGGTGACTTTAACATCCACAAGACAAACCTCAAGAAGCTGAACCTTTTCTCATTTACCCTCTATGAGATTAACAGCCCCCATTCACCTTCTTTTCCTTCCTCTACAGGTATTTATCTAGCACTGCATGACATTGTAAACTTAGTAAAGCACTTCTTTGTACTATTGCTGCCGCTTTTGATGTATTGCTTCATTGTCTCCCAATATTTGTAAGTCGCTTTGGATAAAAGCGTCAGCTAAATGCCTAAATGTAAATGTAGATCTTGTTTCAATCATAACTGCGCCACAAAAAAAGATTCAGCTTTCTTTTCTGGCAATTAGCAGCTATAAAGGCTAAATTCATTGTTTCCATGAGACTTTTAGCTGCTGTCCTGCAAAAGTCCACTAGGGGGTATATAAACTCCAATGGTAAACATTTAACATCACAACACACATTAAGATGTTTTATCACTCTGAAATAACACAATGAAATAACACAAATTTTATGAACACAGGAGGATGATAGAAAAAACATACTGTATCAGAAATATGAAACTCTACTAACAAAGCAACTAGAATATAATTGCAAAACCACAAAAAAAATTATTTTATTACAAAATAAACATTAATATTCTAATTCATGACATAAACACGAGATACATCATTTATGAGACAACGTTCACATCGCCTGTTACGGTATAGATATTTTTCATGACAATCTTATGTTATAAATAAATCAAGAACTGTTCTTACATGTAAAATACTGATTACATATATGCATTCTAATGTCTTAGACCTTTCCAACGATATACAGTTTGTCATGAGAATGGAATTCCAAACGTTTAAACAATTAAGTTGTCAACAGCCCAAGAAAACCAGGCAAGGTATCATTCATCATATTTTAATAAAAGTTTATTGACAATTCCATATAAAAGCCAATTTAGTCTGTGATAAAGATCTTATACTGAGGGGAAATGTGTCTTAGTTTGATATTTTCAAAAAAGGCCTATAAAGTTATTACCTTAATTAAAAAAATTAACAAGACAGATTATTATTCATTCTAAAGCTTAATTTAAATACAAATAAATAAATAGAAAAATAAAGAGTGAAAAACAGAGCGAAACAGAAAATCAGGGTAAGCATAAACATAAGCAATCATATATTGTCTATTGTGCAAGCACTGATAATACAAGTTTTGACTGTGTAGTAAATTGCCAAAAAAATAAATGCACTTACAACCCCACCCACCACAAACTTCCCTGGGGTTAAGTGTCTTGCTTAAATATGGGGTGCCGTTTGTAGATGAAAATGTTCAACAAAAACTGGTCAAATCTGGAAGATTTAAATAAATAAGCATTATTTTTTAACATAACAAAATCAAAATGTTTTATATGAAAATCTAAATCTTCCATTTAAATCCAAATCCAGTCTAATTTACAAAAGACGCCTCATACTTAAAGGCACAAATGTGAGTAGACAATACGTCAAGATCACACCTACTGTTAGCCACTAGAGAAAAACAAACAGAAAGATTTAGAAGTTGCTATATTCAAGGAACCACAAGCCATAGATTTCACTTTTCAGTATGTGTGTACCTTGAGAATCGAATTACCCATTACCTTTGCATTGCTAGCACAATGCTCTATGAATTATGGAACAAACAAAATTCCATAATTGCAAAAATACAGCTGTACAATGGATTTTTATACTTTTAGTGTGCTCATAAAACAAGGCCATAAAATGTGAAGTGGATGCCTGTCATGTTTGTAATGACTTTTAGTGACTTGTTTTACAAAATATTATGTCAGACCACTGGCAGTATGAGATTTTGGCAGCATTGCGCTATTTTATATTTTCATTATGTCTGATGAACTGATTTTTGGATACTGTTATGGCTCCCCAATGTAATGTTTATCTTATGTCAAAGATGGACTTAAATGGGCGGTTTTCCTGACAGGGCTTAAGCCAAGTCCTAGACTAAAATGCATATTTGAGCTGTCTTAACTAAAACAGCTAGGACTGATCATAAAATATATCATATATCATTGCAATTGTTTTGTGACATGTTTGTAATAACTACTTAAATGTTGTAATTTAACTAAGGCCTAGCCCTAGCTTTATCAAAGCCCTGTCTGGGAAACCGCCATAAAGTGTGTGAAAAAACTATGAATTGTTTGATAAAATATAAAGTTTTGTAAAACATTGCCTTCAATCATTTATGGCACAAAATATGTAAAGTGTACTTACTAAAATGAAAATGGACTATGTCCAAAATTATTATCTTACAAGATTTGTCCAACACAGGTGTTAGACTGACTTCCTCCGTAAGCGTGACATCTCTCTGAAGCTGAGCCCAAGAGAGAGCGTACTGCCCGGAGAGGAAAGGACTGTGTTGTCCCTGGTTGAGGAGCCACCTTTTATTCTGTAGGAAACTGAGTTGTAGTTAACTGAATTCATTTGGCAATCAAGACACTTTTGTTGAGATGCGATAGGGCTGCCATTGTGGCCTAAGCAGTAGCAAACGTAGGAGCACAGCAAGCCCAGCTGGGACTTGGATTGACATTGGTTTGGGCGTAAAGACAGGGACACCGCTGAGTACAGACCGTGTTCATCTGATGGGGACAAGATGAGGTTGGTGCAGCTGGTGCCCTCCTCCATGGGCGAGAACAGGTGGCTATGGTTGTGCCCATCATGCCCAGGGTTCATGGCCGTGAGGTTGCGGCCACTCTTTAAAAAGGCCCGTTCCTGGGCGTCCCGCTTCTCATCCTCGCTGTTCATTGTGAGGAACCTCAACACCACCAAGTTCAAGAACGCTCCAATCACCGTCAAGCCCACGAGAATGTACATGAAACTAAATACCACATAAGGTGTCTTTTCTTGAAGGTCCTCTTTCTTCTGAAGTGCCACAAAGTCCCCGAACCCAATGGTGGTAAGAGTGATGAAGCAGTAGTAGTACGCGTGGAAGAACGTCCAGCCCTCATAGTGTGAGAAAGCCGCAGCGCCCACACATAGAGTTCCTAGGCAAGACAAGAAGCCCACCAAAACCATGTTCTCCATGGAAACTCCCGTGTGATGAAAGCCCAGGCATTTCTTGACACGGCTGAGCAGGTAGCGGACAAAGGTATTCATCCTCTCGCCTAGACTCTGGAACATCACCAGTGTAAGCGGAATACCCAAAACGGCGTAGAACATGCAGAAGACCTTCCCAGTGTCTGTACCAGGAGCTGCGTGCCCATAACCTGCAAAAGTCAATGTTCTTTTACATTAGATGCATAAGACAAACGCCATTAAATACATAATAGATAGATAATTAGTGTTACAAAGAAAACGACATTTTTGAAGGTTGGGTTGACGAAGCCAAAAATACATAGGGACTATTCCTCGGCAGTTTCTATAAGCCTTGTGTATACTGAAAACATTTATATTTGCTACACTGTTGCTGATATGATTTCATTGGTGGGTCTCCAACATAGATTTGAGAATCAATGTTTTTAGGGGTTTCTGGGGTGGTTGCCATAGCTATATATACACAGATGCAACAATCGACCGCTGATAACACATCCACCATCTTGAAACAATCAACATTTACTTGTTCTCACTCAATGTACAAAGTTTTTCAAGATGCCTCAACATCGCACAGATGGTTGTAAACCTTTCACAGGTGAGAACCTGTTCGGTTGTGTTTTATTTTAACTTCAAGTTACAGGTGTTTGAACTACTTTTTATTGCCATGTTGGCTAATGCCTTCAACTTTTTTAAAGTGTTTGTTTATTAATTATAATGTTTGGAGCTACACAACATGGGGGGCACATAACATTTGATATATTCATATAACTACAGCTGCAAACACACAGTCTTGTGCAAGCGGACGGGTTCTCTAAACACCCACTAATGAAGAATCTATGTATATATATATATATATATATATGGTTACCATGGTGTCCAAAGTGGTTGCTAGGTCATGAATGTAACTGCTTTTGCAACTTTATCACTCCATTAAAATTATAAAAGCAATATTTTTGGCTGAGTACTTGAGTCTGATTAATTGGTTAAATGCAAACACATTCAAAACTTTCACGTTTATAGTGAGTCATGCAATAGTTCGGAAGGCCAAAACACTGAAACTCACCAATCGTGGTGATGACTGTTATGGCGAAGTAAAACGATCCAGCAAATTTCCACTGTCTGCCTGCGCGATGGGGTTCAGCCTGCAGCACTACTCTCTCGATCTCCCGGTAGTCATCCTCGGTAAAGTGATACATCCTTTTCATGTCGTTGCGTTTCTGCTCCAAAATGCGCTTTCTTGCGCTCTCAGTCTCGGACTCTAAGGCGTCAAAGACCGCGGCGCCGACCAGCAGGTAAGAAAACATGCAGAGAATAAGAGAGAGTGTCCGCACGTTCTGCTTCTTCATCTTCATAGGACCTCAAACGGCTTGCGCATTTCAATGCTTCTTCATTTAACGCCCAGTATACTGTACGTACCTATTACATGGAAGAACAGAGAATCCCGGTATTATGTCAGACACGCATCTGAGTACATTTTCTTTTATTGATAGATTGGTATATT
Organism: Beaufortia kweichowensis; assembly: GCA_019155185.1. Lineage (NCBI taxonomy): Eukaryota > Metazoa > Chordata > Actinopteri > Cypriniformes > Gastromyzontidae > Beaufortia > Beaufortia kweichowensis. The sequence continues at coordinate 14,646,536 of CM032810.1, forward strand.
TCCTCCAGTTTTGCGTCACATAATTTTTTTGCAGTTTGCTTTAAAGGTCTCAATCTAACAGATTCTTCCCTGAATGCGCAAATGGTGCAGAGGAGGTTTGGATCTCAACCTGTCCTATAGCAACCAATAAAAATCTCCTAAACTCCAGTGGCACGCACAGTCAGTCAAAGACATGATCATGCGCTATATGAGTGTGGAGAGATTACAGGTTGTAATCATACGCCCTCCAGAGAAACTGACGAAACACTGCGATTGTCTGTGCGGTGGCGCGCGCGCGCGGGCGTTGCGCGTTGCTGTCCGCGGTGCTGAACTTTTCAGCACTAATTTAATCGTAACCCTTGGCCTAATGTAATGTATGTTAGTGGCTTTAAATTTACAGTACTCCCCACACAGTATCTGAACACCTAAAATACACTTTATATGTGTGAATGGCATTGCGCTAGATTAAATAATGCAACATGAAACAGAATGGTATTTATTTTAAAGAACTACATCAGATTCACGTTTTTTTAAACAAAATATTAATATACAGTACTGAGGCACGTTAATATTTTTCACCCCTCCAAAGGGGTTTTAGCCTAGTTATTATCTTTTGCTGGTGTGTTAGTGGGCAATATCAGTTTACATTCCCAAACATTCCTTTTGCCATTATTTGTAATAGTCCTGTGAGATTTTTGTATGCCCAAGGGGTCTGACAACAGCCAGGTGCTCCACATGGAGATCTGTTTTTACCATCATTGAGTCTGTCTATTATGACATGAAGAAAGAGAAAAAAACTGAGACAGGCTAAATCCAGAAGAACTGTGGCAATGTCTCCAAGATGCTTGAAGAAACCTACCTGCAAAACTATGGTACTGTAAAGAGATTTAGGCACTTGTTGTAAAAATTCTGTCAATTGGGTATGTCTTAAAAATAATATAATAAATTGATCTTATTTTTCATTTAACTTCTATTAACTAAATCAAATCAATATTTGGTGAGACCAGCTTTTGCACTTAAAGGAGTTTTTGATACACTTGCACGTCATTTTTTAGATTACTTTGCAGGTGGGTTTCCTGAAACATCTTAAAGACATAAGCCACAGTTCTTCTATATTTAGTCTGTCTCAGTTTCTTCTTTTTCTTCATGTCAAAATAGATGGACTTGATGATGGTGAGACCAGATCTTTGTGTTTTCAGACTCTTTCTGCATACAAAGATCTCACTGCAGTACTACAAATATTGGCAAAAGGACTGTTTGGAAATGTAAACTTATATTTTCTACTGACACATTACATCAAAAGATTTAATTAACTGGCTTAAAACCATTTTTGGGGAGATAACACTAACAATGCCTAAGACTTGTGCACAGTACTGTTCTGTATGTATTTATTAACCTTTACAAATTTTTATTTACAGTATTTGTATTGTTTTGCATCTCCAAGTATTGCTCCAAGCAGCTAGTCTTCTAACTATCACAAAAAAGAGAGACCATAATACTCATGTGCTGATCTCATTAGTGAGACATAGTGGAAGAACTAGTGCAATGGATCTAAGGCGAATGATTTTCACATTCATTAACTTAATAGATATTTTTCTGCCTCACCACAATAGTCCACAATACTCTAAAAACTTTGGTGTTCTGAGTGGTTACTGGACTGGCTAGGTAGTTGCCATGGTGATACTTGATTCCTAGAAGTACTGGATATAGCTGGATAAAGACTAATAGCATGTGTGTGATGGAGTGATATATGATGCAGTCATAGAAGAGTATGTGTAATATGTTAACAGAGTAATAAATTAGTAATTTCATTTATGCTTGTAAGATAATAGTTTCAGCCTTAGACATCAAACTTTCTTATACACTTTCATCAAAGAATTAATACTAATTATTTTGATTGTTGTCTTATTTTAGTCATAATATTTTCACATAATCATTCACACATGGTTTGTTTTTGTGGGGCGATTCTGTCAACTTCAGAGGTCCTGACGAGGATCTGTCGGAGCCCAGACGGCAGCACCTATCCACATAAAAAACACGTATACCAGTCTGTTCCACTGTACTTTCATGTTAGTGTGAGAGGAGGGATAAGGAGTGTAAGGATTATTCAGAAAACATATGTAAACATTGGCAAAGTGAAGCTATGCTCTTACAAAAATTAACCATGGCTGTACTGTAGTAAAAGTGGAGTTACCATGTTTTTTGGTGGATTGATTACTGTTTTTGTTATTATTATTATTATTATTATTATTATTATAAACTATAGTTACTGTAGCAAAATTTGTGGCTACCATCACTTAACACTTGTAACCATGTTGTTTTGTTTTATTTGTACTAAATTCTCTTCATAATATAAAATAAAAAACAAATAATAAAGAGAATATTAGTAATATATATAAATATGTAAAAGAAAGTCTTTCTATGCCAAAGAAAGTCAGGGCACTCCACCGCCATGTAATAAAGCCTTCAGGCAACAGAGTCATAGCAAGATCACAGTCCCATCTACTCAAATGGAGAAAGACTGATATATATAAAATCACTTGCTAAAATCAGAATAAAACGACATATTTCTGACCAACACTTAACCTGTTAACTGTCACCGTTCCACAGGTGAAACACTATTCACTTTCATAGTTGTCATTTTCATCTTATTTTTATGAAAAAACACCCTCTTTGAGGTCGCCTGATCTACTGCACATGCACACAAGTTGGTAAGTGCCCCATAAGACTCCACATAGAGCCCTTCACCCAGGAAATATCAGTCTTTATCGACCGACAGTTGGCTTGTTTCACCGGAAGGCAGAACTTCAGTCACGTCTCACTGAGTGGTTGCATTTTCCCACATGATAATATTAACACTGCCGCATTTAGTTATTACCTACTATCTTTTATAAAATTTAAATACTGTAAGTTCTTTCTTTACATTCATCAAGTGTTTCTGTTGCTACATTTTATTTCAAATGTTTGTTTATTTGATCTAAACCACTTAATCTTAAAAAGCATACACGTTTTGCGCCAATCGAACACATCTATTGACACACTGGTAAACAAAATGAGGCGTGAATGATCACTCGCAGTGTGAAAGGATCCGTCGTTTTGATTCCAGTAATAGTTTACTGAAAATAGTTTACTTACAGACAGAGACAGAATGACTTAGTAATACTGATCAGAGAGACAGATTGTAACATGTGGAAGAAGGCAAAGAGGCAGTGGATCCATTTAATAGCAAAGATTTTGAGCAATATATCTTCTTGGTAGTATACTTGCAAAGTATACTTGAAGCCTAACACAGTCTCTGAGATCAGGGAGTTGAGTCATTTCAGCATTAAAGATGGCTGACTGCAGAAATGTCCGAATCCTCAGCACATGTTAAATAAACATTATCTGGCTATCATCTCCTCTTCATTACAGCTGTTGCCATAGTTACCTTTTTCAGAAATAGAGGTTCAGTGCTAGGTCTATTGGCTGTACAGTCTTTGGATGTTAGATGATGCCATTTATAGCCACTGCTGGTGACATGAACGCTAACATGCAAAGATATGTTAGATATCCTATTAATATCAGCAATTAAAGGCAAATCTATGCATATATTAACAGCAGGCCAAGCTAAAAATAATTTATCTACACAAAATAAAGTTCCTCTGCTTGGATGATGACATTCTGCACCATGAAATCAAAGTGTATCTTCTTGGTTTGTTTTATAGTGGGCTTTTAGCAGCACACTACTGTATAGGATATTCACATTTAAACCAATTATAAATCCTGGCTAAAGGGAATCCTGGGTTATCTGTTTTATGTATATAATCTAAGGTTTCACACTGTACATTATCAAATCATTGGTTAATGTTCTGTTTTGCATATTTGCGCTGTCAGCAGCCATGACTGCAAAAATACAGCAGTGTCGACTGTCGCCACCTTAAATAACTGATCGTCTTCAGGGGGAAAACTGTGATCAGTGGTCAAAACATTAATTTTACATTAATTTTCACATTGTCTACACTCAACAAATGGTGCTAAATAGCACTAAAAGTGGTTCTTTGCTTATAATCATATAGCGGAACCACTTTAAGTTCTATACAGCATCTCAAATGGTATACTAATGGAATACTAATGTAGGTCCATTAAAGGTGTCATATAGCACCTTAATCACTCCAAAGAACTGCTGAAGAACCACTAAAGAACCACACAGGTGTTTAACAGGTTCTTTATATGGTAGCAGTGCTATGTAGCACCTCTATTTGATGAAAACGGTGCTATATAGCACTTAAAGTGGTTCCCTATGATTACGAGCAAAGAGTGTTTTATAATGAAAAATATTATTGTTTTAGTGTTTGCTGACTTTATTTATGCTGTTATTGTTGTCCCTGTTGTGTTTGGAGTTGTTTTAAATGAATGGTGTTTGTTGATTGTCATCTCCATGATTGAGGTTTGTGTGTTCAGACTGACACACTGTGAATGTTCACTGGGTCTGCCAGTAACTGATGATGAACTGCACAGTTGTTAACTATCAGCTGGAGTGGCCTTCTGCCCACCAGGGAGCACTCCTTAAATCAATCCTCACAACATTTCCCATAAGGCTTTGCCGGACTCTTCACTAAACACTCTCACCTGTGTCTAGTTAATCTGGTTATCTCTGCTATCTTTACATAAACCCTGTTAACCCAGTCATGTATTAGCATGTATAGTGTTGGACTCGCATTTAATTCCTCAAGTCCGCGTGCTCGTTTATTCAGGAAGGAAGACTCAAAATACATCTTTTAAAAAGGATTTATTCTAACAAGCCAAAATATATTAAAGAATATACTTAAAGAAAATATTGCAGAATTCTGTCCCTAGTTATATAATCCTAAGAGTTCACCAATACGACCGAATGCCCCCTCTTTCCCTAAAACTCTCAATATTTAAAGTCTTCTTCTTTGACAGTCATGGACAGCTGCAGCATCTCTCCAAGGTCAGGGACTGACTGGCAAGCATTTCATACAAGCACACAAGACTATGACTATATAAGAGCAAATAGTGATTAATATTGTTTTACTGATTAATGTTATTATAATGATTAATATCAACACCAGAATATATGAGAGTAAATAATGGTTATTAAAGACACAAGAATATATCAGAGTAGATAATGATTAATGTTGAACTCTGTAAAAGAAAGTTAAAGCATTTATGAATACAATTTCCCTTTAATAGTAATAATAGTTTTCTGGAATTTTTCATTTGATGGATAATTGGTTAAAAAAATGATTTGATTCTGTTGCATAGAAGTGGCGGGCCTGACATTGAGGGTGAGTTCCTTTCCGCGGTCAAGATGGCTGTCCCTGAGTTTCCAGACCCCACCCCTGGGTTTTCAGACTCCACCCCTGGGTTTCCAGACCCCACCCCTGGGTTTCCAGACTCCACCCCTGAGTTTCCAGACTCCACCCCTGAGTTTCCAGACCCCACCCCTGGGTTTCCAGACTCCACCCCTGAGTTTCCAGACTCCACCCCTGAGTTTCCAGACTCCACCATAAAGTTCCCACCCAGCCTCCCTCTCCTGCCTGTCTGTTGTTTTCAGCCTGGCCTTCTGCCCTGTCTTCACTGGTTCCTCTCAGTCCCTCAGCTCATTCTGTGCTATCTGGGTGCTCTGATTCGCCTCAGGCCTTCCAGTTCCCAGCTCATCCTATGCGTGAGGATCCCCCTGATCGTTTACCTGTGGATGGTTTGCCTGTTGATTACTTACCTGTTTACCTGTGGATGGTTTGCCTGTTACCTGTGGATGTTATACCTGTTACCTGTGGATGTTATACCTGTTTACCTGTGGATGTTATAGGTCTAAAAACATTGCATGTTTTTACCAGTCTGTCCAGGTTTTATTTTCTGCAAATACATTTTTATTCAGAATTTGTGAAAATGTTGCCAGTAGTTTACAGAATGAAACATAAATGATAATTTTACCTAAACACAAATACATTCATTTTGGAGTGATTTTTTTGCTATATTTACATGTAAGATGGCACTTTAAAACATTTTACACTATACAATGACGTTGTATATGTTTATATTAGTAAATGGATTACCTAACAAGAACCAACAATGAGCAATGTATTTTTTTAGCTTTTATTTATTTAATAATTGTTCAGTATTTGTTGTTCATATTAGTTGATTGTGCATTAACTAATAACAGTTCACAGTTTTAGATGCAGTTACAATTTTAGATTGTATTTGGGAATATCAATTTATTTTATCTGTAAATAATCCTCAACCAGTTTTGTAGTGGAATTATTATTACCCTAAATAATAATGTAATATTGTCTATATAATGGCGTGTAGTGTCAGACATGAGATAGGGGTCGTGGTTACAGAGGTTATATAGGGCAGTAGTGCTGATGGGAGTCTGTTCATTCACTCATTGAAGAGTGATGCTGAGCGCAGGCAGTGAGCTGCTGCTGCGGGCCCGCGGACATCTGCACACCTAATGGAGCTGTGCCGATACTCAACACATTTCAGCTCATCGATCACATTTATTAGCCCTTCTATGATCTTTCGGGATGGACGACGACCTGGTGTGTGAATACGACTCCACATGGGACACGGAGAGCGACGGAGACGAGCTGGAAAACACCGGCCGCAGCAAGAAAACACGGCCCACATTTGTATGTTCATCCCTCTCATTGATCACCAAACTAATGCAGGATTATGGTCTTATTTTAACCGAGTGTTAAGACATACATCTTAAATTTATGACTCGGATCTTTGTGTTTTTCTTTGCGTTGTGTTTTATATTTTAATGTGACTGAAACGGACAGGCAGGCGCTTAGCCAACTTCGCATAAAACTCAGTGAGAGTCACAGACGATTGCGAGATCAAACAGATTTAAGTGGCAAGATTTCTGTAATCTGTAATCTATTTGATCATTATTCGAATTTTAGATTTGTAGCCCGTTAGCCTGTTATTTAACCAAAGGGCTGCTAACCGGAAGTGGATCATTCGCATCTGATCTCACGTCATCTGCTGCATGTCGCAGAGGCGCGGATGACGTAAAAACAGCTCGTTTATATTCAATGCTGCAAATTCTGCAGCTTTGTAACCATAACGTTAAACTGGTAACGGAAGATGTTTAACTTCTCTGTGTTTTTTGACTGTTTTCATTGTGATTTTCCTTCGCTAACTTCCTAATGTGTCACGTTCTTGGACGTACGTCATTGCGTACACTGCGCCAGTTTTTACTACTGGCGGAAGCGACGAGCGTCTCCATTCATGTAAATAATATCTGCTGGTGCTGCAAGAAGGTCAAGGGTAGCAAAACTCGAGGAGGTTCATCTTGAGATCACACTCGCATGCAAAAAGCGCTAGAAACCAAGAACTGGGCAGATATTGACGTACAACTGTCGCAATACATGTGCAATACAGTTTTATTTCCATTCCAATACCGATACTTGCAGATATCAACTGATCTCTTAAATTATTTTTAAGAATAGAATGGTAATAATATCAACTTAAGATTGCATTTAATTGCAATCCATGTGTGCCTTTACCCTCTTTTACTTCTCACTGTGTATGTCAATATCATAAGATCAGAAATAAATGAGAAAGGATCTCTTTACATCCTTTCAACATCATGTGGTGCTGCACAGGCTGAACTGCCTCTGATCTTTTGTGTAGGAGGTTAATAAAGATTTACTGATTTATTCTAATGTATACAATTAGAGTACCGACCCCCCAAAAAAACAAATTTGCAGGCAAATCATTATACTAAACTCATGCAAAAGCAAGCACAAATGCTTTCATTTATTCTTCTGTTTTATACGTTACATTATTTGATCTGTTAACCGCATCTGCTGATGCATTTTTACTAAACTAGAAATACAATATACAGGAACAATCCTGTCCTGTATTGATTACATAAGTGACAATGTGAGTTAAATCAATATCTACTATAGATATTTAGTGGATGGTAGCAAATGACTAAAATAAGAAACTAGAACCAAAGCTGTCCTAGACTATATTAGACGGTTATACTAGGATCAAACTGTGTTTCTGCTGTGTGACTGCTATGACTAAAACTAAATCAAAAATTGCTGTGAACTTTAACACTGAATGTGAATGAAAGTATATATAATATAATATTCATATGAAAGTAATAATCCATGAAATTATATTTAGCAATTTTTTAAATTATTTAAATTGTTTTCATGTTGTGATTGTACAGTACTTCTCTGTACATTATCATCTTAATATCTCAATGTGGTGTTAAAAAATGATCTGTGTGTTATTGTGTGTTGAGCAGTTTTAGGTGTGAAAGTAACTCCTTGCAATTTTAATTTTTTAGTTTAGGACACACTAATCCAGCAGAATATACCATGTAAAACTATGAACTAAATGATGCAGGTAATTGAAAGTAATGTTTGGTGCTTTTTTCTTTCCAGTGGTCCAACTCTTCATCCAGAAACCTCAGAGCAGCCAAGGACATGCAGAACTACAGGCACGGCTATCCGGTAAGAGCCTTTTTACCTAAAGTAAAAGACAGCGAGTTTCATAACTTTACAGTGTAACTTGTAAAACAATGTCATGTTTGTTTCACAGAATTTCAATGAAGAGGAATGCCCAGAAGAAAGAATGATTAATTTAAAATTCTATCTTAATGAGGTTAAGTCTTCCCCTGATGGTACGGTCCTTCATTTCTCTTGTTCTGACATCATCTCAAAGTCGAGCTTCATCAGACATTGAGCTCATATTTTGTAACGCTCTGTGTTCACTTTAGATGTATCGATTAAGACGTTTCACACCGAGTGGAAAACCGATTACAAAAGACTTGAGAGGGTTCATTCATACATTCAGTGGTAAGAATGATTTAACTCTCACTTCGTGTTTGGCAAACCTTTTAACCAGTTAACCCTTTAGCTGGTTTTTATATTTATTCACATGTTTAAAAAGGTCTTTGCTCCTAGGTTGTTTCCTTTGAGAGAGCCTGGGGTAAACTACATGGCTGCAGAGCTCACCAGGAAGGAAATCCAGGTGAGTCAATGACTGATATGGACCTGAAGTCATACTGTCGCTGTAGCCCTGTGTCTGAAATCGTGTACTGTGACGGTGTGTACTGTCACAATTAGATTACTGTCCGTTAGGGATTTTCTGGTGCTTGCTGTTACCGGTTATACTACTTGCCCACCGGCCACCGTCGATAAATATAGTTCACAGAAGTGATGCACGTCTGTTTCATTCAGCACGAGTGACACTGATCAGCAGGAGTCACGTGACGTTAGGCCAGTGACACGTACTTCCTCTCAAGTGAGGTGCGACTGACAGGCCGATGATGGATAAGAGCTTGTTTATTGTTGTTGTGATTTTCATTAAAATAATGTAGAATAAAACTTTGCAAAAGCAAAGCAAATGGTTTTCTATACGTAGCAAAGGAAAGCTGTAAAGATCAAATGTTAAAGATGGATTGCAGTTTATTTACTGTTACACCAGTGTTGTCACAAGTTTATTAATCGGTGGGGGAAAATTATCACCGGCACATTCCACGTAATAATTTATAATAATGCTGTTAAACAAGTACATGTGAACCACAAGAAATATACACAATATCCCATAACAGATGAAGGCAGGTTGGGGACTGTTAAAGCTCTAATATCGCTCTGGTTAACTGGCTTTAATCTGGTTAACAAATTTGTTGAGATCTTTTCTAACATTAATTTCTAGTAGTCGTTTTGCTGGATAAACATTTGAGATGCACATCATTTTATTGTGCTCTAGTTAATTTTCACATTAAAATGATTGAACAATATGTACTTAACCCTAAACCAAACTCTAATCCTGTACATGTACTTACATATAGTAAATTCATGTAACGTGTAACAAAGACACGTTAAAATAAAATGTTGCCCAAAATTCTTCATTTGATCTCCATTTAATTGCATCTCTATCTCAAAGAAATAATTGTGAAATTGTCTTTTGCACACTTTTTGAACGGGTTGTGCTATTGTCTGCAGGCCTTTAGAGAGAATGAAGAAGCCAAGAGTCGTCTTGTCGACTCCTATGAGCTCATGCTGGGTTTCTATGGGATCCAGTTAGTAAACAGAGAAACGGGAGAGGTTAAGCGAGCTGAGAACTGGAGGGAGAGATTCGCCAATCTAGAGAGGTAAGCCACATCACAGTTCTGAGGCTGATGTGAATATGCCATAGTAGATTTTGTTGCCGTGTTTGTTTGGTTTTTCTCTACATGAATGCAAACCTTTAGGATGGCAAAGAAAACCTATGTGCATTTATAACATTTAAACAATTAGTTTAAACACAAATTATTATTAATTATTTCATAATGCTCTAAATAAAAACGAGGCAAATGATTAAAGCAAAGACATTACATTTCATGGATGAGTATTTGTTTTAATCCACAAACATCACAAACTAATTAATGTTTTTATTCAGAAAATATATTAATGGACATTTTTAAAAAGGTTTCTCCTGGAATAATTTTAGAATTTCTATCAAATATTAAATTGAAAACTTGTATGTAATTGTTATCATTATGGTTTGTTTTAGTATACTGATGGGGTTTTTTGTGTTTTTTTAAATACTGTTGATTGCCATGAATATAGCTATTGGTGCTGATATGCCGGTAAAATATAAATAAATAAATGAATAAATCACATGCTAATGAGGGTGTTCTGCATTTTTGTGAGAGGTGACGCATCAATAACGAGAGATCACAGAGAGACGGAAGGAGGAATTTCAACTTCTAAAACACAGTGCAGTTTATCAATATCAGTTCCAGAACAAAAATGAAACCTGGCAACCGTTTTATTTTGTCAAATAATTTTACCATGATTTTTACCAATGAGAAATGAGTTGATCTCATGTGAACTGTTTTACCAATGCATCGATCTAAACCTTGATGCATCGTTTCAACCTTTGAAATCGAATTGAATTGAATCGCTGACATGATAATCGAATCGAATTGAATTGTGAAACCAGTGCCAATTCACACCCCTAACAAATACGCCATGTTTGTTGGTGAGACATTCTGCAGTACACTGGCCACCTCTTTCTTTTAAGGTTGCTGGTGTAAAGGAATGTACTTTATGTGTATTGAAGAGCATGAAAACAATACACCCTTATCAGCCAGAGCTGATGATCATTGTCTAACAGCTAAAAAACAATGCCATCTGTTTAAAGGACTCGCATTTTCCCACAGTATTACTATAATGGTTTATCTGTTACTTTTATAGCCTTTAAACGGTTCCTACAGTCATGTTTGGTCTCGTTTCACAGCACACATACTGAATAGCCATGTTGTAAACTTGTTAAAGTAGAAATGCTTATTTAGCAGTGGTTGTTTGGATACTTTTTCTTGATCATTGGTTAGGGGAAATTACTAAAGAAATGACCCAAGATGGCATAAACGGGCACTGTCTTAGTCAGGCACCAACACAGTAGAATGGCTAATACCGTGCCGCTGCAAAGAGCATGTAACGTAGGATTGTCAGATTTTGCAGTTCCTCTCATGCACGATTTATATAACATGGCTTGCCTTCTTCTCTTTTACTTTCAGGAACATGCACAATAACCTCCGGATTACCAGGATACTGAAGAGCCTGGGAGAACTAGGCTTTGAGCATTTTCAGCCCCCACTTGTTCGCTTTTTCCTCGAGGAGACCCTTGTCAGAAAGACCCTTAGCAGCGTTAAACGCAGCGTACTCGACTACTTCCTGTTTGCGGTGCGTGACAAGCGCGAGCGCAGGAAGCTGGTCCGCTTCGCTTTTCAGCACTTTGAGCCCAAAGACAAGTTTGTTTGGTGCCCCAGAAAGATCCAGAAACGCTTCAAGAAAAAGTCAGAGAAGCGACAAAACTCTGTAGTTGGCAACGGAGAGGGCGTAGCAAATGACGGTCACGTCCGGCATAGAAATAAGGATGGAGAAACCACAAGTGAGCAAAAATGTAAGCCAGATACAAGAAGTCATGTTGAAGATGACTCCGTGATGAGCGTTGATGCAGAAAAACAGTCCTCGGAAGACCTAAAACCAACCCTAGATGGTTCCTCTGTAGATTTACCTCTTAATAATGGTACCAATAGTGATGATGATGATGATGAGATTGACAACTCTATCGCTGAACCAAGCGTTGTTAAGGGCCAGTGTGGGCCGGATGATAAAACCGAAGCCAGAGAGCTGACCGAAGTCACTAAAGCACCTGAACAAACACCGGAGCTTGACGCAGATCTGGAGGTGTCGGAAAACAACTGGGAATGTGCAGCCGGTTCGAGCACGGGTTCATCACATGGCAGCGAGTCTCCGGATGACACGGGTCTGATCTGTCCTGTCATGTGCCAGTCAGAGCGGAAGAAAGTTGATGAAGTAACCTCAGGCACAAATAAAGAAAGCACCGTGACTGATAGCCCTGAGAAGATTCCTGGACCTGACTTTAAAAACAGATCTGAAGCGACCGCTCATACAGAGACATCAGCTGAAATGATGAATGTCAGATCAGTCGAGAACCACGAGTGCAGTAAAATAAACTGCAACCCATCGAATGAATCAGAGAAGGAAGAACCAATGGACATTGTGGAGTTCAGACCTCAGTGTGAATGATTCCTCACACCAAGAACTCGAAATCTGACGGCACTAAAAATTACACTTTATAAACGTATAAAATAGTTGCAGATATGAATTGACTGTTGTATATATTTTTACAGAATTCATTAAAGGTGCACTATGGACACTGTGCACTATCTCTTTATTGCCTTCTGTGGTTCAAACACAAAATTGCAGGTCACTTGCAGAGTTCAATCAAAATACAAATCATTATTGTACGCTTATAGTGAATGGAGGTAAGGCATTTAAAAGTTTTGGATGCTGCATTTTTTGTGTACTGTCTTAATAATAAAACTGTAATGTACATTTTCCGTAGTGCACCTTTAAAATATCATTTTCTTTGTTTTTGTTTAATGTATGGAAATGCTATTGTCAATTGCAATTGGCAGGGCCAAATATACACTTCTTTTCTAACAGGTATATTCTAGTTTATTGTTTTGAATTATGGTTTTTCGAATTATGACAGACCTTTTTGTTTTTTAAGACTAAAGGAGGATTGTAACATTACATTCAGAGAAATATTTGTTAAAAAAAACATGTTAGATCCTTTTTAACAAAGTCAGACAGTCATGAAGGTCATTCATGTATGGCATAAAATAAAATATGGAGAAACCAAAAGTGAGCAAAAGTAAGCAATACCTAAATCAGGAAAAAACTTTTCAACATGACGACAAACCTGATATCTAGGATGAATCTGAAAACTATGTATTGCTATTATTAGGTTTTTCAAAAATAAATCTGGGCTCAAGCAGTGATGAGATTGTGACTTTCCACCAAAAAGCTAAAAAATTCTGAAAGATGAAGCACAGCAAGTTGGCCTGGGGCGATAAAAAAAAAAAACAGGGTTTTTAAAATATTGGATTTGCGGATAAGCTTTGTAGATGTATACGCTTCTCTGAACTTAAAGCAATGATTATAAAAAAGTTGCACTGTTACAACATTATTAGCAAAATCACACAATTGTTTATTGTAGCCTATTTTCACAAAATTAAAGACACATTCCATTATTTCGACAGTCTATCAATGTATTTATTATTAAAATGAAACTGTAGGCAGGTCAGATTTGATGTTGTTAGCGGCTGAAATTTGATTGGCTGCTGGCAGCCATATTTTTATTGCATTACGAAAACTGAAAATAGAGAAAAAATTAACAAAAAATAATATCGAAGAGATGCATTTTGTTTGGCATGACTCAAGAAGATCAAAGAATACAGCACCTAATATGTTTTAAAACACAATGGCAAGTCAGTCTAAACAGAAAAGGTAGGTATATTAGGAGGAAGTGTAATACTGTTAAATAATTGGGTCATTTATCAAATACCTGACAGATAGAAAAATGGCTTAATGTGATGCATGTGCCAAGACTAAACAAACATGACTTCAGATTGTTTCATTTATTTGATATAGATCTTCTTAATGTTCTGTTTTTATCTATATTCATTGTCTTTTTACAATGAATAAAACAGTTTCTTTGTTTGGAATCACTCAAATCTTCTGGTTCATATAAATGCAATAGAAAGACAAGTGATATGCAGCTACAGTGACATCATGCTTTGGTGTAAATGTTTGTGAACTTTCTAAAATGTTTATTTGTATTGTATGTTATTTAATTGCCTTCCTCTTGGACCCTTTATTTATTTTTCCTTTATATACTTAACTGCATAATAGTGTAATATGTGCATTTGAATGAACGATATTGAAGGGTAAAGTATTAATGTTTCTTGAATAAATAAAATTACCTAATGCTTTTGAAATTACTACCTAGTATTTTTATTTAAAAGCAATTTCCACTATTCCGAAATACACAGATCTATACTTTTTGGTAAATAAACTCATACTAGTATGACAGGCTATTGTAGATTAGTGAGAAAGTAATACAAAAATTTCAAACCTTTAGCTCAAAACAGCCTGAAACAACAAAATCTTCAGTTTTGTGATGGAACTGAAGCATTAGTTCAAAGCAAACAATTCATAAATGTTTTTCTCACTAGAGATAACTACAATATACTAAGTTACTGATTTGCTATATTGACAGATGACTCACACAATCGACGACTGACTTGTGGTTATGTTTTTTAACTTATTTGTTTTTAGATTTGATATTTTGTTTTCTCAAATTTGTAATTTCCAAATTCATCTTTTAATTTATTATTTTGTTGTTGTTAACCCTACTATATAAATGTTAAAAAAGAGTTGTACAAAAAGTTATAAAAGAGGGTCTCTCTCTGTCAACCTTTTATTGTCTACTTTTAGGGAAAGCATGTGCTTGAATTTTGTGCTCAGGAAAATTCTTCATATCTCTGTTTTTTTGTTATTTTAGTTGTCTTTTAACAGCTCTTTCTGACCTCAGACATCAATAAGGAATTTTTAGCTAAAGAACTGAATGTTTCTTTCTTTTTATATAGTTACAGTAGAATACTGTTTTTTAAGCATATATGTAACAGGTTTACAGACACAGAGAGATGTTCAAACCCAGCGGGTGTCAATGCTTGGGACTCTTTATTTTTCTGTATTAATATCGTCTATATCTCTTCAACCAGAACTGAGGAAAATGTGACATCTGAAAAGAGCTTGGATTTTAAGGTAGTATTCAGAGGAAAATGTCTTTCTTGGTGTATCTGCTTAGTTGTGAAATAACTGTACATTGGCAGTCATATATAAACTTCTTTGCTGTTCTGCTTTGCTACTGTAAGAACATTGATTTAATTGAATATTGGGAAAGGTAAGAGATACTGAAATGTTTTATTTCATATCTACTGTGATGTAATATTGATGTAATACTGATGTTCAATAAGCTTGTATTTAAGCTTGAAAGATTTCCATGTTCTTTTGTTGTTCTGTTGTTTTCTGTTAAAGTTCCCTGAATACATGAAAATGCATTCTGAAGAAGAAAACAGCTCATTTTAGTTATTGTTATTTAATTGTTTTATAATGAAGCCTATCATGTTCTTTAACAGAGTGAGCACTGATCAGAACATTTTAATGAATCTTTCAAACCTTTTCCAATTCTGGGAGAATCCCCAAAACAAGAGACATGAAAGTATGTGGATGAAATGTTTTAAAGCTCATGCAGGAACAGAAAATGCAAAGGACCATCAATTTCTCCTTAAAGAATTGAGTTCTCGTTTTTGAGCATGTGTCATAATCAATAAAAAAAGAACATTTCTAAATACATTGTAGCTGTATCTCACATATCTTTGGGTATTGAGTATATGAGTATATTGAACATCAAATTTCAATGCACACACGACAAACAAACACATTAGCAAAACCATTAGTGTATAAAGCTGTAATCTCTTCTTTGGTGTGTTTGTTCTTTCCCGTGACCTCCTCAAAGATGACTTTTCACATTATAGTATGTGGTGGAATTCAGAGCATGTCCCGCAGTGAAACTCTTCTTGCTTGAGCTGATTTCCACCCCCTCCGCCAGACTGAGCTCTGCCCCTTCACATCCACTCTTGGCTTTATCTTCATGTTGAGAGTCATTCAGCAGCGGTAACCCGGCGCAGGGCACAGGACTGTGGGGAGATATAGCAGCCATGGCCGTGTTATCAGCTCTTCAGCTACTCTTTCTGTGCCAGCTCTTAACGTCGTCTTTTGCTCAGGTAAGACACACTAGAAAGGATGATTCTTGATAACCTGTCGCTTCAGCTCAAGGTTTGCGTTGTGTGTGTGTGTTGTCTGAAATATTATCCAGCCGGAGAGTTATGTACTTATTTTGGAAAACAGTAGTATCTACACACACCCGGTGTGTAACTTTATACGGTTAAATTGATTCATTTATTATTTGGTTTATTTATTTACATTTTTTATTTGTTTTGCATTTTACAATTTGCTTTATGTAATGGTTTTAGAAAGCAAATTGTGTCAAAGGAGTTTCACAGAAACACATTTTGGCTCATAATGGAATGAATGAAATCTGCGGAGAAACCTGACAGTTCTCTGTCTACAGAGTATGAATAAAGTGCTGGTCATACATAGATGATTTATAAATACTAGTCTTATATACATGAAGTATAGTATGCCTGATAGAACAGAGAAGGATATCAATTTTACATTTTTACGTTATGAATTGTAACATCATTTAGAGTGTGCTTGTATTGTCCTATGTAACATTTTTTTTATTTGGGATGGTTTGTGTTATAACAGAGGCCAGGTCCACGTGGTGCACCTGGACTGCCGGGACCACCTGGACCCCCGGGGAAAGATGGCATCGATGTGAGTAAACATGTACACCAAAGATTCTTCTTTATGGAAAATAATTTGCATTTTTTTTTTTTTCTTGTTTTTGATGAGAAAGTAATGAGACTAATAAAATAGATATTTAACATTTTGTAAAAAGAGTTTAAAGTTACTGTTGGTTTACTGTAGATTAAAATAATCTAAAACAACAAATCAGTTTTATAGAAAAACCTGTAACATTTTAGCAAAATAAACTGTATAAAATTTTTAATTAATTAAAAAACATATTCTAATGATCAATAGTTTTCTGCGAAACAGTAAGGAATTCTTCCTGTCTTGGATGGTTTTTGTTGTGTTGTCTGGTCACAGGCTTTAATATTATTTGTAAAGGGGGAAAACACTTTCAGGAATTTACGAATGTAAACTGTGAAGAACAGTGAATGTTTTCTCAGTAAATGAAGCCGTGTTTAGCACAGGCTATAGAAATGCTGTGACAGAGGGACCATTCATTCAGCCTGCTGAAATCAAACACAACCTTTCCCCAGCCCCCTCCGCTCTTCTCCTTTACCTTAGCCCTCAGTTTTACTCAGCTCTGAGGGTTTCCTTCTGGAGACCAAAAAGCTGGTTATATCTGCATTATTATCATGAACTAGTGCCTAATCAACAGTCTTTATTCATGTTTTCTTTGTAGGGTAAGCCGGGTCCTGCTGGCCTTCCTGGAAAATCTGTGAGTGTCTCTGAATCTTTGTTTTTTTTTGGCTTAATTGTTCTGTTATGTTAAACATTTGAGCTCTTCTAGATTTACATTTATTACGTAAGAGCTTTAAAGAAGAATACATGAAGCAGGTGGCCTGGTAAAGTTTTCGCCTCATCAGACACACTTTTTCTTTTGCTATCTGAAGGGACCAAAAGGAAAATCTGGTAAACCAGGAGCACCTGGAAGCCCAGGAATACCTGGCCTCCCTGGAGTGGATGTAAGTTTTAACATTTTTAGAACTACACCACAATGCATTCATGAAATGTTCCTCATTTCTAATCCCACAGCTTTTGTTAATAAAAGAAAAGAATTGAAGCACTGCTAAACACTCACACATTATTGTTTTTTTGCATCTTATTTGACATGTTTTCTAGGGTTTGACAGGTCCTGATGGTCCCGCTGGAAAAGACGGACCACCTGGAACAGCAGTAAGTGTCTTTATTTATGCTGTTGACTTTTCATTTCTCCAATAACAATTTAGGTAACAGCACACTTCTCTGAGATTCATGGAGGTTTTTTACTACAGTATGTTTTCAGCTATTAAGATCTCCAAGATCAGATCTCTTTTCACTTTATCTGTTTGTGAATATGTTGGGTTGTTAACTGGTGTGGACACTGTGCACAGTTAGAGCAGTTTTAATGAGGATCAGCTGACTTAAGTTTTATTGAGTTGTAGTTTTTTCTAATGTGGTGAAATGTGAAATGACCGCAGCTTTTCTGTTAATCTGTTCTGGGAATCAGTGAAACCCAAATACTCTGTGTGACTGATGGCAATGAGCTGCACATTGTTTGTGAAAACACTTTACAATACGGTTGTGTTTGTTAACGTTATAATAAATGCATTAGTTACAGTATAGTTTATTAGCTTTTCTTGTTCTTTGTTATTCTATTGTATTGTGAATTAACTAATGTTATCAGATAACTTTTGATTTTAAAAATGTTTAAGCAAATGATTAAATTTAACAATGTGTTGATCATTTTAGTTCATAATAGTTAATGCATTAGCTAACATTAACAAGTGCAATTGTAACCTGATAACTACCGCAGAAATTCAGTATAGACATGAAAATGCACAATCTGAACTATCATTTTTACATTTTTAGATATTAGATTTTTTTTCAAACATTTTTAAGTCTTTTTAATTGAGATATTCTTATACATTACAGTAACATTAACATTTTTTGTACATGTTTATTGTTATGATACTTCAAATATTCAAATATTTCATTTTGAGTCTCATACCTTTCATCAATGTATAGTTTGCCATGATGAAGATGAAATATGAAATATTAAAGTAAATAGGGAAATAACATTGGTGTTCCTCCTGAGGAACGGTGACACTTAACAAGATGAAAGTGTAACTTAGTTTTTTCTATGGTAGTGATCATAGGGATAAACACTATTTAATCCATTTCATATTTCTAAATATGATATTTATGCATTTATTTCATTCAGTCATGACAGTTCTCATGTTAATGGTCATGACTTGGCAGAACTCGTGCTACTGCTATAACATGCGATGAGAAGTGATGCTGCTGCAGTGCTGGTGCCACACTGCTTACAGCACGCTAACAACACTCTTTACATGTAGATGGTCATGGGCAGAGAAACCAACTGGTTCGAGTCACGCTGAGATGAAAGCTGATTGGCTGGCACGTCTTAAGACTAGGAACTATCAGTCTGCGCCTCTAGAATCACAAGACTGAACACTGACACATGAACTTTTTTCCTTTTTAATTTGATTAGTTAAGGTGAATTCAGTGAAGTAGTATTATGATTATTTGGGGCATTTCAGGTTTAATGTTGATGCGTCTTTATACTATGAATAAAAAACTCATTTGTATTTTATTTTTACATTTTGCGTATTAGATGATTTGTGTGTGTTGTTTCAGGGCGACCCAGGACCTTCCGGACCAGCTGGATCCCCTGTAAGTGTCTGCAGTAAACCTCATCTTGCTTAACAGCACAGTACCAGATCATCTGAACAATGTTTACTGTACTGCCAGTCTTAAACATCTTACTTTAAGTCATGCAAATACTTCCAGCATACACCAGAGGTTCACACTAAACATTCATTAACATCACCATATTTACACACACTGACACAGAAGGTCTTATTATGTGTACAGCAGCAGGAAAACAGTATGGTCTCATGGCAAACCTTAATCTTTTAATCTCTTCCTCTGTTTTTCTTAGGGCAGAGGCAGACCAGGAGCTCCAGTGAGTACAACCTGTCCAAAATAATCATTCACGACAGGGCTCAGCTATGCATGTGCATTTATTCATGAGGGACATTGTGTTCTTGAGAACAATCTCAGCGTTGTTAGTGTGCTTAATTGTTAACTTTGATTAATTTTTCTTAGAATACAAGTTTTTAATTGCTTTTAATGGGTCCAACAAAGATATTCAACAAGGGAAAGTTGTGCTTTGAATTTGCATGTGTTTTCTGATCTAAGGGTCTTTCTGGAGCTAATGGACTTCCAGGTGGACCAGGACCTCAGGGCCCGCCCGTGAGTATCTGTTTAGAGATGATTTTTACAGTCCCACAATACACATATAGAAATTTGAAAGCATTCAGAAGTGCTGTGATGAGTAACACGGGTGTGTGTGATGATTGTAGGGACTCGAGGGTCTTCCAGGACTTCCCGGTCTGCTGGGCCCAGACGGACCACCTGTAAGTATCACATCCACCCATCAGCAGCGGATACAGAAGTACAGTATAAAATATTACACATTCATTTTAAATTCATTGTGTTTCTTCATTTTTTTAGGGGCTTCCAGGAACACTTCCTGAAGGCAGTGGAGACCTGCTGGTATGTGAAGATGCTTGACAGTATTTTGCATGAAATCTGAAAATTCATGAGTGATGAGCTTCGTTTTAGATCCCTGTTTGAAAAGACATTAGCAGTTAATGTTATCTTGTTGGAGACGATCAATTGTCAGCAGTCTTGTTTTTCTTTGCATGCAGATTGATTGCATCATTGTCTTGTTTGTAGTGTCCGTCCATCTGTCCTCCGGGTCCTCCTGGACCTCCCGGGATGCCTGGATTCAAGGTACTTAATCACAACAACGCTTCATTGGTATTTACACGTCTGTCCACTACAAAAGATATTTCAGTGATCACTAAACTAGTTTTGTGTTTATTTAGGGTCACACGGGCCATAAAGGAGATAAGGGAGAGGTGGGGAAAGATGGAGAAGCGGTAAGATTTAACATGAACAGTTTATAATATATTAGATACTGTATTGTAAGTGCTGTCAATTAATGTGGTTTGGTTTATGTTTGTTCTCTCATCAGGGTGATCAGGGCCCTCCTGGTCCTCCCGGTATCCCTGGTACAGTGGGTTTACAGGTGGGTTACAGGTGGGACTAACTCACACCTCCAGAGCATCAGAAAGCCAATGGAAATGAAATGCTGTTTTGGTGTTTTAAAGATTATGGAGACCTATAAATGTTAGCAAACAGCAGAAGCCGTTGGAATGACAATGGACAAGTGTAGACTGAAAATGGACGAAAATATTTGAATGAACATGAATTAGATCAATTTTGTTTTGAATGTATTTCAGGGTCCCCGAGGTCTGAGGGGGCTGCCGGGTCCAGTGGGAGCAGTAGGAGATCGAGTAAGTCCTCCGTTATGTCGCAGTACACTTTTTCACCTCACAAATCAAAGCATCAATGCAAACACATACAGCTTAGTGGCCGACAGTGTCTTTGATGAGTGTCATCTCTCTGTAGGGTTTGCCTGGCTTCAGAGGAAAGCCTGGCATCGCCGGTGTCATCGGAAAAACAGTAAGTGTCCTCTTGTATTTTGTTGTCCTAAATATTTAACTGAATGTGTGTGTCAGACGTCAGACGTGAATCTCATTCATAAATATGTGTTTCCAGGGTGACACAGGTGAAAAAGGACCTCACGGTTTTAAAGGGCCCAAAGGAGAGATTGTAAGTCAATGAGATAAATGTTTAGCATCATTTTAATATAATAAGTGTAGTTCAAATATATGTCATATGAATATGAATGTGATGTCATCTTTTCAACAGGGAAAAACAGGCCCAAAGGGAGTGCCGGGAGGCGTAGGACCCAAAGGCGAACCCGTACGTATCTATTATTTCAATTGTGTCTATTAACGAAAGGATTAGGGATTTCCTAATATGTGATGGTGTTGAATCGCAGGGCATGCCTGGCCGTGATGGGAAGGACGGAACTCACGGACTGGACGGTGAAAAGGTGCGTAACACTTGAGACACTGTAGTGGTATGATATATAAGTATGATATATAATGCTGATGGATTATGTGTGTTTGCAGGGTGATGCTGGAAGACCTGGTGTATCTGGTGAGAAAGGACCCAATGGATTGCCTGTATGTATTCTCAACTCTTCATGACACATGGTAGCATTGCGTGCATTGATGTTCGCATGATTCATTTGTATCTGTGTGTTATTCAGGGTTTGCAAGGAAAAGCTGGTGCAAAAGGGGCCAAAGGAGGAGTTGTAAGTCCTCTAATTGATATATTATATGTAGAAAATGTTTTATCACTATTGTGCCTAAAACACTTCAGTAATGTCAATGAGCACATAATAAAGGTCAATAATGATTATAGTTAATTCATAGAGTGTCATAGATAGTTAGTAGTATTGTCAGTCATCAGCACAATGCAGGATGCAATTCAACCAGATGAATCATTTGAGTAAAGGAAGTGAATTTCATGTTATTATTTGGTGATGGTAAGCTATGTGAGCCAGACTACAGGCTGAGATTGACAGACTTGAGATGAGACTAGAATCTGGTCAGCATCTTTGGTATTAAATCGCCCTCATACGATAGGATAGGAGGGTTGATTAAAGTACATTTCACAATCTAATAAGGGTCATTATTCTTTTCTTTCTATGATTAGGGAAATCAAGGGGAGATGGGAGAAGCCGGACCATCTGGAGAGCCAGGTATTCCTGTATGTATCGGATTTAAGACTGGACCTGCACTTTCTTATTTCTTTTAGTTAGGTTAAAATGAGAGTATATCGTTACACTGTATGATGTTTTCAAATGTTTTGTGCTGATTAAATGGTATTACTGTACTATACTGATCATTGACAGGGTGATATCGGCATCCCCGGGGAGAGAGGAGAGGCTGGACCCAGAGGTGTAGCTGTAAGTAATCACAAGAATAAACACTGTATAGAGATTGTCTGTTTTTACCAAGCCATAGACTATTCTGATATGTACTCTTGATGTAACACCTCTCACATCCTTCCAATCATATCCAGAAGCCAGGACAAAGTCAAAGTGCCTAAACATGCTGTATGGTCCAGAAGGATACAACATATGACACTTGTTTGTGTGTTTTAGGGTGGCATTGGACTGGTAGGAAACGCTGGTCCACAAGGTGTAAAAGGATTCCAGGTCAGCCGTGCATATTATTATTCATTTTAATGTGATAAATGTTTTTCTAATCAGGAATCTTGTCTGTGTTCATTTGACATGTCATTAGTTGTTTGATTTGTAATTTAGTTGTTGTGCTGGTTTGCTCCGCCCAGTGAAATGTCATTGGTCCAAATACGCTGTCATTGCTGCACGTCAAATGTTAGAGAAAACAGTAGTGTCAATGATTTGATAACAGTCTTGCATCCAGTCCACTGTTTTATAAAGTTTTATTTTTCGTACAGGGTGTTAAAGGTGCTCTTGGTGATCCTGGTTTGCCTGGCCCGACTGGACTCAGAGGCGGGTTTGGTGAGAGGGTAAGTAAAGACCGTCCTAAAATAACACTTTAATGATTGACATTCGACACAGTGAGGATGAAAATACAAGAAAAATGCAATTTCAACATTGTGTGTGTGCAGATTTCTGATGGTCAAAGTCTTGACCACCTACATTCCTCACAATTCACATGAATTATAAATCATACAAAATTATGCAAATGAATGAATGCAGAAAGGTTTGTGTGAGGGTTAGGTTTAAGGGTAGCATGACTCTTACAACATACAGTTTGTACACTATAAAAGACATTACGTCTATGGAAAAGACATAAAACATGACAAACCCCAACATGTTTAAAGTTTTCGTTTGTAATAATAAATTCTACAAACACATCACACAGTATCAATTCTACATTGTCTGACACAAAGACATACAAATACAACTTCTACATGCATTATAATTACAATGCATTATACTATACAGTATTTTTATTATAAGTATTTGCAATCCCTTTGAATCCATGACCTTGACATTACTAATGTCATGCTCTACCAACTGAACTACAGGAAAGGTTCAAAAGTGGTCTTGCTATTTAGAAACCATTCTCAGCACCTTAACATTGTGGTGGTCATTTTTCACTATGATTTCTTTAAAACATATACAAATTTCATGGTTTTACTTCATCTTAGCCAGGTCCCGCCCCAGGCATCACATTAGATCTACAGTAAAGTCAGAACAAAGTCTCGCTCTGTTCAGACCTCAGGGTGCAGAACAAAGACTGTCTGTATTCTAGAGCCACAGGCATCCGCTGATAAACACACACACACACACACACACACACACACACACACACACACATCTGTTGTTTCTCTCTCTCTCTCTCTCTCTCTCTCTCTCTCTCTCTCTCTCTCTCTCTCTCTCTCTCTCTCTCTCTCTCTCTCTCTCTCTCTCTCTCTCTCTCTCTCTCTCTCTCTCTCTCTCTCTCAGGGTCCATTTGGGGCTAGAGGACCTAAAGGAGACATGGTAAGAATAATTAAGTTACAGTGTAATAAAATAACATCACATGACATTGAAATAACTCAGTATGCTCTACATTCACTGAGCTCTTGTTAGGGACACTATACTAATCCTTTCATCTCAACATCACTTTAAGATTCTGCTTCATGTTTATATAACTGCATCAGAACAGATTTACATAACATAACTGATTTACTGTAATCAGAGCCTGCATGTGAAAAGATCGCTGATGAACCGTAAACTGATTGTCATTTTAATGAAACCTGGTGAGGACCGGAGACGACTAGCTTTGTTTGTGACATATCTGCATGGTTTTAAGCATTGCGCTGCTGTCATACAGATGACTGAGGAGATAATCACATGATTACATGATGTACACGTGCTCAGTGATTGTATGTTGTTTTGTTGTTACAGTGGTGTGTGTTTGTGTGTTTTAGGGTGTGGCTGGAAGTGATGGTTTACCAGGAGAGAATGGAGAGCCAGTATGTAAATCATTGCTATAATCTAATTAAGATGTTAAATACGTCATATCTGAATACATTAATAAACATTCGGTCTCGTTCATTAAAACATTATATCACTATAACTGTTTATTCTTAGTTTATGTTGAATTGTGATTGGCTCTTTTATATCCCATGAGATTTGATGGAGTTGTGCCATTTAATTATCAACGTCTCAGATGTTTCTCCTTAAATTGCCAAGGAGCAATAAAACTCAGGCAACTCTTATATTACATTAAGAGTTTGGAGCTGTAAAATGAAATATCTGATATGCAGGAGACTTTCCATTTGCTCCTCTTTTTAATATCAGAATTAAAAATAATGGAGACATTATCTGGGATATCTCATCTTTCCTATGGTAACTAATGTTAACAAATGGAAACTTATTGTAAAGTGTTACTAAATATTCATGAATATCCATGAGATTCATGAGATATCAAAGACTGACATTATTTCTTTGTATTTTAGGGTCCATATGGCCCTGTCGGACAAAAAGGAGAGGTGAGTTCAATAAAGAAAAATCTCTTTGTCCCTCTTTTCATAACACCTTATGCATCAGCAAATTCTTTAGATTGATTTAACAAAAGTGAGTAATCAACATAATCTTATCATCGCTTTAACTACATATACATTTCTAAAACATCATTATAATTGTTTTGTTTTATAGTTGTTTTGTTTTCTTTTAGTTTTATATTATTGTAGTGTATTTGCAGAACTCTACATATTACATATAATACTAATCATCTGATCATGCTAATCATCGGTCCGTATCCCAAACTTTTCTCCTTTTAGTTAAATATGAACACATGAATATGTGCGACCAAACAAAACTGATACCTGCAGTAAAACGTTTTGCCGTTTTCACTATAGGGTGGTAAGCGTGGTGAACTGGGACCGAAAGGAGTTGTAGGACCACAGGGAGAAATCGGAGGAAGAGGTGCATCTGGAAGACCTGGATCAATGGGATTACAAGGAGAACAAGGTCTTCCAGGAGTTGCTGGAAAGACTGGTGTCCCCGTGAGTAATACACTGATAATATACTGTATGTTACTGCCGACTGTAATACACATAACAGGTTAATAGGACTTTCAATGATTGTTAATTACGTCTCAGGGCAAACTGGCCAGTGAGCAGCACATCCGGGAACTGTGTGGACCGATGATTGATGGTAAGACACTTAATTACACTTAAGTCTACCGTACATCGTTTTCAAAACTATTGTATGAGCTTACAGTCTTCTGATGTCCATCTCAGATCAAATTGCTCAGCTGGCCGCTAACCTGAGAAGACCTCTGGCTCCTGGTGCCGTGGGGCGGCCGGGACCTCCTGGATCTCCAGGGAAACCAGGAGAAGTTGGATCCATTGGTCACCCTGGAGCACGCGGTCCACCGGGCTATAGAGGACTGCCGGGAGATCTCGGTGATCCTGGTCCCAGAGGTGAGCAAGTCATGTAGTGTGTGAAAATCTATGAAATAAAATCAAAACATGAAGCGAAACTATGGCAGAACAAGAATACCAAAGATGGGACAACGGTATCAACGAACAAAAAGCAGAGCAGCATCATTTAGTTTGGCTTTTATCAGTTAAGCTGGTTTCTTACTTTAAATGATGTGTAGATGTAAAGTTTACTCGACTCTTTTACAACTTATTTGTTGCTAAAACAGCAACACTGATAGCTTGAGTTAGTTTCTTCTGTCACTGTCAATATGCCTTCTAGGATGTCCAAAAATTCATTTCCACATTTTTCATTCTGCAGGGGATGTTGGTGAGTCAGGTGATAAGGGTCCAGTTGGCAAAGCCATTGAAGGGCCCGTTGGAGACCAGGGTGATCAGGGTATGTACAGCCTTGCCGTATATGTGCTCATGCCTGCACCTACTCATACAATGGAATTGAAGTCATTTTATTTATATAGCACATTACAAATTCAGATAAAAGCATAAAGCGGTCCTGCAGATTAACAGTGGTGGACAATCTTAATGTAGCTATACTGCATTGTACATCTTGCCTGCTTAGTTAAGAGCAGGGACAGAATCAGATGCTTCTCTATCCACTTCTTTTTTTGTGGACCTTGATGAAGTTTCTCAGATTCAACGTCTTAATCTCTGCGCCCAACAGGTCTGCCTGGAGTACAAGGCATAGTGAAAGATGGACGTGATGGTGCACCTGGGGATCCAGGAGAGTCAGGAGAAGCTGGACGAGCAGGCCGTCCAGGACACCAGGGATCACCTGGAATCTGTGACACATCAGCATGCCAGGGTGCCGTGGTTCACGGGAAGTCCTCCAATCCCAAGGACCACTAAAAAGAGACAAGAGCGGAAGAAATAACAGAATTTCCTTTCAAAAGTGTTTTTGAGAGGAATATGTATCTGAAGAAACGTTTGTGGATCATCACAGTATTTCAGAGATGAACAAACGAGAGCAGAACATGTGAGACTTCCACTCAATCAGCATAAGTGAAGAACATCCTCAGACTTGAAACACTAGCACGTGTCGATACGACGAAAGACTAAATACATCACCGAGCGACGGAGGAAGCTGACTGATGCGTGAAAGCAACGGCAGTGAAAAACTGGAGACTTGATCAAGAACAACAAATGTAGAAATATTCGATGTTTTACTGCATCAACATTTTCATGTATTTTTATGCAGATTGATTTGCTGATTTTTTGCTGACATTCACTTTCCTTACATGTGTCCAAAATCACTCTTTGAAGAATAAAAAAACGCATCGATTGGGATGCTTCAAACCCTTGTAAAAAATCTTCAGGGTCTGACCTCATCCACTTGATACTGGTGCTGTAACGAATAACTCGACATTATTTTAAATACTATTTATTTCAAAGTTACTCTTGTGTGTACAGTAAGTTTCTACAGCACGATGTAAAAAATAATAAAGACACTTTTCAGTAAATAATTTCTCTCTGAACATTTCAATAATACATCAATAATCAATGTTGGTCTCAATAAAAAAAACATTTTATGTAACACAAAATACACACATTAAGATGTTGAATACATCAGAACATGCGTTTGCTCATTTTCACCTGAAAGGTTAAACTACTTTGCACAAAACATATCTTTTACTTGTTGTCAACTTACATACTGTACAGGGCCTTCTGTATGACAGCGTGTGAAAACATTTCTATATTTTTACTGCATCAACATGAACAAAACATGTAAAGCACAAGAAACACAAAAACACTGCTCTCGTTAACATTGTATCACATATAAAGAACATGTGTCTGCATTTATATCTGTATGAAAGGTTTAAAGCAATATTTCAGTGAAAAATGAAAATGAATCCATGATTTACTCAAGCCATGCGAGATACATGTGTCCATCATCTTTCAGACAAACACAATCAGAATTATATTATAAAAATGTTCTGGCTATGTGTAAATACCTGTTACTATATTCTTTCCCCATTTTCTCGCTGAAAACAAATGATACACATTAGCAGACATCTACAGTATTATATAGATAATGGTGTTGCACAGTGTGTATTTTGTAGATCTAAATATAGTTGTAAATTAAGGTAAAGTAAAAGGTTAGTAAGATAAAAGCAGATAAAAAAACAAAAGCTTTCATTCAAAAAACTATCAAAGTTTGTGATTAGAGGGATTCCTCATTAAAACATGTTGAGCTTCATTGGTTTTACAGTAAGTAATGGTGAAAAAAGCTTCGTTTACAAAGAGATGCATGAAGCTTAAATATACTGTGGACCAAGCATCATCAAGAGTCATTTTTATTGTGCTCACATTAAGAAATGTTGCATGTGTTTTGTGGCAATGTGACCATTTAAGCCTATATTTAAAACTAATAATAATATAATATAATAAAAATAATCAGCTCTACAAAACAATTTATGTATTTATTTGTAAATTAATGTATAACGAATCACAAAACATTTAGTGTTTGTAGTTCACATGTCTAATCTTTTTGTCAGTCTATATTTCAGTAAGTCTAGTTGGTTGACATAAAGATTAGCTTTGTGCGCAACTTCTTAAGAAAGATCATTTACATTTATGCAAATGAAATCATCATTTCATCTAAAGGAAAATGATATAAAATGAAAAAATGCTAATGTCCACTTACACTATACCAACTGAATTCAAATGAGAAACCTGTAGAAACACAGGATTTAATGATTAAATGATATTTTGACCACTAGGAAATGTCTCTGGTTTTCATTTCATGTAACAGTAAATAAAAATAGCTCACATGTGAGTTAACTTTTTATTTTTACACTTACTGTACTATTGCTTGTCTGTCTATCCTCATGATTCTTGGGTGCACGATTTTCTCGTCTGAACCAAATGACACTATGTATGGAAGGAGCTGATCTACATCGCGTAAATGCATGTCTATATTGTACACATTTTTGCTTCATACTGTCATAATGGCCAGGAACATTTTGTGATCAGCATTAGAATCTTACCAGAGGGTTATAGATTATTGAGAAATGAGGTTTGTAAATATAGTGATGTATTACAATGCAAGTTGTGGAGCAGGACCATCTGGTTGTTTTACTGATGGGTGGAGCATTTTTATTTTTTGGAAACATCTATTATCAGCCAATCCCTTACTGCATCTGTTTTTTTCCCATTTTTAATCTTGTCTGCACATACAGTATAGACGTAAACAACAAGTGCGTATGCCTCACTATGCCATAGAAGAACCATTTTACCTAAATGATTCCATAAAGGTTCACAAAAGGTTCTTTGTAGTAGAACAATGTTCTTTAGACTATAAGAGGTAAAAAAAATGTTTTTAACAATCTTTGACAGAAAGGTTTCTTTAGGGAACCAAACATGGTCCTTCTATAGCACTGCTGTAAAGGGCCTTTATTGTTGTGAGTGTAGACTGGAAATCCAACATGGCCACCATATGCAACTAGCTGTGAGGATGCCGCTGAAATTTAAGTTAACAGTGCAACCTTACTGGTTATTTTTATAAAATATTAAATCTACTCATAATTTGTGGCTTTGTAAAGTTATTCTTATTCAGTAATAATTTAGAGAATCAATTTCTAGCCCATTATTGTATTAACATAACATAGGTGTACATTTGACCTGCTTCTGCCACTGGATGGTTTGGGGTAAGAGTTTTACCACAATTATTCTTTCCTTTCAATATTGCGATCAGAAAAAAGTACTATTAGTAGTATAGTGTCAAAACAACATTTTGTGTTACAGTGAGTAAGATGTATTACAGATAATGCACACTTACTTATCATTTCTATAGTAGTATTTAAATAAAAACACAATTCGAGTTTGTTAGACCACTGGCTTTATGGTTCAGTTTATGCTAAAGGAACTCAATATACATACATGATAAATCTTGAGATTCTGAATGACATACAAATGTACATTTGGAAATGTGCCTGAAATGTCTGAACACAAATGTAGTTCTTTATATCTTTTGAGAACATGAAACAACTGTGCTGCAGGATATAAAAATCTAAAACTTAAACTAGACTTTCAATTAACATGTCCTGCTTAGATTCTGCTTAGATATGTTCTAAAACACAAACCATTTTCTGAAGGCAACTGAAAGTGATTACTCAAGTTGGTATAGCAAAATAACCAAAACATTCATTCTTAAAAACTAGGAGTCAACCCCTCCAATGGAGTAGTCTTACTTTCTTTTTGTCTATTTTAACTCAGAACATCTGAACCTTGATATATTGTGCAGTTTTGCAGTCTAAATTCTGGTTTCTCGGCCAATCACTGCAAGATCCACTCCACGTCAATTTTCAGTCTGTGAACAAAAGCTCTCACCCTATACATTTATTTAGTATAATCTCTATCTGCGAATACTATTTTCAAATCTTGGTCTTCTTCCACCCCTTCTACTGCTATTTCTTCCTCTTGTCTCTCTGAATGGGTGTCCGTAACTTCGGTCCTGGAAACTTTGTTGTCCCCTTCTACTCTCATACCCTACTCTTTGATCTTCCTGACTGTCTGAGTTATGACAATTGTGAGCAATGCTTGGCTTCTCCCCATTATTCCAAGTTCCACTGATGTCACTTATCTCAGGACGATGTCTCACTAGCTAGTCCCTGTGACCTGCTACTTTCATTGTGCAAGTTAGGCCCCTGTTCCCGGGGGACGTTACCAGGTGTTCTGATTAGACATCCACGAGGGGTGGGGAGTAGTGGACCTCTCAAAGGGCGAATATTTGTCCGTCCAGTTGGACACTCAAAAGGCTGCCACAAATTCTGACTCTCACATCTTTTCTGATGTTCTGGCTTTTTAAACTGACTATATGCAGTGGTTGAACTGTTGGGAAAACCAGATGATTGGAATTTATTATGATCTTCAAAATTGTCACAATTTTGAGATGGTTTTCTCGGACCATGAAAAACAGGAGAGGGTGCTCTTCGGTCCATAAACTGTTGTGGTGAGTCAAAGTGGTGCCCTTGTTTGTGCATTCACATCAAGACCAAAACGTGTCCCTAAATTTCCCCCATCTTGGGGATTCACATCCCCTCCTCTAAACCCTCCAGATTGTTGAGGTCCTCTTGGTTGACCCTTGATTTCTGGACACTGCCGCTCTTGAGGATATGTTTGAGACTGACATGTCAGAGTCCGGCAGGCTTCTACCTCTTCTCCAAATGTTTGGGGACAGTTAGGGCTTTCTGATTCATATAGATCAGGTGGGGGAGGATGGCCCCTTGAATTACTAGGCTGCTTACGTGAAAAGTTTCTGTAATTAGAATGTCCTTTGTGAAATTGTTTAAATGAAACATAACCTTCTGTATTATGTTCACTGTTAAACTGTCTATGTGAAGCATGCCCTTTTAAGTGTGATAGCTGTGAGTCTTGAAACCATCTCTCAGATGCCCCTCCTGCATTGACAGGGCCTGTCATCTTATTCATTATCTGACGTGAATTACCAACAGTATCAATGCCTTCCTGAAATGGACAAGAGCCTGGAGATGGGCCCTCTGGAACAATGCTTTGAGAATGTCCAAAAGTACTCCGTTCCATCTTGGACAGAGGCTCTCTTGATGATTTGCATTTATCAAAACAGGAAGCGTTTGAAGACCTAGGTCTGAAACTGCCCTTATCCACAGGGGGAGGGCCTAATATTGACTCTCTTTGTTGAAACTGAGAGGACTTGTCGCTATGAAAATGTTGTCCCTTCATATAAGGTCCTTTTTGGTGGTGGAAATGAATCACTACAGGTTCTTGAACATCATTTCCATGTGCCTGGGGTGGCTTGTGTTCTTGACTCCCTTTATGTGCCTGGTCTACGCAGATAGGAAAAATCTGCTCATCAAACTGGCTAAGTTCACCTGATATGAATCCTTCCTGCTTGTGAGACGTTTGCAGGTGACCGCTGGAGTCTGCCTCACAAGCTGTCGAGTCTCTTGTGATTTTCTGAGGTAGTTTTTGTGAAATATTCCTGCAATTGAACTGGGTGTTGCTGGGTTGTGGAAAAACTCTAGACTGTGATTGGAAAGCCCTCTGTGGGTAATCCCCTGGACTGGATAGTTTGCCTGCCTTATTTTGTAAATAATTCTGCCTCTGCATTGACTGCAGATCTCTTTTGTGATCTGTGTGGTTTGATGCAGAAAAACGAGCTGTATGGTTAGATGGTTCTTTCTTTCCACTACATTGACTTTCTGAATCATGGGGTGGCTGTAACGTTGGTGTAGTTCTATTTAAAGGGTGGTCAGTTTTACTATGGGTAGTATCAACCTTCTGCGCACATGGCAATGGAAGTAGTCCTTGTTTAGGGGAGTGGTCAGTTTTGTTGAGAGGCAAATGAGTTTTCAGCATTTCAGAATGACCAGAAAATGGCTGATTTGTGTCAAATGCATTATTATTGAGAGATTTCTCCCCAGGGTTTTGAGATGTGTGGGGTCTCTGGCTGCCTTCAACATTCTCAAGCTTTATATGCTGTTCACATCCAGGCTGTGAAGCCTGAGCATTATCCACTGATGATCTAGGCTGTTGTTCATCAGTCTTACGTGAGCGGTCACCGTCCTCCTGTGAAGATCTGTCTCTCCAGCTCGAGTGCGATCTTGTGGAAGAACCACTTCTCCTCCTATAGTGCGAGGGTGAAGATGAGTCTCGGTGGTGGTGGTGGTTATGTCTTGTTCTTGATGTCAGTCTTCTTCTACCACTGTGGGTTCTCCTAGACAGATGCTTTGGAGAATGTCTACTTCTGCTGTGTTTTTCTGAATTATCCTTTGAGACTGTAGTTTTGTATGATGCTCTTGAGGATGCTCTATCCTGGCGGTTTGACCTGCGTTCAGGCCGCAAGCTCTTTCTCGATGACTTTCGACTGTCTTTCGATTCGCTACGATACTCTGAGAGGGACCTTGCAGTGTTCTGTAACTGTGCAATTTCATTGTCTGGTTCCCCTTCGCTGGGCAGTGTTTTATCACAGTCCAATTCCTCCTGATTACTAAATGATGATGCGTCAAGAAGGGCAGTCTGATCATTGCACTCTTTTGTGTGTAATGATACGTGGATCGCATTTTCATTATTAAGAGTCTCTGATGCATCCTCAGCATCTTTGCTTGTTTTTCCACACGTCCGTGGATCCCTTATCTCATGAATTATTGGAGGATAAGGCAATTTGTCCATTTCTTCCTCATCATCCCTGCCAAACTGTGGAGGTGGTGACATCAGTGCATGAGAAACAGAGAAATGGGCCATGGACACACCAATTGCTTCTTTCTGTAGGCGAAGAGTCTCTGCCTGTTCCTCTAGCTGCCTTTTCTGTTCCTCTATCTGCCTATTTAACTCTTCAAGCATTTTTTGCTGCTCAGTCAATGTTGTATTTAAAATGTTGTCCTGTTCACAGATGGTAATCTTCTGGTGAGTTATGGCATTATCTGCGAGGTAATTTTGCATTTCTTCAAACATGGTCTCATCCTCTGGATCATAAGCGACGTCACTGTTCACTGTGGAGCTCTCCTCTGGAACTTTGGGTACATCATCTTTGGCAGTATCACCTTTGTTAACTGCATTATACTCCTCTTCTGGGTCATACGGTCTATCATCATCATCATCGTTAGTCACTGCGGTTGGACTGTTAGATTCCACAGCTCCATATGCAAGAGCTGGATCGTATTCCTCAGGATCATAAGGCCTATTATCACTTAACTCCATTGTATTTGCTTCTTTACACATTTGCTGAAGTTGCTCATTCTTATCTGTTGCAGGGATCATTTCACACTCCGTGACATTATGGTTTTGCTTTTTTTGACCAAATAATGTGTGGAGTATTGTCTGAAGTGGGGTGGTACCGGATACGTCTCTGGATGGGTCAGCACTGTCACGTGTGATTGGTTTTTGAACAGATAACACACTGGAAAGAGGAGATGAGCAGGACAGAGACCTGGACATGTATAATGGGTCTGGTGACCCCAATGAATTTAAAGATCCACAAGGATTTGATGAGGTTTTGATGAGGATATCAGTATCACAAGCCTTAGTGTTATGTGGTCCAACTTCAAGAGTCTTGAATGAGGTTGGATTGTTTGCTTCCTTATCTGAACGGATCAACAGGCTAGATTTCTTCTGTCCAATCTCCTGTGGAAACGCCTCAGGATGCTTTGGTTTCTGACAGACCACCAACCCTACCAGAAGATTAGGGTGATTCTGTTCAAGCCCTAATAGAAGTAATAACACGGAAAGGTCATTATTCTGATATGATAAGAAACCATTATGTAATCTGTTCAATTATTTACCTGCTCCCTGTATGGGAAGAAGTACAGAAGGGATGGACTGCTTTGCACACAAGGGAATGAGGTAAAGGTCTTTAATGCGTTTACAAACGTTAGAAACAACCCCAAATCTCCTACGACTGTTAAAATATGAGAACAGAGACACATATGCAACCTCTTCCTCTTCAGATGATGGATGGAACCGAATCAATGACATCTCCTGTACAGAAAATTTCATGCAAATAAAAGTCATATATCAGGTGTAGGAGAGTATTGGTGCATTCAAGCTGTACTACATAATGTAAATTATATCTGTAGTTCGACTATAAAAGACATTTTTGGTACTTACATTTATATATAAGTATATATTTATATTAACCATACTGTACTGTACTGTGCTTACCTTTGCCTCCGATGTCTTTATCAAGTCTACATATTCCCACACTGTTTGTGGCAATATCCTCCCTCCGATTTGAATAGTGTCTGGTAGGTCCTAAACAAAGACATATATACATTTATAACACGTAGAGTACTGATTTTAAAATATTTATGAACTACTTATTAACCTCTTTCAGAAAGTCAAAAGAGCCTGAGATTAAATATCCTTTTGTGACAAATTTGGCGACAGTTGGCATGTTGAGAAAACCCTTCCATAAAATGTCTTGCTTAGATAAAAATTGTTTTGTCCCCTCGTCAGATGGAGCATGAGATTCTATCAGCCTAAAAAAAGAAAATAAAAAGAAAGAATTTGGAACACATTTGCAATAAATGACATGGTTATTCTTTGTTATATACAAACACATGACTGCACGCACCTTGAGGTGCTTGAGCCATATGAAGCGTCCAGTCTGGAAGCTGATGCAGGTTTCGTGAGAATGGATTTGGGCATAGGATGCAGAATGGGAGCAGGCATGTGTGGGACGGGCTGGACCAACTCTGTCTCTTTTAGAGTTTCTTGTACATTGTCTGCTTGGGGTGGAAGTTGGGATGAGGCAAACTTTTGTTCAGTACATGACGACAGTCGGAATTGTGCTGTACGAGGATCTCTTCTTGAGATGGATATAATGGGAACTGAGGGGATCAAAACAGGAGAGGGATCCCCTGGTGGTGTTCGTGTTTCACAATCCTCTGCAGTGGGAGAAGCTGGAGACTCTGTTATATTGCAATCTTGTGCTGTAGCAGGTGAAGCCTCATCCATCACATGAACAACACACAATGATTTCTCCTCTGTGTTATCCTCAATTTTGAGTTTCTTTGTTTCAGGGTCCCCATCAGCAGAAACTTGGCCTAGATGTGATAAATTCATATGTAGCATATTATAAAGTACATACAACTACATTCTGGTTTGTTTTAGTAGGTTTTTAATAGGTTTATTTGTTTACATTTCTTATATCTGCAGGGGTTGTTAAGTATGTGGGACGTTGTCATAACATGGACATTTGTGGTCTTTGATGCTGCTCAAAAACATTGATCCAGCTCTGCTGAACCACACAACATCTACACAAAATCTCACTGGTCTCGATGTTTCAACCCATGGTTGGGTCAAATACATTTTCTACGTAACAAATAAGCTCAAATATTAGTTATTTCCCTCAATTATTTATCATTTTTTATAAATTTAATTTTGTAATTTCAATTACTGTGTTCGTTTGAAGTGAAAGTGATGCAAGAACTGGTTTGTACACAGCACTGACTAGTTTGCCTAGAAACAAAGATTTTAAATAATTCTTTTTAATACATGCAATCTGCCGTTATAAAATGTTTAAATGTTGTTACAAAAACAAATTAATAAATAAAAACTTTTAAATACTAAAGTATGTTTCAAAATAGAAAATATACCTGTACATATCCTGCAATTTAGGTCAAACAGATGGCGTTTATGTTGTAATGTTGTGTCTTTCAGCATACTGCTTATCATGTCTGGGACATCGGAGTTTAATTTCCTGGCCAGGCTCTGCTTTCGTTGAGACGCAACTTTTTTCTCATCCTGAGAAAACAAAAAAGATTGGATTGCTTAAGTTTTCGCAGCGCAGAAATGATTTTTTCTGAGTGAGCTGAGGTGAATGGACTGTAATGTTTGTACACTGTTCCAAGCCATGGTTGGGTCAAATCTAAACAAATCTGAACACAGGTTTAAATAAACCTATGCTGGGTTATTTTAATTCTCTAGAACTTTTCTACAGTAATTTAAACCAATGGTT
The DNA here is from genome assembly GCA_019155185.1 of Beaufortia kweichowensis. NCBI lineage: Eukaryota > Metazoa > Chordata > Actinopteri > Cypriniformes > Gastromyzontidae > Beaufortia > Beaufortia kweichowensis. Next base: position 14,683,121 of record CM032810.1, read on the forward strand.
GGTTTCGTCCATATTTTACCCAACCAAAGCCTGAAACATCACAGCACTTTTTTTCATGTGTATTAAAGCTGTATGTACTGAAAGCTACACAAAGTTCACACAATAACTAAGCGTTGACTCACTGAATGAGTGGTTGTGCTCTCTGTGTCTGTGCTCTTCACATCGATCACTTTCTCCTGACAGACAGGAAGACGTTCCTCCATATGCCGAGGAGCCGATTCGTCCTTCGATGAGATCGGAGACACAGAGTCACCAGCGGTGTCCTGTCCAGAATAGTCAATGGGTAAAACACTTTACACAACTAACAAAATATCATGATTCTTTGTTATGATTCTTTGTCTTATTCTGATGATTTTTGGAGGCGTGTACAGATGTTTACCTCAGAAGACTCATTGTTCTGTTCACTCAAATGAATAAGTTTGATTGGAGAAATTTCTTTATTCAACAGCTGACGACACAGCTCCTAAAATGTTAAAAATGTTAAAAACTCAAACCTTGAGCTTCAATAACCAATGTGTAAATGTCATCGTTTACATTTGGTGAGTTACTAAAACCAAAGAATTACCTTGTTTTTGGGATCTTTCAAGTTACGTATGAGATACTGGCATTTATCTCTGTACACCTCGTTTGTGGTGTAACACATATTGAACATGTCTTTCTCCACGATCACAGCCAGTTTTTCAACTTCACGCTCAGTAGTGTCCAAATGCTCACTGGTATTTATCCTGGTGATAGAATAAATTCCCACAAATCCCAAAATGAAATGTTCTTGTATTAATATTGTACATACAGGGGTTGGACAATGAAACTAAAGCACTGGTCAATACAGTGTTGGAGGTTTCATGGCTATATTTGCACAGCCTGGTGGCCAATCGTCACTGATTGCACATTCCACCAGCAAGATCAGAGTGTGAAGGTTGAATTAGATGTGAAGGTTAAATTAAATTGTTGGTGTGCGTCTCGCTGGCGCATTTGTTGACATAAGAGGAAGCTGTCTGAAGAGAATGTTCAGGTCCTAACCCGAATGCAGGTTTAATGTGCACCTCAACTCACAAAACTGTTTGTCGGGAGCTCCACAGTGTCACTATACATGGCCTGGCTGCTATAGCCAAAGCTTTGGTCTCCTGTGCCAATGCCAAACATCAGTTTTAATGGTGCCAGGAGTGGAAATCTTGGGCTGTGCACAACATGAAACATGTATTGTTCTCTGATGAGTCCACCTTCACTGTCTTTCCCACATCTGGGAGAGTCACTGTGTGGAGAAGCCCTAAAGAAGCTTATCACCCGAACTGCTGCCCAGAGTGAAGCATGGGGGTGGATCAGTGACGGTTTGGCCTGCAATATCATGGCATTCCATAAGGCCCAATACTTGTGCTAGATGGGCACGTCACTGCCAAGGACTACCGAACTTTTCTGGAGGACCATGTGTACCCTGTGGTTCAAACATTGCACCCTAAAGTTGAACATCTCCCGTAACTAGCACAGTCACCAGATCGAAATATTATTGAGCCCCTTTTGGGTTCTTTTGGAGGAGGGAGTCAGGAATCGTTTTTCTCCACCATCACGTAGTGACCTGGCCACTGATCTGCAAGAAAAATGGCTCAAAATCCCTCTGGCCACTGTGCAAAACTTGTATCGGTCATTCCCAAGATGAATTGATGCTGTATTAACCGCAAAAAGAGTCCCTACACCATACTAATAAACGATTGTGCTCTAAAACCAGGTGTTTCAGTTTCATTGTCCAACCCCTGAACAATATAGAATTGTATAGTTTGTGTGCAGTTGTCACATTACTAGCTTGAAAGTGTTCCTTTACATTCCTCTCTGCAGTTATTTTCTAATAATATATACTTTTTTTTTTACATTGACATGAAAATTTGGGATGAAAATTTATTTTGAGAAAAAAAGCATAGCACTTTAAAGAATGACTTAACATTTCCTGCTCTCACCTTTGAAGCAAAACTTCAGCCAGCGAGCGGCGAATATTCTGCCTGATTTGGAGAGGACTGGAAGGAGGGACAACAGCTTGGTCATCTGGGGTGGGTAGAACATCTGGAGGTTTGCTGGATTCAGCAGCTGACATACATTTCCCATGACTTTTACCGAGAGCTCCTCTGAGGATTTCCAGCCGTGGAGAGCCTGGCATGGTTTTCCTGGCTCTTCCTGGTGTGGACTTTTTGATCAGTGTAGCCACAGGTGTCTTTTCAGAAGAGGGATTACCTAATGACAAAACTGTGGGTTCACTCGGTTTGTCTGTATTCCACTCAACTTCTTTGTCCTTAATGACTAGAGAAAAAAATAAAGAAAATGCACAAATTTTACTTTTACTCTGTTTTTTACGGTTGTCTTTGTTTGTTTTTCGTTGCCCTAGCCACCTTTAGTTAGCTCAGTAGAAAATACAAGAAATGGTATTTCTTTCTTTAAACTATTTTTTCTCCAAAGCACATTGTGCTCCACATGACAGAAATAAATGAAAAGTGAATTAATCACTTGTGAAAAGTTTTTTTCAGTCTTAAAATTCTGCAAGTTGCTAAACTGGTCTCTACATTTTTACACTGAATATAAATATATAAATATATAACTACACTGTTGGTCAAACATTTATGGTCACTTATTTTTATCTGAAACCACATGCTTAAATGTTTTCAGTTAGACAATACCATACTGTTGCATGATATTAATTTATTTTCATTAATATTCCAGTGTGGTGAAAAGCATATCAGAGAACATGAGGAAGACTTGAATAGAGAAGTCATTTTCATTGGTTGACAGGGTTTCAACCCCGCTTCACCGCTTTTACGCCCTAAGGCTCAAGGCTGTCAAAATTTTTACATTCTTTCATACAACTGAATGGAATATTAAAATATTACACATTTACCCCATCACCACAAACTCAAAACACGAAAACGTGCCGAACAACACATTCATTTATTCATAAGCTGAATATTTATATAAAATGTACTAGAAAGCATGCGATTCAAGTATAAAAAATAGTTTATTGCTGTAAAGCTTCAGCAACCATTAGGTGTGTTTACATGCACCAATTTCATCAATCCGAATGAATTTAATCTGATTGCAATTTGTATGTAGCCAAAATACTACAATCTGTTTACATGTCAATTATAGACATGAAACCTCTCTCCGAGCGGTGAAACCTGTGAACATGACACCAAACGATAAATGTTTTGGCCTTCGCAGCATTTATAAAAATGATTTGTGTGTTTTTGTCTATATTCTGTCTCCTCCTCCGACCAGTTCTTCCCACCCAACGTCATGTTTAAGACGTACAGACACAAGGTGTAAAATACGTGTCACTGCACACATGGCATTTTTTAATCCAACTGTGAAATTGACATGCTTGATTTCCTTTCTTTTGATTAGATTCTTTTAGCGCTACCCCACCACTTACACTCTGTGTCATTTCAGTCCGACTGAAAGATTCATTCGATTACAAATGAATTATTTGTGTGTATGTAAACATAGCTATTGTTTGTGCGTGTGTGTTGGGTCTTTCATGCCAAAGATGTTCCCGACTGACCGAACACAGAAACATATAAAAGTGTAATAATCAATAAACTTCACAACGTGTGACCCTATAGTGATTATTGATAAGCAATCAGATTTTAAAGAAAAAAAAATCATCCACTGACTCTTAAAGCTGCCATGTAATAACGACTTTCTACTTTGTGGGCCTTTATAGAAATGTAGTGGAGTAAAAAGTATATTTGTCTTTCAAACGTAGTGAAATGAAAGTAATATGTTTCTAAAAAAAAACAATACTCAAGTAAAGTACAGATACTCAAGAACAGTACTCTGATACCCATCAGACAGCGCATCAGTTCACCACGGTTTTCTAATAAGATCAGATTTTGTTCAACAATCTGTAGCAAAACCATGTTTTGGTTTGGTTAATTATCCTAAGGGGGTTCTTTAAATCTGGTACTGATGACATTGGCCCTGTATGTTATAGTTGGACACAGACAAGGAAGGATGGGCCAATGAATATTACAGCCATCAACAGCCAATCACAGAAAGAGAAAAGCAGCAAAATGCACCTTTGTATGAAAGGGGTTTTAGCAGAGTATGATGTTTTGAGTCTCCAGGTAATAACAGATGGATTAGTTGAGTTTCTGGTACGTGTCTCCTACAACAACAGTAACCAACCGATCAAGTCTCACTTTCAGGAGAGGCACAAACAGATCACACCAACTTCTAAACCTTTTATCAGAAACTGTAACAAGGTTAAGCTCAGGACAGCAACCCTTCAGATAGTAAAGGACCTTCTGCACCAACTTCAGGGCCTCATCCGTGTGTTCCAGATCTCTTTCTGTGCTTCAGGAGATCAGCATCCCACAGCGCTGTGTGTTCAAGACTCATGAACAGAATCAGACTCCGTTTCTCACTGTAGCACGACCCAGCCTGACCAGTGGAAGACATTGCTCACATGACCACACGGGACGGAAATATCACAAAGGCAAACCTCTTTTCAGAGACCTTGGCATTAATGTATTCTGTCAGTTTATGTCCATTTTAGGTGCCTTTGATATTACATAAATATATGTATTATCATATGAATAACAAATCATTCTTCAAAATGTTTTGTTTAATTTAAGGCTGTTTACTCTATTTAAATAATGTTAATTTAACATCATTTTGTCCATTTGCACTGTATTAAACTGACTTGAAAGGGTGATAATAATCTCATCATCTTGTCTTCAGCAGGAAGACAAGTGAAAACACATTTTCAATTTCTGTTTAAACAACATAAGATGACATTAGGTAATACAAATAACTTCTTAGACTGAGTTTATTAACTGTAAAATAATAGTACTGCAAGGATAATCTGGATAAATTTTATTTTTAAGTTAAATTTATAACTTAATTTACTCAACTCTTCTTATGTAATTTATACGTTCTATTTTTTGTCTGTTATTTGTCTTAAAGCACTATAAACGTAAAAATACAATAAAGTATACATATGAATACAGAATATCCATTTATAATTATATATATCTATACATATAAAATATTCAAACAAGGTACATTACATTACATTTAGCTGATGCTTTTATCCAAACCGACTTACAAATATTAGGAGACAAATATTACCTATTAGCTTGTGCTTTTCAGTATCTACTAGATTTTAATGGTAAAAACGTTTCAGACTGACATTCTGGTGTGCAATTTATGACAAGAGATGCTGTGTTGAGTAAAATATCACCGTCTCATTCAGAGCTTGGTAGTTAGGGGAAATAATTAAAACAGAAATAATCAATTGTATGTTCTCTGGCTGTGATTTTGTTATTTCTGGGACATATCAGTCTGGAAGTGATAAACATAATGTGCTTGTTTGTAATAATGTATGTTCAGATGTTACAGCAGGGGTTCTTCACCTTTAAGAGTTAATGTATTAATGTGTTATAAGGTGTTCCAGCCCTAACTTTAACATCCTGTATGTCCCCAGTGTAAAGCATTAATACATGACTGTGACCACTAAACCCAGATGTTTTATAAAGCTTACTTTCATGTTGTGGAATCTGTTTAGCTGTTTAAGTCGTATGAAAATGGTAAACGCTTGGTAATGATTTATGATTTTTATGATGGTACACGGATTATTCTGAGGTGTGTAGAGCACGCAGGCCCGTGTGCTGTTTTGCCTCCAGTTTCTCATACGAGTAATGAAATGAAAACACAGCTTTAAGTCTGAGACTTCTTCCTGTTAATCGGACAGTTTTTAAAGGGTACTGCTCGCATTGTCACTTTATGAGGTTTTTTGTGAACATTAACTACAGATTTGATGTTATGTTTAGATGCCCAACCTATATTGCTATCACCATCATTTCACACACATACTGCGCTCTTCTGTATGTTTATGTTAATACAGTGTAACAATCGCTAAATAAGCTCAAAATATATTTTTATCAGGCAAATGAAGAGTTGTAGTGTAGAGAAAAAAACAGCACCAGGTCAAGCTACAAGTGAACTACTGTAGTTTGAATCATTCTGGCAAATCAGATGAAAGTCTCAATGGGTTTTGGGTTAAGATCAAAAAGAGAAACAATGAGGGGAAAGGTTACTGGATCAAACTTTCCTATTTAGGAGACAAGAGGTGGTGGTCCAGGGAACATTCATGGCTGACCTAATGAATGTTTAGAAAGTTAAACTAGTCAACTATCCTTGTTATTTTTATATTCCAACTTATCTTTTGTTTATCCTTTGTTGCCTTTAATCTGTCAGTAAATCTAATTTCTGATATAGAGAAAACAAATACAGGCAATAAATTAGTTTCTGAAGTTTAGAATCATAAAAAGCAGGCAGTGTGTTAAATAAAACATCTTGGGTCTGGAAAATGAAAAGTACTGTATGTATTATTAATGTAGAGGGTGCAAACTGAAAGCACTTTTTTCTCTGTTTTTTGTGCCTCTGTCGCGTCACACCCCATTTTATGATCAGTGCAACAGAAAACTGCATCAGAACTAGTTATTACGGTGTCAGACTCATTTGTGTTGCATGATGAGCAGTAAATATGGCTGGCTGCTTTCATATCCATTCTAAAAATGCCTGCCACCAGACAGACAGTGTACCGCCTCAGCTCCATTTCCAACAGTTTGATTTTGTTGAAAGATTCATATTTATTCCCAAGTGCTCATGCCCGTCCCGGCCTCTCGTGCAGAGGAATGCTTTATCACAGCTTCTTGAAAGCACTTTAAGTGGCATGCAGAATAACATGCACTGCAGATACCAGGACAAAATACACACTTTTTATATAATTTTTTTTTTTGGACATTTGTTGTTCAACATAAATAATTCTGTCAATTCTTGTAAACTTAGTAAAGCACTTCTTAGTGCTATTGTTGCCGCCTTTGATGTGTTGCTTCATTGTCTCCTAATATTTGTAAGTTGCTTTGGATAAAAGCATTAGCTAAATGCCTGTAAATGTCAATGTTATATGTCATTTTTACCCATCAACACTGTTGAACAGATCCATGTATGTGTGTATGTGTACTCTGTTGCTAGGACCCCGTCTGCCTACAGAACTGCTCTAATTGTTTGTGGCACAGATAGAAATGCTGCAAGTATTCTTCAAAGATCTACCCACATTTTGACTGGCATCATGATTTGCTGCAGATTTGTCAGACACATCAGTGAACTCATTAATAGGAATCCAGTTGATCTGAGCTTTGTGACATTGTGTGTCACATCCTGAAATGACCACAACAAGATGGTCACCCTGTGGTAATACAAGACTGGACAATACTGAGGTTGCCTGTGGCATTGATACAAGGCAGGATGAATCCATTTAATCACATGGTTTATGGGGAATTCTTTGTGCACCATCCGAATGTCATGGCAGAGAAGTTTATCAGAGCGGGCAATGCTTTTCCAGTCTTCTGTCGTTTCATTTTGGTGAGCACTGTGGCATCACTTTCCTGTTTACAGCTGAAAGAAATGGCATTCGGTGTGGTCTTCTGCTAGTTTGAGCCAGTTGCTTTAAGATTTGAAGTGTTGTGCTTTCATAGATATTTGAACTACAGTTTCTTTTTTATTGGCATGAATTAGTCTAGTCTTTTTCCTCTGACCTCTGACCATTAGCAAGACATTTCTGCAAATCTAGAGATGGTTTCTGAAATATTAAATTTACCAACAACCATACCACATTCTATACAAATAGTTATTATTATTATTATTAGAATACTTATATGTAAAACATAAATATACAGGTTGACGATGAGGTAACATGAAACTTATCATGCAAATAAACATGATGTTATCAAAACTGCTCTCAGTGATCAATTAACAGACACTTCTATTAAGAATGATCACTGTTTAATTTTAAACACCACAAACTTATTTTAAAATGATCATATTGTTAAAAACATGCATGTGTTTTTATTAAAGTGACTATTCTATCACAGGAACTGAATGTCAGAATGAATAATATGCTGCTGCAATAACTCTTATTATTAGATGAAACACTGTCTGCTATGATGTTTGTCATGACTGTAGATGTGACGATCCTTTTAAGAAATCAATTTAGAACTATCACACTACTTTGATCTGCCAACTAACTGATAAAAAAAGACTCACTGACTCAGCAAACTGGTTTTTATTTGGTTGTCAATTTTGTATTGTTCATTAACAACGTAATTCCTGTTTGGTTATTGTTCACGTGCTGTAGACTCTCATATACTTGTACATTCAAATTCGAGAAAAAAAATGTATAGTTATTGTTTTTTGTGTAAATGTGCCCTAATACTTTTTAGTTGATGATTTAAATATTCATTTAGATGTTCATCAATCCTTTCAGGCTAGACCACTGTTTGAAATCTAAATATGTATTTCTGATTACTGTCCTATTTTTTTTTAATATTTAAAAATGTTTTAGTGTTTATGTTTATGATGTTGTGGTCATGAAAAAGCGCTATAAACAGTAGATCTACTACTAATCTACTAATCGCATGCTTATATTTTTCTCTTCCCTTATTTCTCTTTAATGACAGCGTTGAGCTTTTAATGAAGAAACTCTGAATCTCTGACTAATTTGTTGGTTAATACAGATCTCTCAAAATCTGTTTTCTGTGTCTTTTGAGGTCACATTCTGGTAACGGTTAAGGTTTAGTGTTGGTAAGTGGAAGGCTGATGGCTTGACCCATGCAAAGACCTGGTTATGGAGGCAACACGTGTGTCAGATAAAGAGGCTTAACCCAGAGTCATCCAACAGGACTTGTATCATGATGGACACACTACATGAAGGTTGATGAACACAATTTTCAAGTTGTGTGGTGAATAATAAAAGTAGTGTTACTCTATGTTAGGAGTGTTCAGATCCACAGTCAGATATTGTGTTGACAGTCTCATGCTTGGGAATATTGCATAGGTAATAAAAAGTGCACTAAGAAAAATATATATACTGAACAGTAAAGAAAAAACTGAAGACAAAAGGATACAACACAAGCACTTCAAGCAAGGACAAATCATCATCCACTAGAAGCAAAATATTCTCAAACACACAGTCACACTGAAGCCGTCAATGCCAAGACCAAAAAAACCAAGTGAACAGCAGAGAATTGCTGTCTCATCCACCTTAACAGACGGAGAGATGGTTTCAGTAATAAGAAATTCAGTTTCACACATACACCATTCACCACAGGGAATCACATGCGGTTAGTAAGATAAAGCCAGAACAATTAATAACTCGTAACAGATGGAAACCCTTTGCATACATGATAAAGCAGTAACACATCCTACTACACCTTTTCACCTAGCTGCTCAAACTCCATTCCACCACCTATTTTTCTGGCTCTTTTGCTATGGGGGTCATTCTCTTCGTTCTTTTAAACTTTGATGTGTAAAACTGCAATGTGATGAACATGCAGTTATAGAAAATTACCTCTCAAGAATATTTGATTGTGACTAGTTAATCCTCACGTTTAAAATATTTTCGAATTTTTCGAAAGTCAAGTTTTTATTGTCATTTATAAGTCTATGTGGAGTTTTAATATGGGTTAAGACAAACCAAAGTACAGCTGACCAAAGACGGTCTCAAAATGCAGTTTGCTTCCTACGTCTCATTAATGATGTGACCAAACACACTAACTAACATGCAGGCTGTTGTGTTTACAAGTGAATCATGTTGTCAGAGCTTGTGTGATTGACTGGATTTGCATATTCATGGTCAGAGGTTGGGCTGGGCGATAAAACGATAACGATATGTATTGCGATAGACACGTGATTGATATCAATAAAAAATGTGTTCAATATATTTTTTTCTTCGTCGGAAAAAAACAGAGGTTGCGAAGCAAGTTTGGTTGCATTAACAAAGGCACTTGCTCTCTGGTAACCTAGCAACGTAGGGAGTGACACGCTAACAGCCAATCATGTAACAGTATTAAGTTTGGTTGCGCCATATCGTTGTCTCGTGCTGGTCTGCTGGATTCCTCTTCAGTAACCGGTGACTGATAAGCAGAAGATGAGTGCCGCAGCGAGCGAGGAAATTGTAAATAAAAGAGGAAAAGGCAGCTCGCCAGTATGGCAGTTTTTTGATATTATAAGTCTGACCGTAGTCAGGCTAACGTGGAATCTATAAAAGCTTTTACACGTTCACCAGAAGGTGAACAGCTAGTGAACTTCATAGCACTAAATTCTTAGGTTTCTCTATGTTTATATTTAACACTTTGTACAATTTTATTACACTTTATTAAGCATTTCTTACATTTTATTTGATTTTGCACCTTAAATGTTAAGAGATAAGATAGTGTTCATTGTGACTTTAGACTTATGTTTACATTTTAATTATTTGAGTTTTCCATGGTTGTTGACATTTCTGTCTTAATAACTGAGGGGATTATGATCAGAGGAAGGTTAAGTTTAAAATAAAAATGTTTAAATGTAATATATTTTTCTCCTGGTCCTTATTTTAAATGGGTCATAAAAAATATCAATAATTATCGATATCGACCGATATGAAACACTGATATCGTGATACAGTTTTCAGCCATATCGCCCAGCCCTAGTCAGAGGTTTACTAAGTGAAGCAAGAGTTACAGTCAAACTACTTAAAGAAATGTGGTTTCATAGGAAAATATGTTTAAATATAAATATGCATGCCAGAGATGAAGAGATGGTTTTCTTTAATACAGAGTGAGTATTTAAACATGGTTCTGTTGTGGTAAATGTCGGTGTAAAACAGATGTGATTGTAAGTGCAACATATCTACAAGAAGAGATCGGTTTGCAGATGGGCTTTGCATCTCCAGGGGTACAAAGATTGAAAGCAGATTTGAAAAGGGGTGTAAAGTTATCAGATGTTAGGAAAGCACTGTAGCAGAATGATCAACACACGGCATTTCACATACCACAAAAACAATACCAGTGAGAGAAGATTAAACCTATTAAACTAATCCTAACAGATGTTTAAGATGACGATGAGCGATAACAAACAGAATTGCTAAAACAATACCCATTATGTGGCCAAACAAAAAGGTTGTCAGGTAGTCCGAACAAAAGACCTTTTACTGTGTGTTTGCATAATCCCCGGTATGCTTTAATGAGCACATAATGTGTGCAGATAAACAGTATTATAGAGCTCATGTGTGAACGGCAACAAAATGAAAACCAGATAAAACACGTGTTTGTGTGAAGATCTGACTGTGTACATTAATGGTAAGTCCCTTACAGGAAGTTATTCCACTTCCATCCAGGAAGCTGTTTTATTCATCAGAGACCACATTTTATCAATACTTGAATGGTGGATATATAAAAAATTTATACTTTGTGAGACTGAAAATGAGAGATCATGCTATATACAGAATGATATGTACATGTAGAACTTTGTATAAGGTATATATAATAAAGTATACATTATTTGTTCATAGCTGGACTTTATGATTACTGACAAATGTTTGAGAAATGTTTTCTTTTGAAATAGTGGCAATTCTTGCCTTGAAATACAAACCTCCACTGAGAGGATTGTGTGTGTTAGTGAGGAGAGTGTGTGATACATACTGGGTTTGTCATCAACAGCAGCAGCTGATGGTGGAGGCTCAGGCTCAGGATCTTCAGCACAACACACAGACTCATTAATCACCATCTCCTGTGTGTTCACTTTCTCTTCACGTGGTGGACTCTCGCCGATCTTCACCTTGAAAAGCTTTGCAAGAAATGATCGTTTCTGGCTCTGTAATGTGAAAGCGTGAGAATGAACCTGGAGTATGCCGCTAGCGCAATAAGCACTTACAAAAGGTAAGGGTCAACCTCATTTTTCTTTGTTGGAATCAATCCATCTTGGCTTACTAATAACCGCACTTATCTACAATGGTGTCAATAAATAAAAATGTACCGGAAGTGATGCGAATCACCAAAGAGCCGGCCCTTCACACTGGACACAAAACTATTATTTGCCTATTGCTAACTCACATTTGCACACTAGGTGGAGCCGCTCACCATTAATAATTAACTTTGATGATTTGCATCTCTTTATCATGGTCAGTGTGAATGCGGCTTTAGACTGCATTAATGCCAAAAGCCATCAGTCTAAAGTCCAAGACGAATACCCTTTATTTATTTAACAACTGTGTGACAAACATATAAATATCCTCCTGCGATTGACATCAGGAGATACAGCTCAGATTGAAAGGATGTTTACCTTTATTAAAGGTTTTGCAGGTGGAACGGCGGGTTTTGTCTCAGTTTTGGCTTCAGAGAGACACTTCATGGCCACGGCTGCATGCTGCACAATACACTGGTGACCACAGTACACAGATTCTGGCAGAGCATTATTACTGCAGCCCGGACCAATACATTTAGGAGCATCCTTCACCTCTTTCACCTCATAGACCTCCAGCTTCATCTCCTGCTGCTCCGACGTTTCTTCCACAATCTCCTCCTGAGGGAGAACACACACACACACACAATTTTACATGGGTTAAACAAAATTAATAACTGCAAATGTAGAGGAGTAGGATGAATACAGTTGCAGAGATGTTGATTACAAGCAAGATCAGTACACAAGCTAGAGAAGAAATAAAATGCACAGAAGAGCAAGAGCACTTTCTTCTTAGATTTTACAAGAATGAGGATGAGGACATCTGCTGGTCAAACACACGTAAAGCCAACTGGAAAGTCAAAAGTAGCTTCAGTGACACAATGCTTTTGTGACCATCACTTCCAAAACCAGATCGATTAGCACACAGAGCATATGTTTGTATTCTACATTAATCCTAATAGGTTATTGAAAGCAGACAGGCACCATTTTTACCACAGGCAATGTGCTGATTTTGTTAGTGTTTCTGATTTTCCTGGTGATGCCGTGTTCTTCAGAGCACGTGGAGCAGGTGTATGGTTCTCCGTTCTTCTGCATGAAACGAGCGTGAGCCTCACTGATGCCGACACAGTCAGTGTGATGCCACTGCCGGCAAGCGTCACAGCAGATCATAAACCTGACAGATAGAGACAAACTAACAATAAAAATGCATGGACATTTGAATAAATGAGAAAATAAACAGAATGATCTGTCAAAATCACACATGCGAGGCATTTTGTATTATGATCAACATATGGTTTTAAAGAAATTTATTTATATGTAACCCGTAAGTGTGTTTGTAATAAACTGTAAGCGTGTAAACCAACATGCACAGATAAACAATGTTTTCTAATAATAATGGTGTAGTTTTCAAACTCGCACTTTAAAACCTGTTTTCAAAAGTTTGCATTTTCAGTCCCACAATACATTGTTGTCATGTAAATGAACAGCCAAAATGCATAAAATGATTTTTGGTTGAAAAACATTGTGTAAACAGCCAGTTTACCCATCAAACTGCTTACTAGATTGAAGAATTATGGCCATTTAAGTTCAATATTACGTTATATTAAGTTCTGTATACATTTCAAAAACATTTCAAAACATTAAATGGTTTAGCAGAAGTACCAGAATATCAAAATCCTCTTAATGTAGTAGATCCTTTTCACACATGGCCCTAAAACTCTGAATCAGCCTCGTTTAGGGTTCAGACACGCTCAATAAACCAAGCATTCACAGAATTAAATATCTAAAAATGCTGAAAGTTGTAATGCAACAGTTAGCTTGATCAGAACCAAACACAGAAAGTTATTATATTGTATAACCTTTACATTACATACAAGCAGCCTCTAATGTTATTATCAACTACTTTTGTCTCAATGTCTAATCCAAGGCTTTTTTTTCCACTTACACACAACTTGAGTTTTAATTCCTTGCTACTGTCATCTTTTGGCTTGCTTATTGTAAGACTGCTAATATTATGATTCGGGTTTATACTTTATTAATATATTTTTAGTATAACAGGTCCAATTACTTCTCTACCCTTCTCCATTTTTACTCCAAGTAATGGTAAAGTACAACTATATTTTATGTTATTATTATATTACAAATTGATAGGTAGGTATATTACAATTTTGTCTTGTTTTTTTACATTCGCTCTTTTTGATCTTTTCCATAAAAATGAAATGGCATGTCTTTTTTTCATACCTCTTCTATCATGCAAATTAACTAAATGTCTCACAGTCTCTGTAAATTATATACACAACAACAAACATTTTAGTCAAGATGAACTAGTCCTGTAGATGTCATCTGCATTTAATATGTGACTCACAAAATCTAACGCACCTGTGTTTGTGTATTTGTTGACATACACAGCACGAAACATCCCTGTCAACCTTTTCACTGGCCTCCTCGCTGTTATCAGCGCTCTGTTCATCAGCAGAGTCCGTCTTTGCTCTTTTAGTCACGGTTTGATCTCCAGTGACTTTCTGAACTTCTGTGGCAAAAACTGAATTCTCATTCACCCCTCTGACTGAAGAAGAAAGCACAATCCCTCTTTGCGATGAGACATCTGTGGCATCTAACGTGTTAACAACTTCATGTTCCACCACTTGAATCCCTTCAGCAATGTATTCTGCGTCTTTCACACCATCATTACCTTCATGCCCTAGTCTCCGAGAAATTGCTCTTTTCCTTATCTCTTGCAGACTGAGATCATCACTGTCTTCAGCTCGATCCGATAAAGCTTCCTTAGTGTCAGATTTGCCAGCTGATTTTGGCTCAGCCGCAATGCACTGCAGCCCATGCGTCACGCCACAAACTTCATCTTCATCAGACTTCTCATCAGCAGGTGTGAGCATTGACTCTGCCGCACGTTTTCGCCCCCCACGCGTTTTGGGGCAGCAGAAGTTACGCCAGCATCGCTGCCTTGTTTCTCCTGGCCGCGAGCCCTGCCTCGACCCCTGGACTGCCGGGCACCGCGACGTGGTGCAGGCGGGGTGTTAAAAGCGGTGCTAACGGCTTCCAGGAATTCCCGTCTGGCAATGGTGCTTCGTCGGAAACCCCAGGGCTTCTCCTTACTTATGAAACCTTCCTGATCCATCTTACCTAATAAAGAAATAAGAAAATAGAGAAAAACATCTATAAGTTTAACACCCTCTGCTGCATCTGGTTAAACAAATAAGCAAGCAAGAAAGGTTATGTTTCTATAACATTACAATAAAACACGACTTCAATTGTTTATATTACGAAAACAATCTTTCAGCATAAAAAAGATATGTGAATGGTTTGTACCTTTGTGTTTTTACAGCAATATTTCTGTATGGTCTGGTCTCTAATTTTCAGCTCAGCACCTGCAGACAGGAAAAGTTGGCACCAGGTTTAATTGTTGGTAAAAAAAAATACGAAATTTTACTTTGACCTTAGCAGGTGATAGTAGAGAAAGGCACTAAAATAATTTGTGTTAATGTTAGTTAATAAAATAACAGTTGTCCGTTTATGTTAGTTGTTCATTAATGCAATAGAAAATGTTAAAATCATCATGTACAAAGTATTGTTAAACAGTGTAATAATAAATGATGTAGAAGAATTGTTCACTGTTGGTTAACTATGTTAAAAAATACAACCCTACTGTAAAGCAGTACTTTTACATTTATATTTAGCTTTTACTTCATTTCAAGTTCATCATTCTTAAAAACGTCAACAGAGACAAACACATGCACGAGCACAAAACTCTTCATGCCCCCAATTATAAACTCATATACAGTTCTGTGCATCAGTATACATGTCATTCCTGAAACTTCTTTTGTGATAATTGTCGAATAAGTAAGATAATAAATAATAAAACACAGGCACAAGTAACTGTGTGAACAGCAAAACAGAATATAACGACACTCACACCTGAAGCACGTGCAGCCCAAACGACTACATAGAGAATTAAAACGCACATACACAGTCAAAACAATGTAAAAACACTTACTTAGTGCAATAGCATGTTGTGAACCCACAAACACTCAATACATCTTCCATTTTGTCCATGATGGGGCGTGTGACGCGCATCACAACTCGCCGGAAGAGGAGCGATACGTCACTACACTCAACAGCGACACAAGCGGACTGGAGGATAGAAACATGTGAATATGTAATACCTCTTGTTTTTATGGCATTGAATACAATTTTTTTAAAAGCATTTGAAGAAAACAGATATCAATAAAAAATGTATACAAAAATTTAAAATAAAGAAAAAAAGGACTGGAGGATAGATGAGATTAATACAATTTACACACTCAACTGGAGAACACAAATATGCATATGAAAAATACACACTTTCCCATTATTACATTTCCAAACATACATAAATATCCATGTGTATATATAAATCTACACACCATACATAACCAACAAAACAAAAAACTTTTTTAAACATTTCCGGGGGTTGCAAGGAAAATAAATTCTTAAAAGGAAAGAGACTCAAACATGGTTTTGTACAAATCACCAAGGGGTTGATTATCTTTGGATAAGTGTTTTAAAGATTCGATGTATTTTTACAATCATTTTTAAAACAATTTATAGAGGGTTTACTGTTATTTCACTTACTTTTACGTATATGATATTTACCCATCGTAACAATGATGTTTACCATCAATTACATCTTTTTTGAAAAACCATCTGCATAAACCATCAAAAATAAATGTGCAAGGCACTAATAAACAAAAAACACAGAGATCTACTTTAAAATGAAATCTTTTCCATAAAATTTTAGCAGCCGCATAAATATTGTTAATAATTCTAAACTGAATATCCTTCATTTTAGGTAGAATTGGCCATTTAAGATAATTACAAAATGTATATTCTTCAGCAGTAACCATTCCATTCCAAGAAAGTACCTACCTTTTCCGGTTTGTGCGATTTGTTTTCCAACTTGCTATTTTGTTTTCTCACTTGTTGTAGTGTTTTCTGACTTGTTATTTTGTTTCTGGAATTGTTGTTGTGAATTATGGTTTTATATTTTGTTTATAACTTTGAGATTGTGTTTTTAGATTTGTCATTTTGATTTTAGATTTGTTATTTTGTTTTTGGATTTGTTATTTTGTTTATATATTTGTTTTTAGTTTTGTGATTTGTTGTTTTGTTTTGCACTTCTAGCCCACTGTACGCCCGCCATATTGGCTATGTATTGTATTATCATGTATATTTTTGGCTTTTTCTAACTTTTTGGTTAAGAATTGTGGTATGGAAATCCCGCCAAATTTATATAAAAAATTAAGTGATAAAAATGAAAATGATAAACCATTTAATTATAGAAAACTGTGTGAGTATTTGTAGGTGCTTGGACCTCGGGCAACCAGATGGAAGTTTGGTTTGTCTGCTTCTGATGCCCTGGAGCAGCAATCCTGCAACTCTAGTAACAGTTGACTTTTACTGATTTCGCCATGATCAGCGTTATCGTTATCATGTGATGCACTCAGACACTCTTCTTACATTCAGACATTACCCCAGTCCTCTGCTACCTGAGTAAACCACACCCACTAATTAACATATCATTTGCATACAAGTTGGCTTTGAAAATTAAAACTGTGAAATAAATAAGAAAATTAAATGAAAAGCAAAATTTACATTTTAATTTGAATTGTGTCACTATTATTGTGTGAACGCCAATAAAAACCTTAAAAAATATATTTGCATTTCCATTTTATATTTGCCTTTTTATTTTAATATTGGCAGTCTAATATTGGATGTCTAATATTGGCAGTCTAATATTGGCAGTCTAATATTGGATGTCTAATATTGGATGTCTAATATTGGATGTCTAATATTGGCAGTCTAATATTGGCAGTCTAATATTGGATGTCTAATATTGGATGTCTAATATTGGCAGTCTAATATTGGATGTCTAATATTGGATGTCTAATATTGGATGTCAGTGAAAATGAAATGTCTAATCACCAATTGCATATTATTTTTCAGTTTGACAGGGAGGGTTCGCTGTCACTGTAAAAATGAAAATAATTTCATTTTATTTTCCATTTTGGCATATATTTTGCACACAGTTTTCTATAATGAAATGCTTAATCTGGTTTTCATCACTTAATTTATTTATTTAAATTTGTACACCTGTGGCATCATGGTATAAAATAGTCTATCCAATACATACTGACAAACCTCGGCAGAAGCAGTAAACCATCTGGGTGCGATTTGACTACTGTCATTTGCATAATGAAGTTTTGGACATACTGATTTTCACCTAGTATACGCCTATGAAAGAAGGCGATTTGATTGTAGCCAGGGAGTGTCCAAAATTGCATAGCCTACTTATGCACTATTCTATGCCATTTTGTAGTGTACATACTGTGCATAGTGTGTTCACGTTAAAAATTCCCCCAAAAAAGGGTGCACTTACCTGGAAGATGTGCATTTAACTAAAAAACCTGCAGTTTTGCTTACATAGTGGAAGAGAGACGGGCGTTTTGGGGTTAAACAACATTGCCTTCATTGCATTGTGTTATGTATGATGCCATTGTCACATATACTTCCGATTAGTAACCAGTTGTGTTTCAAAGTGTACCATTTCAGATAATACTGTACTACCCTTTTAAAATTCATTCACTAGATGAAAGTGTACATAGTGCACAGTTAAGTCGTGTATACATCATATGGGACACACAGCTGCAGTTTAGAGGAGAGAAGTTAATGTTTTTTTTTATAAACGGTAAAATACAATTGACTAATAACCAAACTTAACTATTTTTCCTATAAAATGGAATTTATTTAAAGGATGTAAGGATCGGCAAAATATAATTGGTATTGTGCCTTTAAAGAAATTCGTCATCACAATGAGGAATGACGTAGAACGTGTCCCAGCATGCATCATCCCGCTTTAATAGTAACCCATGGCGGGTATTTCTGTGAGAGTGTTGAAATCATGTAACGTTTTTGTACTTTTCTGCGACTTTTTGCCTGTTTTAGCGACTTTTTTCTAAGTACTCGCTTGCCTCTTATGTGAACATGTGAATTAGGGCAGTGCAGAGCTAATAATGAAAGTAAAAGCCACGCTCGTGTTACTGTAGTTCATGTCATGCTCGCGCCCCGTGTGAACTGATAGTTCGGATGAAAGGCGTGTTTTGTGAACACACTGCAGGATCTCTCACTCTTTCTTTAGTTATTTGAGGGATGTGGCGGGAAGTCGAAACCGGCGGACACACTGTGAAATAATCTCATAAACACTGGAAATAAAAGGAAACGTGAATCTGGTCTTGTGATAATGGCACACAGCCGGTCGCTTCTGCGGGGTCTCGTTATCCTGTTACTCGCCTGCAGTGTGAGTCGCGCTGCCAAGCTCAATATCCCCAAAATATTACTGCCTCTCTCCAGAAACACCAAAATTAATTTCACACTGGAAGCAACTGAAGGCTGTTATCGATGGTAAGTGCATTTGATAGAACTCTCATCTTTACAGTAAGTATTTATTTACATAAATGTACTGCAATGCAGTGTTCTTATGTGTATGTGAGGTACCACAGACCCCAGTATCAAAAATAACATATATATTAAAAGAAATAAAACTTTTTGGTAATGAAAGCTAAAACACGTGGTACAGAAGTGCGCGTGCGTGCGTGTGTGTGGGAGAGACAGAGAGAGAGAGAGAGAGAGAGACAGAGACAGACAGAGAGAGAGACAGACAGACAGAGAGAGAGAGAGACAGACAGACAGACAGAGAGAGAGAGACAGAGAGAGAGAGAGAGAGAGAGACAGACAGACAGAGAGAGAGAGAGAGAGAGAGAGAGAGAGAGAGAGACAGACAGAGAGAGAGACAGAGACAGAGAGAGAGAGAGAGAGAGAGAGAGAGAGAGAGACAGAGAGACAGAGAGAGAGAGAGACAGACAGACAGAGAGAGAGAGAGAGAGAGAGAGAGAGAGAGAGAGACAGAGAGAGACAGACAGACAGACAGACAGACAGACACAGACAGAGAGAGAGAGAGAGAGAGAGAGACACAGACAGTTTGTGGTTGTTTTTCAAACAACTTTTCAGTGAAAAGTGCCCAGTTGTGTGATATATTTCTCTTGTAAAAAGAGAACACACTAAAACCATCTGGCATATGTTCAGGCAATGCTGCTATATAGTGAAAGTACCAATATGGCCTGTGCTGTTTTCTCAAAATAAAAGCATTTTCATTGAGGTAGAGCCAGGTGGTGTGGTGTAAAATGTTTGTTTTCATGTACATTTGTTGTCTCTTGATTGTTTATGAGGAATGTAGCTGAAAATGTCTGTTCAGTGACAAGGTCGCTGGTAATATTTGTACCTCAAACGTACTGTTAGTCAGTTATGCGTAATAGTGTCTACCTAATACATGAATGTAAGATCTCTCTTTTAGAAATACAGGCCCTTCAAATGCCTTTGTACTATCCATATATGAAAGTCTTTTACCCTAATGTCATTTAAAATAGTCAACCCCCACATACAGTAAAGGTCAGATCTGGGCAATTCCATGCAAATGTCAAGGTTTCCACCATACTGATAGCTCAGATGTCAGTGGTTTAAATATCCATGTGAGATCTCTTTTTAAAACATTTCTTTTTGTTTGTAAAGCATAATTTATCTTCGTCACATTCATAACAGTCCATATTCCTCATAAATGAACACAGAAAAAGTCAAATAAAATAACTATTTGATGTTCTTTGATGAGTCATCTCTTCTTCATTTGTTGGGTATTATTGCTTCTGGTTTGTGTATTTTAATTCACAGAAATACTATACACAGAAATAGTATTGTGTCTCTCAAAAACACATGTTCTTTTTAGTCACATTTGTGATGTCTTGAGTCTTACCCTTATGTCCTTTCTAAACATTTCGATCCCTCTATAAGTTAGAGAACAGAGAAAAAAGATTTCATGCTAATGCAATTTCATGACAACTTTAATTTTGGGTTGAGATGAATTTTTACTTATGTGTCAATACAGATAAACCTGCTCTTTCAAGTATTCACTGAACTGAAAAGTGTGACTGCTGACCATAGCAAACATGACATTGCACTAACAATGCTAATGCACCAGGTTTGAGTCCACACACATAACGATTCATAGCTTGAATGGATTTTGCTGCTTTAGATGAAATGGGACTTCAGAGCAAGATGGATAAATAGGAAAACAGCGGGACACCGTTCACTCAGGAACAGTTGTGTGTGATTTCTCCATCAGGTCATCCAACAGGCCAGAGGTCGCCAGTATAGAGGCAGTGGATGTGAATGAGCATCACTGTTCGCAGAGAGCCATTCTGCAGGCCCGATCAAATCAGCCGTCCAGATTGACCAGTATCATACTCGCTGAGGACATCTGTGAGTAACTTTCATCAGTCTGATGAACTCTTGTGTGTTTTAGTGTTGGCGAAGTGCCAGTGTTCTTTTTTTATTTATTGCTGGTATTTGTTTTGGTGGTGGTGTTCAGCAACAGGACAGGTGCTGCGCTGTGATGCTATAGTGGATATTATCAGTGAGATCCAGATTGTCTCAACTACACGTGAGCTTTACCTGGAAGATTCTCCACTGGAGCTCAAGATCAATGCGCTGGATTCAGAAGGTGATTTTGTGTTGTTATATACATGTAGTGTGATCCATGTGAACTCTGCGTAAAGGGATAGCTCACCCAAAAATGAAAATTATGTCATCATTTTTTTTACCCTCATGTCATTTAAACCCTGTATATGAGGGGTTTTTTGTTTGTGAAACACAAGAAGATATTTTGCAATATTGTGTTCATACTATGAAAGTGAATGTGTGCCGGTAACCAGCGTTTTGCAAAATATCATCTCCCGTGTTCTGCTGAAGTAAGAAAGTCATACAGGTTTGACATGACATAAGGGTGAATAAATAATAAAATAATCTTTATTTTTGGGTGAACTATGCCTTTAAAACCCCATAGCGTGAAGTTACTAGTATGCATTGGTATGTGTTGGTTGTCATGAAAGTCATACATCACCAAAAAATAAATAAATTATCCCATAATTTATTTATACATCATTAATCTAAGTTTACGTTTAAACATGATAAATTTTCATTTTTTGAAGAGTTACTATCTATAGTCGGTATAAATGAGATGAGCTCAGGCCTGAGTATTGTGTTGATGGTGACGTGTCTGTGTCAATGTTGTTTTGTTTCAGGAAACACCTTCAGTACTCTTGCCAGTCTGATGTTTGAATGGACCATTGTGAAGGATGCAGAAATGGCAGGTTTCCCTGATTCTTACAACTCGCTGCGGTAAGGGTCAGGTTTAATGTTAACATTCTTCATTTTAACAAGCTTGACTGAGCGTGTGATTTTGACGTCTTCATTGCAGAGTTCTGCGGTTTGCCGAGTCAGCGTACACTCCTCCAGGATACATCTCTGAGATGGAGCGAGTAGGACATCAGGGAGATATCATCTTGGTTTCAGGAATCAAAACCGGCCATGCCAAGCTCAAAGCCAAAATACCAGAAACTCTTTATAAGGTGAAAATGATTGGTAATAGTCATGCCATTGATAGAAATTTGTGAGTGTGTTTGTGGCATTCGTTTGGATGGAAGTGGAAACTGAGTAAAAACTGATATGGATTTTGCAGGATGTTGGTGCAGCTGAAGTCAGGTTACTGATTCTTGAAAACATCCTCCTAAATCCTGCTTATGATGTTTATCTGATCGCTGGCACGTCCATCAAATACAAAGTGCAAAAAATCCGTCAAGGAAAGATCACAGGTATGCAGAGGTTGTGTTACACTTTCTCAAAATGACAGATGAAGACAAATGTTTATGTCAGTTTTTTTCCCCCCATTATTTTAGTTTTCATACTTTATTTAATTGAAATCTAATTGTCATTAGACACATTTCAGCTAAAGTTTGGAGGTGTGTTGAGGTGACAAGTACTATAAAATAAGGCTGCTTTATATGCTTCTGAATTGCTCTTGTTCTTCTTTGATGTCATAGACTGAAGTTGAACAAATCTAATACTAGATAATTACTTCACACACTTGCCACCATCTGGACAGAGATTTTTTCATTTAGATTAGCCTTCTGGTTTTTTTGTCACTGCTAATAAAACGATGGTTAATTCGACCACTGGGTACTGGTTACGAAAGTACCTTGAATGCACTCCATGTCTAAATTAAAGCGTCTGCCAAATATCTAATTCTGATGCTAAAACATCCCATCAGCAAATAAAACATAATGTAAATGTGGTCTTTTGAGATTCGTTGGCATATACCAAGTTGAACGTTGCTCAGGAAGTAATTAAAAGCTTTTTAATAGACCAGACAGTTCCCGTATATAGTCAAGAATAGATGTTAGGCTGTATCTTTAATATATTAAAACAAATATGGTATATGTTGCCGTCATAACATCCTGTCAGCATTAGTTCAGTGACAGTCACCGATCAGTAGGTCAGAAACTATTGTACTTTTTTTCTTTTTACTGATTTATGGATTTTTGTTTTAATAATCATCAGTGCTTAACAAAAAATCTTTTGCTTCATTCAATTGGTGTGTTTGGCAGTTATATGTGCCAGCATTGCCTTTGACAGACATTAGCCTGCTCCCCTAAAACATTACTGCAAAGCCAAACAGTTGTATGCATACTAAATTGTATCATTTTCACTGGAAAAGATGTGTGTACTGTATGCATGAAAGCTTGTTTACTTTCAGAGCTTTCCATGCCGTGTGACCAGTATGAGCTTCACCTCCAGAACTGTGTGGTCGCTCCTGATGGAAACCCAGAGAAACCTGTGGCTACCTTAGAGCAGAGCAGCTCATAATCAGTGAGACGGTGTTCTGTGCTCATTCAGGCGATACACATGAGCTCCTCACACCAACATCGGCTGCTGGACCACTTTTATGGAATAAGAGTATCCTGCTTCTGACTATAGGGCTGTCCATTAGAAACATTCAGCTTTTAAAGCTTCATAATCAGTGAGACAATATTTAGTAGGGCTGTGCTCAGAATATCGATACGTATTGCGATACATGTGGTTTAGTATCATGAGCTCCTGTTAGTATCGCTGGCATTGATAAATGTAGTGGCGTGATCGTATCGATACAGCAGCTGCTTTAATTGTCGTTGATCGTGTTATATCGTGGCTTTTAGTATCGGTTACAGTTATTAGCTTTTATGGAATATGTTTTAAGTTTTGTTTAGTCATTGAGCTTTGTTGACATGTTATCAGTGTCACTATAATTGTCATTTCAGTTACTGAGGCAGAGAGCAACAGGAAGAGCCATTTTGTAAGATGCGTGTTATTATCGTGGCTTTTTTGTGACAATTTTTTATTTCATTTAAGTCATTGTATCGATGGCTTTTTAATGACAAAACAAAATTGTATTTTCAGTATTATCACAACGTATCTGTTATAAAACACTGGTTATTCAATAAACACAAACTACTGTTATTAAACTGCTCTTTAAAAGAAAGAAATTAAATATCATTGAAAATTGATCCATCGGTGATATGTATAATCGGCTTTAGTATCGCGATCGTGTATCGGAGTATCGATAATGTATTGTATCGATGGCTTTAGTATCGTGATCGTATCGTGGCTTTAGTATCGTGACTTTACGTATTAGTATCGATGGCTTTAGTATCGTGATGTATGATGTATCGTATCGTGATAATGCATGTGTATCGTGGCTTTAGTATCGCGATATGCATTGTATCGTGGCTTAGTATCGTATCGTCGCGTGGCATCGTATCGGATAGTATTGTATCGTGGCTTTAGTATCGGATCACGCATGATCGCGATGGCTTTAGCATCGTGATCGATGATTGTCGCTTTATGGCTTTAGTATGCATTGTATCGATGGCTTTAGTATCGGTGATCGTGTTATTATCGATGGCTTTAGTATCGTGATATGATATGTATGGCTTTATGAAGTGATGCGCATTGTATCGCGGTTTTATCGGTGATGCTTATCGTGTATCGTGGCTTTGTATTGAATCGCGGAGTATTATCGTGATCGATGGCTTTAGATGATCGTGATCGTGTTGTATTTAGTATCGATCGTGCATTGTATCGTGGCTTTAGTATCGTGATATGTATTGTATCGTATCATCATCGTGTATCGTGGATGCATTGTATCGTGGCTTTAGTATCGTGATATGTATTATTATCGTGGCTTTAGTATTGATATGTGTTATTGCATCGATGGCTTTAGTATCGTGATACGTATTGTATCGATGGCTTTAGTATCGGTGATACGTATTGTATCGATGGCTTTAGTATATCGTGATATGTATTGTATCGCGTGATATGTGATCGTCATCGTGGCTTTAGTATCGTGATCGTGTATTGTATCGTATCGCTTTAGTATCGATAATGATATCGTATCGATGGGTTTTCGTATCGTGATATTATTGTATGCGTATTGTATCGTGGCTTTAGTATCGTGATACGTATTGTATCGTGGCTTTAGTATCGTGATATGTATTGTATCGTGGCTTTAGTATCGTGATACGTATCGTATCGTGGCTTTAGTATCGTATCGTGACATTGTTGGTGATATACAGCCCTAATATTTAGAAGCCAAAAAAACCCACAATGGGTCTTCTGTAGCATGTTGTAAAGTTTGATTTGCTAACATCACTTTTGAGTTTTCCTTCATTGTGAATGTCAAGGTCTTGGAATGCAGGGAATTTCTCGTCTGCCTAACAGCACTATATATGTGGTGGAGCCGGGATACTTGGGTTCGTCTCATCATTAGTTTTGCATAACAACAGTCTAAAACTAATACATTAGTTCAGTCTGTTTGTGTGGAACAAAATCAGTACATTTCAGTATTTTTCATGATCTTAAAAACCTTTTGATATGAAGACAATAAGAACCTAGAACTAGATGTGAACTCTTCAGTAATGTTTCAAAAGCATCTTAAGGTGTGCCGTCAAAAACTGTTAGATAAAATGACATGAGAACATTTGGTTATGCTTTGGGATTGAATTAGATGTTTATAAAGATGAGAAGAATAATACAAATGTTGAATGTACTGTAATGTAATGTCTTTTTATTGTCTTGAATACTAGCGTTTAAGATTCACCCTGAGGATCGCTGGGTACTTGAGACGAAACTAACATATGAGATCTTTATTGAAGTGTTTGATAAGTCAGGCCACAAGATTCATCTGTCTGATGTAAGTTGAGTTTGGACATTTAACACTATGTGTGTTGCTTTAAAAGAGATTTATTTATTTGTCATGTATTAAAGGGATAGTTCTCCCACAAATACAAATTCTGTCAGCATTTTTTCACCCTTGTGTCGCCTAAAACCCGTTTCTTCTGTGGAACACAAAATTAGATATTTTGAGAAAGTCTTAGTGGTTTTGTATCAATGCAAGACATGGGGGTCAATATCGTTTGGTTCTGCAGAAAAACGTCACAGGTTTGCAATGACAAGAGTGAATAAATGATGAAAGAATTTTCTTTTTTTGGTTGAACTGTCTCTTTAAAGAGAGAGTACATTATATTACATTAGCTATGTTATGTGTATTTTTTCTTTTTCAGAATATTCGTATAGAAACAACATTCCCCGCAGAGTACTTTGAGGTTCTGCAGTCGTCCCTTAACGGATCTTATCATTATGTGAAAGCGTTAAAAGACGGTCAAACTATCATTGATGGCACGCTGAAAGCAGTCATTGATCAAGTAGGGTTTTCTGTCATGGTATTGTGTCATATTTTTGTTGAATTTTGGAGCAGAAGACTAAAAGGTTTCTCTTCATTGTCTTTAGGCTGGTAATGCCCATGAGCTTGCTGTTCCTGTGCGTAACGAGCAGGATGTTGAGATCTACAACCCTATAGTGCTCACACCTGCCATCCTCACGTTTCCATGGCAACCCAAAGAGGGAGCGTACCAGTATACTATCAAGGTAGAGATTTTATTGCATGATAGTTTCTTACGGGTTATTTTGTAAACCATATAGGATTTTTTATTTAATTTATTTATTTGAAGTTTATTTCATTTCAATAAAATCTAGTGTTAATTTGGATCTACTTAAAATTGTGCACCTGTTGCTCAGTTGTTGAATTGTTAGAATAGCAGCGTGTGTTAGCAACACAAAGGTTTGATCAGAAAAAACACATTCAGATGTAATGTAAACCATGCATGCAACTGGGTATGTCGTTAAGGATAAAAGCATCTGAATGTAAACGTGATCCTTTTTTTATTATTGAATAACACATTGTCGTCTCTGTTCAGGTGACCGGAGGCAGTGGAAACTTCAGCTGGTCATCCACTAACTCAGCGGTTGCCATGGTTACAGTAAAAGGACTGATGACAACTGTCAGAGATGTTGGTGTCAGTGTGATCTACGCCCATGACATGAGAAATCCTCTGCACTATGGAGACATGAAGGTGATGCCAAATGACTGCTTATTCCAGTCCATGTTTGACTTGTTTGAGCCCAGTTGTAAATGTTCGTCTGGTCTCTCTCGTGCAGGTGTATGTCATCGAGCCGGTGGGGATGGAGTTCAGCCCGTGTGCGGTGGAGGCTCGTGTGGGTGTCGGTCTGGATCTGCCGCTGCGGATCTTTGGTCAGCTGAGTGGAGAGAGAGTGACGCTCAGTGACTGTTCACACTTTGACATGCAGGTGGACATGGAGAGCGTCGGCATCTTTCAACTGCTGGAGGGTGAGTGGAGTTTAGCTTAACGCTATGCACACGCTGCCCAGCTGAATGTGTTGGTTCTGTCCACGCTACATGACAATCTCTCGTTTCAGTCGTGCACAGCTGGCCCTGTTTGTGGAAGAGTTTCATCATGCTTGGTTTTTCAAAGATACTAAAAAGCTGAGATTTTGGTATATTTCTGCCCATTTATTGATTTCATTCACCAGCAGCTGCATCATCTGTTTCTAAGAGATCAGAGCTCATGGCGAGGCAGTATAGTGCTATGAGTCTACTTAGAAACTTGTGGAAAGATGCCTGCAGGAGCTGCTGGTTCCAATCTGAAACAACGTTTCCAAATAGTTTTTAAATCAATTTTCCCCATGCATGCATACTGAACATTTATTGGATACAGGCAGAGAGAAATGAGTTTCTTAGCAGGTTTAACAGAATCTAATGTGGTGAATGTTTTTGGAAGGCTGTATAAAACTCTTGTTTGTTTAGGGAGACTCGCTCCGGGCCAAAGCCACTGCAGTGGAGTTCGAGTAAAGGCCTTGACGCCTGGATACACCAACCTGCTGGTCAGTTACACGCACGGCAACGTCCACCTCAGTGCAAAGATCACCATTGCCGCCTACCCTCCGCTCAAGGTAAGTTACGTTAGATGTTCATGGTGAGACGTAAGAGAACAAGCATTGTTGACATGAAGCAGTGATGGTTATAGCTGTCACGTCTAATTTGCTTTGACAGCCGATTGACCCCGTATCTGTGGCCGTGGTGACGTTGGGCTCTTCTAAAGACATGACTTTTGAAGGCGGCCCGAGGCCGTGGGTGCTGGAGCCTTCAAAGTTCTTCAGAAACTTGACCGCCGAGGACCACAACAGCGTTACGCTGTCCTTGCTGGGACCAGCCTCCCGTACCTACTCCAGACATCTGCTCAGAGCAGTGTGTCGTTCTTTGGGAGAGCAGGTAAACGAGAGACATCTGTGATGCGATAATCCAGAAGTGATGTGTGGACCGTGTTTGAAATCAGACATTTGGGATTTTACAGGTATTGGCCCTGACTGTTGGTAACCGTCCGACTGTAACGAATCCTTTCCCTGCCGTGGAACCAGCCGTGGTGAAGTTTGTGTGCGCGCCTCTGTCACGTCTCACGCTGAGCCCCGTCTACACGAACCCTCGGCTGGATGTGTCCTGCCCACTGCTGCAGCAAAACAAACAAGTGGTGAGCAGCCAAACCCTGAAACACATCTCTAGTCTTATAAGGTGATGTTCTGAAACATTTGTTCTTGTGTTCTGTAGGTGCCAGTTTCCAATTATCACAACCCAGAGTTGGACGTGGCGGCTTTTGACCACCAGGGCCGAAAGTTTGACAACTTCAGCTCTTTGAGCATCGTTTGGGAATCGTCTAAAGTGTCCCTGGCGAGCATTGAGCCGACCATGCCTATGCAGTTACACGTACACGAGGACAACTTCAAGCAGAAAAAACTTCATGGTACGGTTTAATTACCATTTCAGATTGTAAGTGATTCATAAATGTTGTACATGTGTGCGGATGTGATATTGTGTGGTTGGTAAACTCTCTGCAGGCCGTCAGATGGTTCTCGTGCATCGTGAATCGGGCATGGCAGCCGTCACGGTGACAGCTGTGGGCTATCAAACATCTCATCTGGAGGCAGCAGCTGTTTTGAGAGGGGTGGGTATCTCTGCAGTGTGTTACTTACTTTCACTGTTCAAAGCAATATAATACAAATGAAGAATAGATCAGGAGGAAACGGACCAAGCAGTTAAACCGTTTTCAACCTGCAGGTTTTTTTAGTGAAGATGTGCTCTAGTTTCATATCCTCAACAGGAAGTGACTAATAATACCTCACGCCTCTTCCCACAACAGTTAAAAAAGCAAAGCGGAACAGGAAACTGAAAGGCTGACATTTATAGGGCACATAGGATGACAAATCTCTTATTAAGCTCTTATTTTTAAGTAATGTACTATTTGCTACTAATTTAGGCAATTGTACTTGTAGCACTTTAGCACAGATCTTTGTGCTGCTTATGCAACAATCTAATGATTTAGCTATAAAAAACCCAAGTTGAGACATTACAAAAGGTCAATATTTTGTGTGTTTATCACCATCAATATATTAGTCAATATAAGAGTATTACTGGCCTACCGTCCCGAGAAAACAATTCAGTGCATATAGAGTAGTGTTTATTTTTCTGCTATTTTTCATTTAATTGTAGTCTTCAGTTTTAGTTGACTGAAAGTCATTTTACTCTAGATTATAACAGATGAATTTCACAGACAACGTAAACCACACTACACGGTCATCAATTTCATCATAGTTTTATCTCTAAATGAATACTGATGTGGTCTTTGATTAAGTCATCTCTTGTATGTGTAACATTTTAATGTTTACATTGATTTTTTAGTAAGTAGGTGTAGAAGAAAAAGATGGGATGAGTATTTTAAGCTTCTCTATGTCTCTATGAACTTGTTTCCTGGACGTACTCTGATATTTTCAGACATTCTGGATCTGAAATATGCCTCTGATTTGTGTGTGTGTGTGTTAGTTTGATCCTCTGAGCCCCGTCTCCTCCACGCTGGACCTCCTGTTAGTGGAGGATGTGAGAGTGACCCCTAACACCATCACCATATACAACCATCCTGACGTCACGGTAAGATCCCTTACGTCTCTGTTTGCTCGGCTCTTCAAGGATAACGCTCCGTTTGCTCAGAGTTTACATATACATGGCGTGTGTTGATGTGTGCAGGCTGATCTGACTCTACGAGAAGGCTCAGGATATTTCTATGTCAATGCAAGTGTCAAGGGAGTTGCCGATGTCACATACCAAGAGTCTCAGGGAATTGCTCAGGTAACATTTAGGGAATGTTTTTTAACTTAAATTGTGCTTGCAGATGTGGAATTGGCCACTCAAGACTCACTCACTCATATTTATTAAAAGGGGAAGAGAAGCCGGTTTGTGATCTGTGTAAAGATTTCTTGATTGTAAAACATATTTTAATAGAATGTCCTTGTTTAAATGATATTAGACAACGTTTTTATTCAGAAAATTTATTAATGGACACTTTTAAAAAGGTTTCTCCTGGAATAATTTTAGAATTTCTATCAAATATTAAATTGAAAAGTTGTATGTAATTGTTATCATTATGGTTGTATTTGTATTGTATTTGAAGTGATTGTAATGGGTTTTTTTTATTTTCTTTTGTTTTTTGTGTGTGTTTTGTAAATACTGTTGACTGCCATGAATATAGCCATATGGCGGTAAAATTTAAATAAATAAATTGTGGGCTTGCTGTAGCCAACAAATGGTAGAAGTAAAAGGATGGAAGTCAATCACTTGAAGGTTTTAATAACAGAAATGTGCTGCTTTTTTTTTTAAAGATCTTGCCTTAACTTTTTTGACTTCACCAGTGTAATTCATGAATCTTGAAATTTTTCTGGCACACTGAGAAATTAAAATGAATTGGTATCTAATCTCATGTGTAACTCAGGTGGTTCCGGCACAGGCAGGGGTCTTGCAGGTAATGGTCCATGACCTCTGCTTGACCTTTCCTTCCCCTACCATGGCTACAGTACACATCGCTGATATTCTGGAGGTGGTTGTGCGAGTCGTCGATAAGGTCAGTTATATCAAAGACCTCGAATGTTTAGAAGAATTGCAGTACAGGATACAACTTACTGTACACTACTGTTGCTCTTTTAATGATCATTTCACAGGGATTAAATTGCAAATCAAGTTGCAAAGTCTAGAGTCTATTTGTCCATTATTATTTTAGGTGGAGATTGGCAAGTCAGTCAAAGCTTACGTTCGAGTTTTGGATAGCAACAGAAAGCCTTTCCAATCCAAATATTTCTCTGTTATGAATCTTCAACTGAGACCAGCGTCGTCAATCATCTCTTTACAGTGAGTAACCTTGTGTAAGTCTAGCCCTGCGTCCCAAATCGCATACTCCATGAAATAACTACTTATCAACCGTTAAAACTGCACGTTCTGTATAATATGTGTCGGTGCAGTATGAATACATTACGGACATACCACATCCACCATGTTTCACTGTCATGTGACCCGTATGCTCTTTGACCTATGACGTATTCACAGCAGCCACAAAATAACTCATTGTTAAACGAGCGCTATTTAATCACAAACATTTATTTTTGGTACTTTTACTTTAAAAGAGAAGATCATCCTAACAGTTTTCTGCTATTTTTGGTTTATTAATGTTTAAAATCTTGTGGCTCGTCAGCTCCCGATCACGGGAGAACAGTGTCCATCCAATGCATACTGACAAATCTCGAGGGAAGCAGTAGACCATCCGGGTATTTCTCACCAACTGTTATTTGCATACTGAGGTTTCGGACGTACTATTCATGACTCGTACTCATTTTCGCCTACTATATAGTATGGAAGTAGTCAAGTTGGGACGCAGCGTACATCTGTTTTTATTCTGTCTGTGAGAGCTAATCAACTCTGTTGTTTGTCAGAGCTCTGTCAGATTCCTCAGAGGAGGACACGGCCATATTTTTGGTCAAAGGTCTGGTGATCGGACAAACCAGCGTGTCCGCTACGGTGATGGATAAGAATGGCAGAAAAATCACTTCTGCACTCCAGCAAATAGAAGTAAAGCCTGTTTTGCACTTTTCTTATAGTAATCATCAAGTATTAAATGTATATCTTTTGTTGTAGATGTATCTCTGTCTATATCATCTTATTTACGTCCTCATGTAGCAGACATGTACATCTTTCTTGGTCTAGAAATTTAGTAAGAGCTGAGAATCATTTTAACTTCAGTGTGCTGGTGGTAATGAGGATGTTTGTGTAAAGTTACAGAAATAATTTTTTTTTTACAGGTTTTTCCACCTTTCAGGCTGTTGCCCAGGAAAGTCACTCTGATAATTGGAGCAATGATGCAGGTAATTCATAGTAATATTTCACCCCTAATCAAATAAAATATTTCTACAATTATCTGCCCAATCTCATGATTGTAATAAAATAATATTTATTCTGATTATTAAAATACAGTAAATATTTTAATATAGTATATATGGGATGTTCTATGGGATGTCCTGCAATGAAATGAATTCAATTAATTCATAAATTCAGACTGCAATGAATATTATTTAGACTGAAGGACCACGATGTTAGAGTCGAGTCTGTTTAAAAGGAATTGTTCACCCTTTGTTTGTGGTACTGGGTCTAGGTGAGAACATCATGTGGTCACCTTGTCATAATTAGCAGGTCCATTAAAATATATCCTGTTGGTTTTTGAGATTATCTCATTATAGGAGTGTATGAATGTGTTTCACAATGCAAACACTCCTAATATAAGCTATATATAAGATAAGAGTTATAATAATATAAGAGTTTTTTGAAAGTTTTAATACTGCAGATCTTACCGACTGAGACGTTCTGATGTGAGATCTGTTGATTTGTAGATCACATCAGAAGGTGGACCACAGCCCCAGTCCAACATCCTCTTCTCTTTGTCCCACGACAACATCGCTTCTGTCAACAGTCTGGGGCACGTCCAGGGCCTGTCGGTGGGCAACATGACCGTGACCGGCGTGGTTCAAGCGGTCGACACTGAAACGGGCAAACTAGTGGTTGTGTCACAGGTAAAGCTCTTACAGACAGATGTGGATGATGGTTAAATCAGCGTTGTTCTGTGTTAATAAATGAGTTCTTAATAGGATCAAGTGGATGTTGAGGTTGTCCAGCTGAAAGCCATCAGAATCCGAGCTCCCATCACCAGAATGAAGACAGGAACTCAGGTAAACGCATGGAAAAGACCTAATGAGATGAGTATTTTGGCCCTGAGAAAGGCTAAGAGTGTTTTGTTTCTGATGTCTTGCTGCAGATGCCAGTGTATGTGATGGGCCTGACCAGCGCTCAGACGCCCTTCTCTTTTGGCAATGCTTTACCTGGACTGACCTTCCACTGGTCTGTGACTAAGAGAGACATCCTGGACATCAACACACGCCACGAAGAGGTCAGAATAAAAATCTGTGTAGAAACATGGGTCCTAAAATCTGGTATTAAACATAGTCCAGGGCTAAATAATAAAAGACTGGAGTATCAGTAGGTTTCACGCTTGTCGGTTCTGCTTTCATTACTGGAGAAATGAAAGAAAACAATTGACGTTTATTGTTCTTGTAGTTCATCTTTGTTGCCACATCTACTTGAGGTACATTATGCTAACCTAAGGGTGGGAATATCTAGGCTGATTTGTACGTACTGATAATTACGGCTCATCTGACTGCTTTGAAATGATAAAAGCTTATCAATGCATCTTAATGTTTTTCTAAACAGGATTTTTTTTTTCTTGTTCACAGTGAAATGATGTGTGGGAGTAATTATGCCTTTAGTATCTTAATGATGCCCATCCCTACTCGCGCTGGGGCCGGTTGCATAAAACTGTTTTAGACTAGTCTCATGAGTTAGTCATCTCATTTTTTTTCTTTAAGACTGGTACTTGCTGCTTAAGTCGATTGCATAAAATCATAGATTGGTCTATTTTAAGCTAATAAAGTTAGATTGCTGATCTCCTAGCCAACTTTCTGTTATGGTCTATGTTTCCACGAAAACTTACAAACTGTTTATTTAAAAAGTGGCCTGAATTTGTCTTGTGCTATAGCAATTAATAATGTTTGGTTTTATAAACGGGCAATTATAATAAGAGTTTTCCTAGAACCATTAAATCCACCAGAAGTCTTTTCTGAAAAAAAAAAATGCTAGAGAAACTAGGGCTGCACGATACATCATTTCAGCATCGTCATCGTGATGTGCGCACCTGTGATAGTCACATCACAGGAGGTGCGATAGGTGGTAGTTCAATGCCAAAATTAAAACACGCACAATTCTATATTTGCCCTAAACCCATTCATTCTGATTAAATTTTTCTGATAATTCGTTCTTTAAAAAACAATTTTATAAAGCACATGTTTGAGGCGTCATGCAGGCAGCAGGTGACAGACGGCAGGCGTGGAACAGGAGAAAAGCACAGAAATGGAAGATTTGGTCGCGAAAAGAAATGCAACGGCAGTAATATGGAAATATTTTGGCTACAGAAAGAGTAAGCTTTCCACATCTCTCCAAGCTTGCCCGCAGATCCCTTTCTATCCCCGCTAAAAGTTCCCCATCAGAGAGACTTTTCAGTGAACTTTGTTAAATAAACTTCATTTCATCTTTATTTGGTTTACTGGTCAACACTTGCTTTATTTTAGCACTGTTGCAAAGAAAAGTCTAATAGTTCTCTTGATAAATAGTATACAACATACGTAAAATGTTTATTATTACAAGTTAAGTTTGACTTATTATAATTTATTTTTTATAACAAATACTTATTTCATAAACCACTCAGGGGTTGGTGTTTACCATAACCAACATTTTCAAATTTTGTGACAAGATGTTTACTACTGTTTTCAAAAAGAGGATTGTAATTGTTGGATAAAATGTTAAATTACTTTTTTCCCTCATGTTAATTCCCTAGTGTGATCATGAAGTGTCCTCCTGCATTTCAACACATTGCAATATATATATCGTAGAAAACAAAAACATCACAATGTCTGTTTTTTCCAATATCGTGCAGCTCTAAGAGAAACTGTATTCTTAATGCGTCTTTTTCTGTACATCTTTCAAGGTACATGAGACTGACACTATTTTACACTATTAAATTTACTCAGTTAATGTAGTGCAAGTCTTCTGTTTTTCATTATTTGCATTGTAATCACTAAATTTGTTCATTTGAATTTATTTGGCATTCTATTTCTCTAATATTCATTTATTTTCAGCAAAGAGAAATTGTGACAAGCGCCCACTGTCGGCCATTTTAAGTCTGTTCAGTGTCTTACTTCTCCCAGTGCGGCTTATTTTATGCAACAGTCTTTCTTTACTGACTTTAGCTAGTTAAACTAATTCTTAGACAAAGTCTTAAGATAATGGCTGTGTTTATGCAGCCGCCCCGGTCTCATGCCAAACCTGTATGACCGGTATGATGTTGATTTAAAGAATGACAACATCTTTTGTAGAATGTTGGTAATCAAACAACACTGACCCTTATTGACTTGCATTGTTAATCGAAATCACTGAGACATTTCTCAAAATATCATATACAGTTTTGAAGTGGCATTAAGATGATTGATGACAGAAGTTTTATTTTTGGGTGAAAAGCAGTGTAACCATCTAGTTCATTAATGGAAAGACTGGGAAATACTCTCTGTCTCTCCTGCAGGCTTCAGTCCAGCTCAGCGCTGAGCACAACTTCGCCATGAGCGTGATTGGCAGGAGTAAAGGACGAACAGGTCTGCGGGTTCATCTGAAGGTCAGCGTTCCTCTCGCCGGACACCTGCAGGATAACGCTCTGGAGCTTCACGATGAGATACAGATTCAGGTAGACCAAATCAAAGATAACTGAACACCTTTCACTGTCACAAACCTTTATGTTTGCATGTTTTTGTCATTTCTGAGTTTGAAAACGGCAACATTTAACCATCCATTGTGTCTCTGAAGGTATATGATAAACTGCTGCTACTCAACCCAGAAGTTCAAGCTGAAGAGATACTGATGTCTCCAAACTCAATGCTCAAACTACAGACCAACAGGTAACATTAACATATTGCTGAAAAAACAACACATGCACTGTTTTTGTCTAAAGAACAGACTTGGGTATTACCAATATATTCAATCATCTGTTTATATTTTACTAAAGCAGTGTTAATAGAGTCCAGACATCAAGAAATATCAGTCTATACATGTATGGTTTCTGGCTGATGTGTAGTGGTGAGTCCAGGAACAGGAAGGAATCTAGATCAGGATACTTCAAACTTTACTTTAATGACAGACTCAGGAAATCACCATCAAACGGCACGCACACAGAGAAATCAATGAAGAAACGGAGAAGAGATGACTCTTCAAAAAACGGCAATTTACGTGACTGTGACAAATCATGATTTAAACATAATCAAATGCTTTAAAAACGTTGAGAGAGACCTCACATGAGAATTTAAACCAGCAAATATTCACATCTGAACTATCAGTATGATGAAAAAACCTTTGATAAAAACTTGCCCACTTAGTCTCAGGTTCTAATCGATGTGAAAACGTTGGACGATTATGTTGAGACAAGCTGTAGACTCTGTGTTGTTCCTGGCTGTATGGATAGGATCATTTTGGGTAATATGATCAAAACATCATATCATGTGGTAGTTGGTGAAAACCGGCCATGTTGTTATTTAATACATATATCGCTGGATATATGACAGATCAGTTACAGCTGTTGTGGTACATCACTGTAGTGTTGATGGGAAAACCTATCCAGCCGTCCTTCGCTTTTAATGCCAGCATCACTGCAGCTGTTGTTAAGAGTGAAAACTGAACCTGAATAATTACATTGACATTTAGGCATTTAGCTGACGCTTTTATCCAAAGCGACTTACAAACATTAGGAGACAATGAAGCGACACATCAGAAGTGGCAACAATAGTACTGAGAAGTGCTTTACTAAGTTTACAATGTTTTGTAGTTAGTTAGATGTCATATAAATAGTTGTGAGATTAAAATAAATATGTTTTCAATTTACCATAAAGTGTTATAAAGGTTTGGTCAAAACTGTGTAAAGTATCCACACTCTTGGGATGTTTAAACTGAAGCGAATACTTTATTTTCTGTAGAGATGGACTGGCGTCTTTGTCCTATCATGTGCTGGAGTGTCCCGACAGAACTGCTCTTATTCAAGTGGATAATAAAGGTCATCTGACATCAGGATCTGTGACGGGAACAACATCGCTCCAGATCAGCTCACAGGAAACCTTTGGTGTCAATCAAACCATCATCATCGCTGTGAAGGTAAATGCAACCACTGAGCTGTGATCTAGTCTTCAGTGAAATGAACTCTTGGCAGTCATGGCTGTTTTGTTGTTTAAGGTGGTGACTGTATCATATCTGCGTGTGAGCACCAGTCCAGTGTTTTACACGGCTAACAGAGAGACCCTGTCTGCCATCCCGCTGGGAGCTACGCTGACCTTCACTGTTCACTTTCATGACAGCACAGGAGAGACATTAAACAGCCACAACTCGCTGCTCACATTCTCCACCAACAGGTGACGCAACACTACATCATCTCTGTCAATGATTAAATAACATAAAGGGAAATATATTTTGTTAGTTTGTTGCTTTGTAAAACAAATCAAATTAAATAGTGAGGGGATAAGTATTTTTCTGTCTATTTATTTGTCAAGCATATAGACCATTTCACAAGATGGTCCAGAAGCACTTCCTGTTTCAGTTTTTTGTATTTCACATTTGTAAATTAAATTAAATCTTAAAGATGTTTGTTAAACAAGTCAGTTGTAAATGTTCTGTTGATTGTATTTCGTTCTGACATTTGTGTAGTGTTAAAAAACTGAGACAGGAAGTGCTTCTGGACCAGTGCTGTTTACATCTTGTGAAATGGTCTATAGATTGAATTGATTTTATTATCGTTAATATACTTGAATTGGAAAATACAAGTATCGAAACGCTACTCTGTAAAGGCAGATACTCAATATTACTTTGATTGGAAGCACAAAAAGCACTGGATTGAAACCAGTGTATCTCAAACAAACACATCCAAATGTTTACTTCTCTTCTTTGGTACAGCATTTGTCATGATGGATGCACCGTTATAAAAAAATCTGCTAAAGGAATGAAAAGTTTTGCTCTGTTTGTATCACGTGTTTAAGCTCCTCACCTCATGTCTTGTGTGCGCAGAGATGATTTGGTTCAGGTGGGTAAAGGTTCAAGTAACAACACCCTAATCGTGCGGACTGTGAATGTGGGTTTAACTCTGCTGGGAGTCTGGGATTCGGGCCAGACCGGTCTCACCGACTATCTCGCCCTGCCGGTCCAACACGCCATACATCTAGGTGACGTCCAGCGGCTGGTGGTGGGAGATGTTGTGTGTTTCTCGGCTCAGCTGGTTACTCGGGAAGGTAAGACCACAGGCGAGAGTTTTTTTTCTTTCAATAATGAAAGGACTGTGTTTTTCTGCTCAGGTTATTCATGCTGTTCTTCTCATGTGCAGGCGTGTCGGGTATTTGGAGTTCGTCGTCCAGTGCTCTGCTGGAGGTTGATGGCAGGTCTGGAGTCGCTGTAGCCAGAGACACTGGAACGGTCACTGTGTACTACGAAATAGCCGGTCTGCTCCAGACATACAGAGAGGTACATTTCTCTTGCACACAAGAAGTGGTCGAGTGTGATGAAGCTGCGATTGTGAACTCTCTTCACATTTAAATCATAGTTACCATGTACAACAGCCTTTACCAGCGTGTGATACCTGTCGTAGGTTTTTATTGAAAGTGCATCACGGACAACAGTGATGCTTCCATCATCTTCAGTGAAGAGAGAGGGAGACGGTAGAGTCCTGATGTCCACCAGAGACGGACGGAGCAACCTCATTGGTACAAAACCTTTAAGTTCACACTCATAAGCCCTTTTCACACGGTAATTTCCTTTAATTTACCAGTAAATTCTCTGTTCACACTAGGGGTGGGAATCTTTAGATACTACGCGATCGATTCGATTCTGGGACTCACGATCCGATTCCAAAACGATTCTTTATATAATTTTTATGCTTTAGTTTTTATGCTTTTTGTTTATAGTTAGAATCTCTTTGACAGTATTCCCATCTTGAAGTTTAATTTTAGTGAAGTTTGATTAACTCATTTCGGGAGGAGCACGCAGAGATAATTGAACCGGCCAATTCATCATTAGTAATCGCATCATCTGCCCTATCAGCGCAAGAGAGAACCTCTATAAAATAATCAAGCAGCCTTACCTTCGTTCTCTCTAGCGTTTCGGCATCCCTCCTCCACCCCTACGCCTCAACGGTACCTTCCGTGGGGGGAAGAGTTCTTCCGGGTTTGGGAAGAACTGCCGAGCTCGGAGCCCTCCCCCGGACAGCACGCCAAATACGCATAACTATTACGCTCGCTTATTATCTGTAAAGGCGAACTTGTGAATTGCTTTAATTTTAACAAAGTTATATTTCAGGATGAGCAAGTTCTGACATAGAATCGATTCTGAATCTTTGAGAATCGATTCAGAATCGTTAGAGAATCGTTTTTTTTTTTTTTCCCCACCCCTAGTTCACACAGAGCATCATACCAGTAATTTACTTCTTTTTCTAGTAAATTGTCACTACTGATTTACCAGAAAGGTTCTGGTGGCAGTTTACCAGTAAAGATGCAAAAATGTCTTATAAGAGTCCTGTAGAGTTTGATCATTGATCATTCATATGTAATGATGGCTGTTTTAAGTCACACGTGTCTTCTCAGCACTGATACACTGTTATCTGATGTTCACAGGAAGCTGCTCTTCCTCACAGACAGACAGCATCTCATCGCTCCATCCGGAGTCTTCTATCAGCTGCCACGTCCACTTCACCAGCAGCTCTGTGGATTTCTCTGCCCATGATGTCTACAACACACACACAACCTTTGACACCAGCACAGGTCTCAGCAGACGTTATTTTACTGTAACAGATACATTCAGCAGGAATAATGATGTTAGGGGTGCTCTTAATTAAACATGGGTCGCAAGAAAAAAACTTCAGGAGCCTTGAGACTGTCAAAACGTTTTTTATTCTTAAGTGCTGTTTCCTAAAGGTTTGCTATGTGTTGCTATAAAGTCATTGTTAACTATTTCACCTTAAAAAGAGGCCAAAACAGCTTCCTTAAGTCTCAAAAATGGTGACGGATTTCATGTTAACTCAAGAGAAGGAAGTTTTCACGAGTTGTAAATTATGATAATTATTAACTCAGATTAATGATACACAGTTATTAAGAGAATATAGGTTTAATGGGTTGAAAGCAGATTTTAAGTAATAGGTTTATCTTCTTCAGTCCAGTTTTGTATACCTTTTTTAATATTGTCTGTAGGCATTTAGGAAATAATAAGCAGCTGTATTAAAAACAGTAAAATGTGGTCAAAATAACAAATAGTAAAAACGTTGTCTGTGCTGATAGCCAAATGCCTCAACATATCATGTATCAGGACTCCCCTTCCCTTTTCTTTTATACCATATGATGTGCTATCAAAACAAATGCTACAAAAGGTAAAAAGCAGGTTCACCGGTCATCAGGCACTCCAGTTACTGTTTAGTGACACATTCTGAGCATTGAAACAAGTCTTAAACGTTTCCTCTGTTTTCTACAGGTTTCTACAGCTGTGTGTTGCACTTAAAGGCCGTCAGTGAGCAGCAGGTGAAGGTGTTGAGCATGTCTATGACTGATGTGGAGGTGTCCGCCGCCGTGCACGGGAGTCACTTCACCGGAGATCAGACCAGCATTCGCTTGCCCGTCAATCCAGGAGTTTATGCCGATCAGACAGAAATCATCTTGAGTAACCAGCACACATCTGCTGATCTCACCGTTTATGGAAGCGCAGGAGCCCTTCAGCAACTAAATGTAACATTTTAGCATTTTAGATTCACCACGATATACAGTGTGTTTTTACTGCACGTTTTGCGTTTCTGTAAAATAGCATTTTTATGGATGATATAAGGGTGACTTAAATCGAGATCACTTTAATATGAGGTGTTCCGTTGTCTTACTGAAGTGTTGATGATGTGGATGTGATCTGGTTGCGTCAGGTGAAGAGCAGTTCTCCAGCAGTCATCATACAGGAGAAGGAGTTTTCGTCGAGCTTTCCCAGCTATATCAGATACACTGTTAGTGTGATGAAGCCACAGGCAGCGCTGACAGCGTCTCTGTCTGTAAGCAGCTCATCCAATGATCAACTTTTGCTCATTCCTGTAACAGTCATGCATGTCAGCAGCATCTCCATGCAAGGTACAGTCGTATTTCATAAAGCAGAATCATGTGAAATTGTGTGATTTGCATGAAATAAATGCAATGAAAGTTACCACCTTTATTGCTGGACTATTATCATGGCCCACAAGTTAAAATGGCCGAAATAGCTGCACTATCCCTTTGATTTTTAGTTTCTAATATATAATTTTATGATGTGTAACGCCATACCCTTCTGCAGCTTTTGTTTTGCTTTTTAATAC
The DNA here is from genome assembly GCA_019155185.1 of Beaufortia kweichowensis. Lineage (NCBI taxonomy): Eukaryota > Metazoa > Chordata > Actinopteri > Cypriniformes > Gastromyzontidae > Beaufortia > Beaufortia kweichowensis. The sequence continues at coordinate 14,724,586 of CM032810.1, forward strand.
TGACGTGTTTTTTTACTCCTATAGGTCATTCGATGGATGCAGTAGATGGAGCCAGTATCTTCCAGCAGTTTATAGACTCGTATCAAGTGATGTTCTTCACTTTATTTACTCTTCTGGCTGCCACAGCTGTCATCATCATTGGTAAACACCGCACAACACTGTTTGAACATTATGGATAATTTGTTAATTTTAGAAAGAGATCTAAAATCTGTTGTGTTTATCTTTCTAGTGTGTCATGCACTGTTCTCTCCAAGAGATCCTGTCAGTCATCCTGCATTCATTCAGAAGACTCCGCCTCCTGCAGGTACATGCCTCTGAAAATATTCCTGAAATTAAAAAGCCAGAAATGCTCAGCTGTAGGGCTGAAATACATCATGTATCTTATAGACTACTATTATGATACTCCGCAACAGCGTGAATCAGTGAAATATACAGAAGTGTTTTGCATCTCTTTCTTAAAGCTTGAAGAGTTGGGTGCTTTAGAAAACACCCGGATGAGTGAATAGGGAGAAATTTATCTTAGTTAAAGTGACAGTTCACATAAAAAGTATTAGTTGATGTGTGAAGAACCTCTATTAATTTATTGGTTTTGTCTTTGTAAATGTTGTATCCGTCAGGTGTAGCTAAACTGACAGAAAGCCCCTTCAACAACAGTATGTCTTCAGACACGAAGGCAAGCCCGAGATTACGCTTGTATTCGCCTGATTACAACTCCAGATGAAGACCAAAGAAAGTGCCTTTGCATGGAAATGAAAGAAGACAAGGACGCACGCTTAAACGCTCATGACAATAGTTTCTTAATCTTAAAGCACATACGCTGCTTTTCATAGCTGAACTGAATGTTTTGTGTGCTTGTATTTGAATTGTTTAAATCGCTTGATATGGTTTTTTAGTTATTCCTTTCGAGAGCTCTTTGTCCATATAGCTTTTCTGTTTTGAGCATTTGTGATTTTTACGATATTGAACATGTCAATCTGTATGATGTTTTGAATCTCAGGAAAAGCTTTATGTGAAACCCCAGTTTGCGGATCACACGGTACCGTGTTGTGAATAGTGTGACCACTGTTTCCGTCCCAGAGTGTTTGTGAATGCTAAAACCAATGGCCAGTCGTTTTATTTCATGAGCCACAAACTGTATTGATTTTAAAGGTGCGGTAATCGTTCAAAGAAATCTTGAGTTGGTATAGGGCAGCTTCTTTCAGTTATTAATGTGAAATGACTAATTCAGGTTAAATGCTTTTGAAAATGTAATGGGTTTATGAATCTACTGACTGACAAGTAATCTATAAGTAGCATTTTGTCAAACCTCCATCTTTCTGGACATGGACTGTTGCTGTTCCAATGAAGTATCAGTCCAATAACAGATAGTAAATAATGAAACGTTTTACTGTGAGGTCTGATTTAAGATCATGATCATTTCTGACTGAATAAACGCAACAGCTTTGTGAGCCTGTTTATGCTTTCATCTCCCTCATTTCTGCCTTAATAGGAGCCATATAATGTGACTCATAAAACCGCAGCACTGGAGAAAATATGGAAATGTGGTTTTTCTCTTAACCTCTGACTTTTAAATCTGCAGATATATATCACTCCTTTGATGTCATTTTGCTTCTCTGTCATATCTCCATCAACAGTTTATGTTCAGTATGTAAAAATTGAGTTGTGCTTTTTGAACTGCTTTGATTTGTTATTAGTTTTGCTTTTGCAGAATATTTGTGTGATGTTATTTAAGAAAACAATAAAAAACCCTGCTAAATATGTGCAACAGCAGAAACGAGTTAACCAAATATTAATAAAAAAACATTTTTTTTACTCTGCCTCATTGTGTCGATAGGGAAGGATAGTCCAATGCATTCTATGAATGAGTTCATTTAGACTAAAATTGCCACAGGGATCAGTTTTAGGCCCCATCCTTTTCATTCTACACGCTTCCTCTGGGAGACATTTTAGACATGTCAGTTGTCAATTATTCTGCTGATGATTCCTAGCTCTAAATAACCACAAAACCTGCCGATAGACACCAGTTTTCCATACTAACTGGCTATGTTACTGATAAGAATGAATGTACAACCTTTTAATAACCTTTTAAGCATGTTTTGAATGCTGACATTCAAATGTGACAAACCGATCGATAAATAAGGTTGAATTTATTGTTTCGCTTCAAAACATTTTTTAACCTCTGCAAGTTGTATGGATTACTTTTATGGTGGATGGATGGGCCCTGGAGCTTCAAAACCTATGGCCTCCCAGTCAATAGCATTACAGAGCTAAAAAGAGCCAGGACATTATTAATATAACTCTGATTGTGTTTGGCTGAAGAAAGCAAGTCCTATACACCTACTGTAAGATGGCATGAGGGTGTGTAAATTAGGTGGTAATTTACTTTTTTGGTGAACTAGTCATTTAGGTAAACCGCACCCAGTCATGGTATGAAGAGAGTCAAATGAACTAGTTTTAGGTGTCAAACGTGCTTGGGCAAGGTTCAGACAACATGGTGTGAGAAAACGTATAGAACTTGTGTTGCATCTGTAACTGCCTCCCTTGTCACCTGCTGAAGTTTCGCACACATTGCGAAACACTGCAATGTGTGCAATGTATTATAATCTGATAATAGTTTGCAAAGATACTGAGGTGGTAAACCATTTTATGCTTTACAGGATCAGGTACTCTTTACTGCTGCGTTTTGAACCAGTTTGAGTATATTCAATAGCCCTGTGGGACACCCACCCATCAGTGATTTACAGTAATTTATGCATATCTTAATCTCCGTACCGCTGTCTTGATAGAATTTAGCAGAAGCAAATTGCTGGCCATCCATTCTTTGATATCATTAACACAGGTTCAGGATAGTTTGGAAAACTGGTGTGTATTAGCAGGTTCTGGGATGTAGAGTTGGGATCCACAGCATAACAATGACAACTGATGTCATGTTTCCTAATAATGTCTCCTAGTAAAAGCATTTGTAGTGAAAAAAGGATTGGGCCAAATATTGATCCTTGTGGCACTCAGAATTTGTGTAATATAATAATAATTTATGTAAACAAATTGGTAATGATTGTAATGAATAACTGTATAGTAAAAATGGCATGTTTTTTTAAATGAAAAAAGCATATAAATCCATCATTAAGTAATTCAAATGACTCATTATGTTTTATACATATCTATGTAAACATACAGTAGATAAGCAAGCTTTTAAATATGACAGTATGTCAATAATTTTCAATCTCATTGGTTCTTGCGTGTCTTGTGACTAGTCATATGTGTGGTTGAGCGGAGAGGTGAGAGAGGTGCAAAAACTACACAAAAAAAATCTGCATAATACTGTATTTTTGGACCTATTTTGTTGACGGGTTTGACTCTTTCTCGTCTCTAGGCAGCCCTGCCTTAATTGGAAGTATGACAGCTCATCACCAGATCTGTTCTGTGAAGTCAGATGTTTTTTGTGAGATGTTGTGTTCTCTTAACCTTTTGTTTTATTCTTTTCAAGCATGTGTTTCCACAAAACATTAGTAAATAGTGTAAATATTGCAGTAGTTTTTATCACCACAGAATCTGTAAGGATTTACTCTTAAGGCAGGTGCAACCTGTGAATTTTGGCCAAGATTTGCCCGTCTTTAGTCTGATTTCTCCACTTTTTCTCCACTCTCTCTGCTTCAGCTTCAGGTTGTAAATTATGGATTTCCCCATCACATTGGTGCTGACTGCTATCTGCGCCTTGTTAAAATACAGGGTGATGCGATTTATTCTAATGTGATGCCAAAAAATTACTCCTGCCAAATTATCTTACACAAGCACTGTGTGGAACTCGGGGATAGTTACTAGAGATTAGAGGCAGCAGGTGAGAAACGCAATTTTCTAGCAGTATGGGGGCAGGCTACGAGGCTGAATCCAGCTTCTTATTGACGCTATCCGTTCCACCTTAAAAGACGCGACGCTTCTGCTTTGCCAGTTTCTTATTCATGCTCAACTTAGAGACCGTCTCGCAATTCTGTTAGCACTTTTGTAATGGAAAGTGTTTCTTTTCTGTTTATTTACAGGAATAGACAGTGAACGATTTTGAAACAGGAGAAGCAACGAGCTGTCAAAATGAAGGCAGTTAAAAATGTAGATTAATTGTTGAAGGTGTCATATTTTAATGCATGACTAATAATGTTTAACAATTTATGGAGTAAAAATACTAGAGTACATACTTGCATAGTACTATATATATCATATATGATTATATAATATAATCAATTTATGATACATAAATTTCCAGCAACGTACATAGTGCACCCCATGAAATTGTTGTATGTGACAATACATTTAAATTAGCAATTGCACTGTTGGACCAATTGGAGGCGCTATATCTCAGCTGTCTTGGTTGGTGTATTACATATTCAAAAGGGAGTTATACTCCGTGTTCCTGAATATCAACATGCAAAAAAATTGCAGCACCAGTTAAGAGTTATGCACCCATGAACTTGGCTTATGTAATAATACATATGATTGAACCATTGCACTGTTGGACCAATTGGAGGCGCTATATCTCAGCTGTTTCTTTGGGTGAGTTAATTATTTCAAAAGGGGGTTATACCCAGTCTTGCTGTCTATCACCATACAAAATACAAAACCTTTTTACTGTACCGTTTAAGAGTTTGGTACCCATGAACTTGCCATATGTGACAATTCCGGTCATGTCAAAGCTTGAAATCATAGTGAAATTCATAGGTGAAATGAAACTTTGATGCTCGTTATCTCAGAATTAGATTTTAGACTTTAGCCTGGTTTTCACAGACAGGGTCACAAACATATTAACATAATTGTACTGTGCAAGTATGTTAAGTACAGTATTTTCGCTCCAATAATTAATTTTTTCATAATTATTATGAAATAGGCATTAAAAGATGATTAATTTACATTTTTAACTGCCTTTATTTTGACAGGCCGTTCCCTCTCTTGTCTCAAATTCGTTCACTGTCTTTTCCTGTAAATAAACAGAAAAGAAACACTTTCCATTACAAACGCGCTAACAGAATTGCGAGACGGTCCCTAAGTTGAGCGTGAATAAGAAACTGGCAAAGCGGGAGCGTCGCGTCTTTTAAGGTGGAACGGATAGCGTCAATAAGAAGCTGCTGTCATTTAGAGTTAGAATAGGGCCTGTACTGTAAGGTGGGCGGGTGGGAAACAGAAATGGTTCTGTGGTTCAGGGGCGATTCTACAAGTTTTTAATATTCGGGGGGCTCAGGCCCTAATGAGGGTGTGATTAAAAATATAAAAATGAAAACAATGAAATGTGCTGCTGTGGCTACTGAATCTTGAGAAAAAAACGCTTGACAAATATATGTACGCTTATTACTATCATTACGGTAATATCAAGAAAAAGAAAGTGCGTCGCTTACCGTATTTACGGTAATAAAAGCAAGAAGCTGCCGCTGTTTTGCTTACAGGAGACTAAGCGATCATGAATTCGTGAACAGGCTGCAAAATACATTACAATTTTTAGGAGGTCGGGCAGAAATTTAGGGGCCTATCCAAAAAAAAGAGCGCAGTGACGTCACTGATTTCAGGCATTTCTGTTTGCATCTCCTTATTTTTGACACTTTTAAAGTGAAAAAAGTCCCCCGATAATAATGACAGAAAAACAAGTCATTGTAATATTCAATTGTAATATCAAGCACTAAATGAAGAGAATTTGCGGCGTTACGTTTACATTCACGCTGAACCAGTCGACCAATCAAATGCTTTGTTTATGCGTGCGGCGGGTTTATTCGACAACTCCGGTCATTATAACGGACGCGTTCTGGTCATGTTGCGTCGCAGTGTAAACAGGGTGATGTCACTGCGGCGTGCTGCGTCACATTTGTAAATGCACTCTCTTCTGCGTCACCAACTTCTGTCTGAACTAAAGCGGTATTTAATCTTTAGTGACGCGAGATAGACGTCATACTGTAGTGTGCTGTATGTATGTGAAGCATGGCTGAGCGCAGGTATCGCGGCGCGTCATTAGAGACCGGGTCATAGGGGTGCGTGATAAAACCATGGACAGACGGCCCGAGAACCCGACGAAGGCGGCGGGATATCTGAAGGAGCTAAATAAGATCATAGAGACCCAACAGGCGCTGCTGGAGCGGCAGAAAAGGCGCATCTTTGAGCTGGAGCAGCATGTGTCCGAGCTGTGCGCTGAAAACAGCCGCCTCAGACATGAGTACCAGCGGCATGTGCTCACCTGCAGACTGCGTCCCATCCAGGACAGCCCGCAACAACAGTAAGAGTTCCCTTCAACTTCATGTTTGACAGAAATCATCATTGCCTGATCGTGAAAGGACTATATTTACGCATATTTGGGTTATGTTTGGGTGCAAAAGAACATTACAGTACATGTTGTGCTCTGTCATCAGAAAAAAAACCCCGTTGTATAACATAGTGTATTATTGCAGTGATTAACGTCTGTTTGCTGTTTTTGACTGATTACTGTTTATTTTCCCTAGAAATAGCTGGGACATATGTATATGTATTTATGCATTTTCACACTGCTGGTGAATTGTGTAGATTTCAGAGGCAAATATCATGTTCTGCACAAGAAGCATCATGACCAGAGATGCTGTAGACAGTCTGCGTTTGTCCCAATGAATCATGCACATGTTTACTAATGAAAAGAAAGGAAAATAATGAGTACATCTTAATAGCTGTTCTGCAATTAAATAAAATATAGAAAGCATTTAATTTTATTACAGCCTTGTAACACTTACTAAATCAACTTACAAAACACAATACAGTCATGATAATATTAATAACATAAGGCAGCATGAAAACTGCTGGGATATCCTGCAGCCGGACTCTAAAACAAAATGGTAGTCTGTAGTATCATACAATCCACTAGAGGGCACCATAAGCACAATTACATAAAACAACTATGTAGATTTACACATTTGGCAGAGACTTATGTTCAGGAAAGCTATCTGTATAATTATCTGTCTGACTATATTCTAACTATGTTACATAGTGTGTTCCATGTGTGCTTCATGATCTCACGGAAGAACCATTTTTGGCTGAATAATTAAAGAACCTTTAAGATTAGGAGAACCTTTCTGTTTCACAAAAGGTTCTTTGTTGTGGGAAAAGGTTCTTCAGACTATACAAAGTAAGAAAGAAATGGTTCTTTACCTTTGACTAAAAGGTTCTTTTGTGGCACCTCTGCATGTGAAGAATCTTTTGAAGCACCATTATTTTTTAGGAGTGTAACGTTCCACCAGCTGGCAAGATCTGCTGATTGCAGGGGAGGAGTACAAAGATGGTTGCGTAGTGTGCTGAAGCTACGTCATTTATGGTAGACAATGCGAATTACGCTTTCTTTTGAGCCGATGAAATGCATGCGATAAAAATTCTAATGCTTTTGCATTCAAATCAGTATGATGAACAACAAACGTGAAATAAAAACACAAATTTCTGAGTAAGCCAAACTGAATATGTCAAGACACATCATCATTGTCATCAGAGAGTCTTAACAGTAATTTAATATCAATGTGTCATCGTCAAGGCTTGCACATCCTATTTGGGGCAAATGCTGTGCCTGATCTAGGCAGCTGTTTTCATCTTGATCTCTTTGTTTTTTTGATGACGCATGCGATTGTAAGCCAGCCAGATCGGCACTGATCAAAGACAGACACATTTTCTTACCAGAATGAAAACCAGACAGTTAAATGTGTTTGTAAACAAATGTTTATTGTCAGAACATGACAAACACACATTTTAGAAATGAGAGTTTACAGAATAATAAAACTAAATGTTTCTACATCAAATAAAAAATGAAGAGTTGTATTGTACACAACACACATGTAACATGGCTCAGACTGCAAAAATAAAGTTTTAAAAAGACAAAGAAATGTTTCTTCTGGTCAGCATGCCAAACCGTCTGTACAGATGGCGTAAAACACTTTTTTTAGCTGACAGTGTAAACAAAATATATAAATAAATAAATATTAATTCTGGTCAGCATACCAAACCGTTTGTACGGATGGCTTGAAACACTTGTAAACATTTTGTTTTAGCTGACAATGTAAATAAATAGACTTAACTGTGCAAAACAAACCACAGTTTTCTGACCACATTGTTCATGTTCAGGTCTTTACATTTCAATTACCCTCCAGGTTACGGGTAAGAAAGACGAGTCTTTCTTTTTAGACAAGTCAGGTTTTAAAGCTGCCCTGTGACAGGTGACAGTCTTTCCTCCTGTGCTAAAAATCCTCTCAGATGGGGAGCTGGTGGCAGGGATACACAAGAACCGCCGTGCTAGATTTCTTACACTTGGAAAGGTTTTCTCATGCATCTTCCACCAATCCAGGGGTTCAGTTTCACTGTCTGCATCTGGGGCTATGAGGTAGGTTTCCCTTCAATGGAAGTCACGATGCGTCATGGTGGTGACACTATGGGAACGGCTCTGACAATCTGCCATGTCACAGACGGGTCAGGAAGTATAAAAGTCACCCGGCATGCAAGCACTTCTATGGCCTCAGCTGCGCGTGTATCAGTGTCACAATTTTACATGTCCAGAGTCCTTCAAGCAGTGTGTCCCTCTTTGCCAGCGCTTCATAACTGGCATGGATACACATGACCTATGTGTGAGATGCTCTTAAGAACCTGGAAGCGTCTTTAGTCTGCTTGCGTCTTCATCCCTATAGGAGGATGTCGTCCTATTCTAACATCCATGGGGCGGTCGAGCAGGGTTATGCGGTGATGCCCAGCGGGCGCAGCCTGCCTTCACTCGATGACAATGCTCCAGACGTACCAGGCTGATCTGCTGCGGGACCTGGATGAAGGCATGGGAGTCGATCCGGATACGGTGAAGGAGCTCCGGCTGTTTCTCTCCACGCTACCAAGGAGACCTGAGGGCCATTACTTAGGTGAAGAATGACGCTGCTAAAAAGAAGCCCTGACGCCTGCGGGCTCATGAGTCTCCAGTGTGCACAAGCACATCCCTATTGCACATACACTCGGGTCTGCCCCGGTATACCACCCAGGGCGGCAAGTTAATCTCGCACATAACTTTTTGAACATCACAGTACAGAAAATGAAGTTCTATATGCTCACACTCAGACAGATGGTGACTGACCAGTTTCGAGGACTGGTTTGTCTCCTTACTTTCCGAACACAGAAAATTCAGGGGCATACCAGTATTGTGTTCTCCCCTTCAGCCTAGCTCTCTCACCCCGCACATACACAAAGTGTTTGGATGCTGCTGTGGCTCCCCTGCGATTCCATACTCAATTACATAGACGACTGGCTTATTTTAGCCCAGTCGGAAACTATGGCAGTTTAACATCAAGATTTCGTTGTAGCTCATATGAAGCGGCTGGGGTTGAGGCTAAACACCAAGAAAAGTATGACTTCTCCAGTACAGAGAACTACGTATCTGGGAGTAGAGTGGGACTCGAGGCTTATAAGGGCATGTTTATCCCCGTCCCGGGTGCGCTCAATATTAACAGCTGTAAGAGGGTTTCAGTTGATGTGGCACATAAACTGTCTGGAGCTAATGGCGGTGTGGCTCCCTCTGAACCATTTACTTCCGCACCTCGGATGCAAACATGTGACAACACGACTACAGTTCATAAACAGTTCGTACATAAACCACCAGGACGGGCTGTGATCACGCCCATTATTCAAACTGGTTCACCAGATCCTCCTGTGGATACTGGGAAAGATGCTCTTGCTAAAAGAAAGAGTGTGCGGCTGAGCGGCATGCGCCTATTATTGGTAGCCCCGTGCTGGCCGCCTTGAATGTGGTTTTCCGATCTAATTTCACTCCTAGTCCGCACTCCGTTCGAGCGGACGGTCAGGAAGGATCTTCTCTCTCAGGCAATTATTAGAAATTATGTGTCTGTCTGGCTCTCACTCATAGACTCGGGTCTGTCGGGTAAGATTGTTGAGACCATTTTAAACTCCTTCCACGAGGAAGCTTTATGCACCAAAGTGGGGATTTTTTACTCGCTGGTGCAAGGAACACACACAGGACCCTGTTAACTGCCTTATTGGCACAGAGCTTGAGTTCCTGCAAGATCACTTCTCGTCAGGGCTGACACCCTCCAGTCTTAAGGTGTACATGGCGGCTGTAGCAGCCTACCACGCCCCCGTCAGTAGCCGGTCTCTGGGTCAAGACCCGCTGGTCACTCTCTTTATTCATGGTACATTGAGGCTGAGGCCTGCATCTCGCACCACGATCCCTACATGTCTGACCTTATTGCATATGCATTTGTGGGAGTTTTCCTTTCCAGATGCACAATTTATAGGAAAAGCGCATGAAAATAACTCATGCAACGCAATTTACTAAAGTTTATGCTTGTGAAATTACTGGTATTTGTGCCAGTGTTTATCGCCGATGTGTTATCCAGCTGCGCCATCAAGCACAGCTCTACCCTGTGCTATTTTGTGCTGGTATAGCTTTGGTCATTATGGAAATGAGATGTTGTATTCTGTATTCCTTAACATGCGTCTTTTTAATAAATCACCCGCAGATATTTCTGCTCCTATGGTGCTTTTTTGGAATTGCGCTCTCACTATAATTTGTGTACTGTGTGTGTGCTGGTTGGGGTACTTTTAACCGATGTTGTTTAGCGGTACTCTTTATATTCGAGTGTGTGTCGTGATTTCAGGTGGTGTATCAAACCTGTTGTAGAAATGTTCTTTGGCATCGCATCCCCTCTTCAAACTTGCAGAACAAATGTTGCATATTGCTTGAAACTTGAAAGTGCTTTCACGCCACCGACATGCTTGGTCCTTGATGGGCAGATGCGTGATGACAGCTCGAGCGAGGGTGAAATCTGCAGGGATGGGAGGGGCGTGGCGATATTTTCAGCTTCTATTTTCGGTTGCATCCCTAATGAAAATGTATAATTTTATCTCTCCAGTAAAGAAAGCAGAACTGATTGGGGAAAACGGAGGTGCGCTCACTCAATTCTAGACTGTCACGCTTCTGCTCTGGCACTGACCTACTGCATATCTCTCAAATCACAGCCTTTTGCAATTTTGTGATTCGATTAATCGTTCAGCCCTATTCAAGACCTACTAGGATATGAGTTCTGCATAAAAAAAAGATTGACCATTTAAAGTGAAGTGAGTGATGGCCAAGTATGTTTGACCTCTGCACTTAACCCATCCAGTGAGGAGGAACACACACTATCCTGGACCAGTGGGCACCCGGGGAGCAATTGGAGGAAAGGTGCCTTGCTCAGCGGCACCTCATTTGTTTCTAGATGGCCTTGAGCCTCGAACCTGCAACCTTCAAGTCTATCTATCTAACTGCTAGGCCACAACACCCCAAGTTTCAGGAGACGCCTCACATTATATGCACATTTTGTTAGCTTTTATGAATATCAGTAGAGATGCATTATTAAAATAATTGTGTGTTGTGTTTTAATTACAGGCGACATGCATCTCTTCCTGTGGAAATTACAGACTATCCCAGTAGCTTTAATTCAGCTGTGTGCAGAAGAACTGTTCCGTATCGGCAGTGGAAGTCTGCATCTTTCGGGTACTGTAAACCCTTTCAATTACACTACACTTGTCACTAGCTTTGTAATCAATTAATGCAAAAACATTCATATTTAATAACAATATTAACAAACCTATTGCTAATTTTATGTGGGGTTTTTTGGTGGTTGTGATGGAACAAAACGTCTCGATATGACGAGAGCTTGGACCAGGATTTGTTCCAGGCTCTAGTCTTCAGTGTGTCCCACAGATTTTCTATTGGGTTTAAGTCTAGGGTTTTGGATGTTCACTTGTTCTTTACCAGAAGTGAGGTATGCTTTGGGTTGTTATCATGCTGAAAGACAACACGTCGACCCAAACCAAGTGTTATTGCAGATTTCCTGAGGGTTGTCTTTCAAAATCGTAGTCTTTATTTTTCATGTTTCCTTTGACCCTGACAAGATTCCTAGTTTCAAACGCACTGAAACCTCCCCACAGCACTTTATTGAACATTATACTCACTGTTTTATTAAAATCTCAGTGTGGGGATACAAGAAGCACATTTAAACTTAAATGCTTAAGTATTTTGTTCTTAGTCTTCAATAAAAAAATAAAGTATATGTTGTGGGGGTTTACTGACACATTTTAGTGACATTTGTAGAATTAGATAAGGTTTAGATAGAGTTTAGATAAGTCTCCTCGCTCAAACTATGTTGTTCTGACCTGCTGACTTTGGGAGGAAACTTATTTTCTTTCACTTTGTTGCCAATTAATACTCAGTTAATACTCTGCATCATTTCTGTACAACCAGATCAAGTGAATTACATGCATGCTGTGCTTGTGGGAGTCTAAATTTATAGACACAGACATGTCTGTTGTGATGTAATAATAAAAGTGTATGTTCAGAGTTGTGATGTCATAATAATCATTTTCCAGGGCCCTATGTCACCACGAAATTAACAATTCTTATTTTTAATTCTTAAGTGATTTTTCTCAGTTTTTTTATTCATGTGCCATCATAATCCATAATAAAAACCTTAACCTTCAACCCCGCCTCAAAACGACTTCCAATGCACTTAATTCAACATAATTTTTAAAACCTTTTTGTTCAACATAAATTTTTCATGAATGTTCATCATACGTAATCCATTTAAGTTTAAAACACTACAAGAGTGATTTATGTGGCGTTAAAATGCATTTGAAACTGGTCAGGAGATTTCCAGCGTGCTTTGTGCAAGAGTGTTTTCAGAGAGTAATTTGTGTTGTTTTATGTTTTTCAGTAATGAGAAAGACACGTTAGTGCTTAACGTATTTTGGAACTATTATAGAAAATCAACTTTTATAAATTGTTTAAACATAAATGTTTGTCAGCTTTGTGTCTAAAAAATGATCCTATTGTGATAAAAATCCATCTACCTGTTTTCTTTTAATTCTTATAAAACCTCTAATGCTTTGATGATGCTGATGTCACGGTTTCATCAGAACTCCATCTCCCATCATCCTCATTCACAATCACCTGGACTCTTTAAAAGCCTCCTGTTCTCTTTTGTTACCTGCCTGATTTGTAGATAAACTTGCACTTAACTGAGGCTGTATTACGTCACATGGCTGCTGTATTATGATAGATTCCAGCTGTACACAGACCGACAAGACAGACTACAAGGCTGTGAGCAGCAGGTTAACTGACACATGACCAGGTGGCTTAGTGGTGTGACTCGCAGACCAGAGTTCAATACCCGTCTCGGCTATTTATTTCTTTTCTGCTGTAATGTTATAGATGGCCACAGTTACACTACTGAGCAGTTCTAGTGACAAGAATGTCTCGCTAACAAACACGGTTGAATAAATAATAAAAATACGAATTGTAAATTAATTTCCTGCGTGTGCGACAGTTGTTTATCAAAATGTTGCCCTCTGTGATATGAATATGAGCTGAGTAATAAGATTATAATTGGATTTTGGCAATATTGCGATTATATTTTACCTCATGCAAATCAATAATTCGATGTAAATAATGTGATAAAGCTCATAATCACAGTAAGAATAATCGAGGTAACATATGTGGGATATGCCGATTTGAATCGGGGTAAGCAGGCATGTAAACATCTGAGAGTGCTTATGTAAACATAACTTAACTTAACGCACCTTAACATAAATACAGTAAATAAAAACGCCTTTCGGGTCTGAGGCGGCATATTGTGATGCGGCATTGCAGCTTTACATAGAAATTTAATCCGCCGCAGAGCCGCCTTAACTCGTCTGTGTAAAGACGACAATACTTAATCAACCTAAAGAATTGACATTTAGATCATGATGTAATAAATGATCTGTGGTGTATTGTTACACTGACTCAGACGTGGAATAACCAAACTTTACTTTTCAATATAATTCAGAATACAAACGTGTAACATAAACTGGAGCACAGCAGTAACCACAAACGAGACCAGACAAACACATAGGGTATATATAGAGTCCTTAATGACAGTGAGCAGGTGCCAGTGATAACTGAAGATGGGCGATAGGGAGCGGGTGTGGTACTGCAGAGGATGATGGGAAATGGAGTCCGGGGGAAAACATGGGGCTGGGACATGTATTTTGAGCTGAAACTTCACAGACACATTCTGTAAACCTCTAAGACTTATATTATATCTTGTAAAAGGGGCATAATAGGTCATTAATATTCATTTATCTTTGAGATTTAGAAGAGTTTTTGAGATTTGTGGTTACCATTGTTCAGAAAAGCGGTGCTTGTGCTGTGAGAGGAAATGTTTTTAAACTTCAGTTTCTTTCAAACTCTGTTAACTTAATATCTTGTTAAAGATAAATGAAGTTTTTATGTTACATTAACTAGAAATTGGGAACTTCAATCCAAAATGTTAGAGTTTTACATATAATCATGTTTGTTTAACTAACATAAATTAGGAATTATCCTGTCCTATAATTTTATCTCTTTTTTATTTCAGGAGTGTGTTTCACTCAGATAAATGTCCCGATTGTGGATTCACTTCTTCACTTGTGTTTCTCAAAGTATGTTTTTAGTTCTTTGTAATAATTTAATCTACGGTTACGTTCTTGGCTAAGGTCAGAGTTAATGGCAGGCTTGCATCAGTGTGAGAATAAATGTTGATTGGTTTTAGAAATAACAGATCAATGTTAATTATAATTGGTTATTTATGCAGAAGGAGGCACATTTCGACCTTCCTTTGACCTTTTGGGGAAGCGGTTTTAACAGAAGTAAATGACTTTATTCCTTATTTGAATATCTAGTCTAGTTGGTTAATTTAATAATAAGAGGAGCTGGGGTGTATTACAGAAAGCGGGTTAACTTACCGTCAGCTAAACCGTTTGATTAACCCAAACTTACTGTAAATCTGTGACCACTATACCATAAACAGATCAATTGTTTTGCAGTTACATTATTCATATAGAATAATACTTCACTATTACTATCCTTTAACAGTTGGATCTGTAGCGTGTCTGTGTTATATTTATGCAATGAATATGAAATATGAGGAATAAACATAATTAAACTGAAAAGTTATGTATAGTATTTAATCCAAACACGTAAAGACGGGAAATGCAGTAATAATAATAATGATGTAAAATGATCTCTGCTTTGACATCTACTACACTCTTATCAAAATCACATGCACATGCAGACTAACTCTTGAATAAGCTTAAATATGTTCACTTGAAATGAACAAACCCTAAAACATAACCTGCTCATGAGCAGCTTTAGAGATTGAAGTTGCTATGGCTTCTTAAGTCGTACCCTGTAAGTTACATCATAAAACATTTCCAACGAAACACACTGGTGTGTAATATTAAAGCCGGTTATCTAGATTTCATTTGTCAGAACAGAAACAGATTCATCTCTTGACCTCTGGCTGCTGATGTTGACGGCCTCTGTGTGTCTGCTGCATTCATCATTCTCTCTCCTCCTGTTTCTATGGAGACCAGAGAGCCAATGGGCTGCCTTGCCTGTAGACTGTACTAAAGCCAGCAGATGGAGGATGCAGACACACACACACACACGCAGTTGTCCCGGTCCACATGCATAAAGCATGTGCCGTTCCATGTTCACACGCACAGTGTTTCATGTTTGCACACACACACACAATCACATGATTGCACGCCCCCCCCCATTCGTGCTGCTGCTGATGCAAGCGTGTGACGTGCACGTGACATCACAGGCCAGGAACAGAGAGCTGCGCATTGTGATGAAGCGAGCGAGCGTCTCACGCTCCGTGTCCACACGCGCTCACGGCACACGAGCACAACAGCAGACCCACGGCCATGGCGCACAGACTCGACATGATGTGAGTACTGGATTTGCAGCGGTTTGCGTGCATCGCAGCGCTCGTGACATGATTGTGTTGCTGTGGGTTCATGTGATTTGTCGTGTTTTATGCACAGATGCTTTAATGGGCTGATGGTGAGCGTGTGTAAAGAGGAATAATCCACAGGGAGGTTGTCATGTGGATGATAATGGCTGCTGTATTGTTTTGCTTTACACAAAGGCAGAAGGTGCATTTGTGCTCGCATGAATTGTGCAATGTTTACCTGGCGTGCTGGTGCAGATGATGATATCAAACAGGATAGTGAGCGTTGTATGTGACTGTTTTCATGGCTCATAGGAAACGTAAGAGCCTGCGTACACGTGTGCGTCTTTGGCTGAAGCTAATGTGCATTATGACGCAGTTGTGCAGTCACATGACAAGAACATAATGTGCAGCTATAAGCTTCCTCTTCATCATGTGCAGTTCTTGATCTTTCTGTCTGTTCCTGTGAAAGGTTTATTTTCAATCTTATCTTTTTACTTTGTTCACCTCATTATAAGCAGAATATGATCACGTGGCCTGTGATGTCAGTGATTTTGTGCTTTGTAATGAAGATGTGACCCTGTCAAGGTGACTGAGGTCAAAGGGGACGTCTGTTCACTAAAGGGTTAATTGGTGTCTTAGGAGATGTTAAGTGTTTTATAGAGAGCTCTGATGTTGATTTTTTTTAATTGAAGGCAGTTTGATTTTTTTTGTGTGAAATAGTCCACAGTATGCAATGAAAAACAACAACAAATATTGTCAAATATTTTGTGAGATTTCATGTTTGTTTGTATGATGGTAAAGCCAGAACCTTCAAATGTTCAGTAGTGCTGTAGATTTCAGTGTGATTTTCAGTGTGCGACATAAGCAACCCACAATAAAACTATCAAGCACATTTTAAATCAATGAATGATCCTGCCTAGAAGATAAAGAATTGTTTTTAAAACGGATATTTCTATCAGGACTATTCTGTTGATATCTTCAGTTTACTATTGATCAAATGAAGATATCATCATTATATTTAAACCCTGGGCATTTTGTTGTTTGAGTTTAAAGTATAGGCAAAAGCTACATTTTAATTGTTAAAAGTTCATTGTTATACCACTGATTAATCATTCAATGTACAATAAACAGATAATAGTATTACTTCATTCTGAATAAAAGAAATTGAATGAAAATAAACCCGCATTGCACGTGGGCTGTAACTGTGGAACAGAACCAGTGATCTCTGTGTCGCTCTTCAGACTCGTCCTGTCATTCAGATTCACTCGACTTTAACAACAAAATTGATCTGTCTGATGTTTTGTAATTTACTTTGTAAATTACATTAATTTTAATTTGTAATCTTCATACAATGAAGAAATACATATTTAAACTGTTGGGGCATTTAACTTGTTGTTAACAGTGATTTAACGTAGTATTGTATTTGTTTTCTGTGAAGGTACAGTATCATTGAGGTGATTACTGTTTGTTTGGGCATTTCTTTTTGCTCATTTCATTTCACAGTGATGAAGATGCACATTCAAAATGCAGTTTTCATACAATTCTTATACAAACATTTTAAACTAAATGTTAATAGATTTAGATTTAAATATATTTATATATTATATTAATATATTTAAAAATAGATTTTTGCCTAAATTTTAAAGCTACATCAAATGACACAAGTGAGCAGATAAATCTGTGTTTTTCTCCTTGGGTCTCAGTGAAATAATTAGGGATCATGATGGAACACATTTTAATGACGTACTTAAAGGATTTATCCACCTCAAAAATAAAACTGTACTCACATCCATCCATTTTGTTTAAAACCTTTTTCGTGAAAAGAAATGTACTTTTAAATCGTATCTATGCTTTTGTTTAATGTAAAACATTCAAAGACAGAGAGAGAGACAGAGAGAGAGAGAGAGAGAGAGAGAGAGAGAGAGAGAGAGAGAGAGAGAGAGAGACAGAGAGAGAGAGAGAGAGAGACAGAGAGAGAGAGTACACCTGACATGAGTCTCACCAACCAGTAAAAAACATGATTCAATACACTCAAATATACAGTCAACTGTAACTAGTATCCAACTAGTTAACCTTCATTTCAATTTCTAATTTCTCTTTGAACTCGTGGGGTGAAACGTGTGAGCCGGATATACAGACCTCAGCATATTCAGCAGGACAGGGACACGTGCTGTCGGCTTTCCCTGATATCAGCTCAGGCAGTGGAGGACACCAGGCACACTCCAGAGAGCTGTCTTCCACCTGAAACACACACACAATCAGATAGACAGAGACATCACTACACACAAACACACACACACACACACACACTCACCGGTACTGGGTCATTCCTGGTGGCAATCTCCAATAAGATTATAGAATAACTGTTAATGAAAAAATAATAATGTCAGATGCATTCATGTGTGTGTGTGTCTGTGTGTGTCTGTGTGTGTGTGTGTGCGTGAGTGTGTGTCTGTGTGTGTGTGTGTTTGTGCGTGTGTGAGCACCTGAACACATCTCCAGCTAAAGTTGGCTCCTGGTCACCGTTCTGAGCTTCAGGTGGTGTGTAAACCTCTTTGAGTCTCTGCTGATATGTAGTGAGAGGTTCTGCACAGTCTTCACGCCGGTAAACCCACAGACAGTAATCTGATCACAGTAAACACATGAGTGACTGCAGGACTGCACATGTGTGCTGCGTTTGCATTAAAGAGCGTGTTTTACCTGTGATTTTACACACCCAGCGGTCATCTATGACACAGTTGCTCGATTTGAGGCGTCCGTGGCAGATTTTATATTGATGGAGGTATATAAATATCTGTCTTGTATATAAATCTGTCTTAACACGTCTTCAGACGTCATGAGTGTGAATGAGGTTTCAGTGTTGTGTTTGGAAGTGTCCGATCATATTAGTTTTCTGACTGAGAGATCAAATAGTGGATTTGTGATGTTGTGTGTTTGAAAGCAGTCTGGTGCACAAGTTATAAATACATGGAGAAATAAACTCACATCTTCACCTGTCATTTATTCATCATTATCAGACACAAGCAGAAAATGTGCTTTATTCATCAGTACTGGACACAGTAAACCTTTTAAATAAAAAAAGGGTTTTGCCTTAAATTTGTGACACAAGTGAGCAGTGAAATGAGATTTCATTGAGGTGTGTGTTTGGTGGAATGAGTAGATGACGCTCTGGGTGATGATGTGTTTGTTTCTCCTTGTGTCGCAGGTATGTTAATGCTTTGCACCAGTATTGCTGTCCTGCGCCGTTGCGTTCTAAGCAGCTAGCTGTACCTGCACCTCTCTGTGAGCGCAGGTAAGAGGCAGTCTAGTCTAGACACAAGCTTAACATGTCACGCTTGTTTTGAAGGTCTGACCTTCATTTATTCACACCACGTTACAGTGACAATAAATGGTATTATTTGTGAGAAATACTCACAGTCTGTTGTGTAGCTTTAAAGATCGCTACCATCATATCTGAGATGTTTACAGTTAGAGATCTGTTTGATTTAATGGTTAAAGTTGAGTGGGATTGTTCTGTGACTCATGAGAGAGGCTCATTACAACTTTATATATAAACGTGTGGACAGATACACAGACAAAAATGTTGAAATGATTGATTGATATGAATGTCATTTTAAATGAATTTTATTGTAATTCTAGTTCATGAGAATGAAATGAACACATGACAATTATGCTAAAATGATGTTCGTTAAAGAGTCATCTCTTCTCTATTTGTATATTTCCATTTTTCCAAATATTTCCAAAACAGATTACTCGTGTATAGACATATACTTTAGATATTTTCCTGATGTCTGAAATCCATCAACAGGACTTTAGTCAAATAGAAACACATGATTTAATATACTGGTGAAAATACATTCTGTGAGAATTTATATTTCAAGTTTTGACTGAAAATGTCACGTCTATAACGCTGGAATTGGCAGATGTATCATGTTTATTTCTTGTAACACGCTAAAATACTGTCCTGTTACACAATTGTAAAGCAGGAGCTAATTTAGTCCCACCAAAAATCACGTGTATAGTATACGTATATGAATGTATAGTATAAGAATATGAATGTATAGTATAAGTATATGAATGTATAGTATAAGAATATGAATGTATAGTATAAGAATATGAATGTATAGTATAAGGCACAGTGAGTCACTTTGGATGAGTCGTCACAGGCGTAAATGTAAATATGTTATATACATAATCTATCAATTGACGGTGTCGTTTAGATTTACATTTGATGAAATGAATGAATTATTCTCATGAACCTGGAACTACTTTGTTTTGTATTGAAAAATGTAATACTTTGTGAGTATTGAGAAATATTGCTGTACAAAGCATGTTTAGACGTCCTCGAGGGAAAGGTCAGATGATATGACACATTCAGATGTTGTTCATATGTGTGTGTAAGATGTTCTTATAGTGTGCTTCTCTGACAGGGATGATAGCGTTCTCCATCAGTTCTGTTGTCCACCGTCTGGAGGCAGCAGCCCTTCAAGATAACAGCAACATCTCCAGCTCAACTGAGGATCATCTGGATATGTCCATCTGAGGATAAAATGAATATGTCTCTGCAGTAGTTATTTAAACGTTCAGTCTTTGACACTGGACGAGCACAACTGTAGTGCTAGAAACATTTACTGTAAGATCATGCAGCTCCAATGCAAATATACGAGACGAAGAAACTTTTATTCAGTAGTCACAGTGATGCATGGCATATCTGTAATAACACTTCCTCTATAGCAGCTGTGGATTTGCTTTGCTGAAGGCAGTTGCTTGTCTTGAGAATGTAATAAAGTTTAATTTTTTCAGAATCAAGCACTAAAACAAACTGTTTTTATTAATGTGTATATTTACAGTATTTGTAAGTCGTTTGGTTTCTGGTGCTTAATGAACCGCAGGGGTGTCCAACCCTTATCAAACACATGTAATCAACATATCAAAGATGACTTCAATATTACAGGCTGGTGTGTTAGATGATGATTAGAGAAGAGTTTATGGACGGGACGCTCCAGGGCCGGCTCAGGCTCTGTTGGTGCCCTAGGCGAGATTTTACATTTAGATTAACTTGTGAATCTTATCTCTATATTGCTCTTTTTCGCTCCTCTTCTTTGCGTCGCTTCCTGCCTTGTGACCCTGATCATTTCCTCTTTTCACAAATTTTTTATACAACTAATGTGTGTGATAAGTGAGGCATGCAATACAGTACTAATGCATTATGGTGATGTGTTTAAATTAATCCAACATGTTGTCAAATCTTATGTTTTTGTTTTAATGTTTTGTTTTGATTGATCAGTACTAAAATTTTGTTAACTGGCAAAAATAATTTTGCTTAATATATGGCTGAGTTACAATCACATTCACATTTTATGTCCAAACTCTTTATTGAACAGAATCTTCACACGTTGTCGTGGTCTGGGCTGCTGCAAAAGTTTCACATGACTTGTTCTTAAGATAAGAAAGACCTGCAAACAAAATGATCTGCTGATTGTTTTGCATGGTAGCCAGATGGTCTTTGAAGTGGGCGGTTCTTGGCCAGAAAAAAGTGCAAAATGGACCAGATTTCTGCAGTCTGATTCTATAGTCTGAACCTTCTGAGAAGATTGCTGGTTTCTTGTTCATTCGTGTATTAATCGGTGTAATTGCATGTGAAGGGAAATAGTGACTAGAAGAGAAATGTTGATCTTAAAAGATGAACATGAACTGTCATTTATAATTAGAATGGATAAAAGGTGGTGAGAAAAGTGCGTCCAATTAGTCGATTTTTCCAGGATGGAACATAGAGGTGAATGTGATTTATTTAATGACATCATAGTGTTCAGAAAAGAGGGAGTCCCTCCTCTCCGACAGCGGAACCACCAGGGTATTGCCAGCAAACCATTCGCAAGTTCAGTAGTGATGTTGTTGCTAGGCAACCAGCGTTCGGCATATATAGGTGGAGATCTCTTCGTGGATGCAGCGGGTGAAATGCACTGGTAAGGGGGGAAAATCCTGCGGCAGGAATCACCTGTGCTCTGGAAGTTTATCGTGTAAATGCGTGTGGATCCGATTGTAATGCGTTCCAGACGATTCATCCTCCATGTGTGTGCTGGACGTATATGTATGATATGAAGATGGTGATGCGGTGAGGGTGGATCTGTAACTGACCTGGTTTCCGTATGAAGGCAGCTGAATGCAGTAGACATCTTCTCCCGAAAACCCGGCTCTAGAGGATGTGTGTCATTGAGCGTTTAAGGACGGTTCAAGCTGAAAGTCGGACTGTGTTTGGCCCATCTGACTTCCATCATCAAATCGCATTTGCAGGAATGCAGTCAGCATGTCACATGCCATGTGATGTTCTCTGCTGTGTGAATCTCGCTCTTGATTAAAATGGAGATTGATCATTTTGCCGTATGATTGTTCAGCCCTGAAGATGTCGAGATTCAAAGCCCTGTGTTTAGATTACTGGCAGTTTCTGTGTCTGCAACCTAACAGTGCTTTTTTTAAAAGGTAAGTTTGACATAACTCTGAATAATTCTTTATGAACTGACGACAGTCAACCTGAATTCACAATTGACCAAATGTGCCACGTGTGCCAAATCTCATCTCATCATTTCTTATGTCCGGTATTAGGACTGCCAGAGACCTTACAGAAGCACCAACTCCATTAGACACATGAGTTTCACATGTGCAAAAACTTTGTTGTGTGGTTTTGAAACATGTCACATGTGGATGGGATCTCTGTACAGGATCTCATCATATCCCATTAAATAATCACATCACCCACCCTTTAAGTATTCTGCTTCACTTAAATATGTCACACCTTGGAAATAAAATGAGTTGTGAATATTGTTTCATGTTAAATTCATGTAGTTATTGAGATGATTAAGTGTTTAGATTAAAAGATATTTTTTTAGATGTGACTTTAATCCTCCTAGTTGTTTGGTCATAAAGTCTGTTTGGCTTCAGTGGTGATCTATGAGTACATGAGTATTTGTGTCATCTGAACAGTTTCACATTACTCTATGTAATTCAGTTTATAGACTGAACATCAAGTATAGCCAGCTCTTAGAATCTCTTTCATAAGTTTCAATTCAAATTCATTCAATTTATTTCTATAGCGCTTTTTAATTCAATTCAATTCAATTTTGGAGATTTTTTGTGAGGTTTCTTAGGTAGATGGTTGTAGTCGAGAGACAGGAAGTGTTGATGACACTGGAGACCTAAGATAACATGATCCAGTCATGTGGCACAGCAGACAGCATTACTTATTTACTGAGCGTATCAATCTTCAACATCACACATTTACTGTAGCGTGACCCAGCGAACGGTTCATCTGCGGCTGGACGTCTGAGCGCTCGTGTCTCCATCTAAAGACTTCGGCGGACCCCTGTGAGCTCCAGTGACGTGAGTCTTGCTCATCTCACACGTACACATGACTCTTTGCCACAGACGTGTGTCAGGAACAGGTTTAGCCGACTCATTGATCATTGGTTTCCTCTGCGAGTAGACTGAGGACAAGTGTTCTTCATTGACAGTAAAGTGATTAAATCATAAATTTTTCAAATGCATTAAATGTATTTTTAGTCTTGCAGTACCAGTCAGCGTGTTAGTGTCAAAATGTTGTTTTTCACAACCACTTCCCACCCTTTGTCAGAAGTACACACTGTACCCAAAAATATGCATTTTGTTGCCTTCGTGTCGTTTAAAACCTTTATGTAACTCTTTCTTTAGTGAAACACAAAAGAAATGTCTCGGTGGTTTTGTGTTCATACACAACGCACGTCAATGAGTCTCCATGTTGTTTAATTACCAACATTGTTTAAAATATCTTTGTGTTCTGGAGAGGAAAGTCATACAGGCTTGAGATGAAGAATGAATTCATATTGTAATGTGTTAGTGTGGATGATAATGTAGAAAATAAGTGTAAAATAAAGTCAATTTTATTTTAGCTTCTTAGTGTTTATATTTATATTTTGGCTTATGGAAGCCAAAGGAAAATTCCTGCACATGAAATTTACCTCATCAAAAATGTGATGACTTTTTGGGGTTTTGGGTATGAATATGAGAAGTGCTGGTCTGGTCTTGACTCTGCATTGTTCTTAGTCTGGACACACGTCTTGGTCTTTGTCTTGCTCTCGGTTTAGGTGGTCTTGACTATAACACTATATATTGAATAGCTTTGGCTTTCAGAGTATAATTACTGGTCATCAACATATAATCTGCTGCGTTTTAAATGCTGGCAGACTGTCTTCCTTGGTCCAGAAATGTCCCGCTCTTACTATCCTGCTGTTAGTACATTATCTTTTCAATTTTTCCATCAGATTTTGTATTATTTGCCACCTAGGTCTGCTAGGCCGCCAGATAAACCAGCACCAAAGCATCACTGATCAGCATAAACCAATCTCTGTCCACTGATATTTAAATCCAAAAAAATAAAATAATAGTAAATACTATGTAGTATAATTAGAGTTCATGTAAAACTAACAGCGGGGTGGTTCATGGTGATATAGGGCACTGCGAGCACAGGAGGCGGGCTCTAAGAGCACAGGGGGCGGGCTCTAAGAGCACAGGGGGCGGGCTCTAAGAGCACAGGAGGCGGGCTCTAAGAGCACAGGGGGCGGGCTCTAAGAGCACAGGGGGCGGGGCTTTGTGATTAGCTCATGCTGCAGTGCAGTGCATGTAAATGTGCACGTGTGTTCGCTGTGCATTCCATCTGTGCAGAATAATTGCACTGGAATCTTCTGCAGTTTCATCTGATGCAGTTGTGTGCATGAGTGTAGAGCTGCAGTCAAACAGCAAAAGCATGTGCAGAGCGTCTGATGTTGAGCGGAAATTCATTCACAATACACATGAATATACACTGAATTTACAGTTTATACAATGCATTGAAATATTTCATGTAAAAATGTTTTACAGTTATTTATTACATTACATACAGTATTCATTTTATCACTTCTGTTGTGGTGGTAGTCATAATGTAAAGAAAATGTTGCAGGTCTTTCCTGGTTAGCGCTGTTAACTACAGCACAAAAATGATGTTATTGCCCCCTCTACTGGCTATAAAACAAAGGAAAATGTGTCAAATGATATCTGAAAACTGAATGCTGATATTCAGGTGGAATATCATCATCTGAAGATGAGATGAAGGTGTGGAGTGTTCAGAGAAATGTAATATTTCATGAGTGATCATCAGTGTCATGTGTAGATGCAAAAGTGGCCGTTCTTCTGAAACTGATCATTCCCTGTCATATGAATGTGAAGTATGTGTTGATGTGTGCGTTTAATTCAGAATCAAATCTTTCCTTTATTGCGCAGGAGTTTGCTTTGGTGATGGAAGCTTTCAGTACACTTCCAACACAACATCGAGACATATACAGTAATAATAAAAATGAAAATATAAAAGTATAAAAAGTCAGACACCTGCTGCTTGCTGTGGTTACGTTGTGTTTGCTTTTTAATCGTTCAGAATGATAAATAGTGACAATAATACATGTTTATATATATGATTTTATGATGTGAAGGAGGTGTAGAATTCATATCAAGAAAACACCTCCGCAAACTACATTTGCGTCTCATTGCTTCTCAGTACGTTTCCTCATTTCTGTTCACCTTCTCGTGGTGAAACAATTGAGAATCCTTCATGATAGATGAGCTCAAGCGCTTTCCAGGTCACAGGCTGGAGAAAAGTGTAGAAGCTGATATAGTATATCTGCTTGTTTGTCTTGTCCACCATTTTGTGTTTCGCACACTGTAGTCCTGTATCCTGAGCATCAAAGAGCCGCTTACTCTGTTAATGGTATTTATACAGTCTGTCAAGAAATGCTTTGATTCAGTAACAATGCATGTGATCCTAGGTGAGAGAAAAGAAGTTTGAAAGTGAAAATAGAACGAATAGAAATGAAAATGTCATTTTTCAGCCAAACTATCTCCTTAACCTGTTAACTGTCACCATTCCATTACTGTTATTTTACTATTCACATTAATATTTAATAGTTGAATCCTAATGACAAACAATATATTGATGGAAAGGTCTTGGACTCAATAATAAGTATGTGATTTGAAAAAATTATAATAATCTTAAATAATAATAATATAATAATATAAAAATAATAATGTTAAAAATTGTACTTGGGATAGTGCTTTTCATGTTTATGCTCAATATGTGCAGTGACGGTTATCAGGCTAAAATTTAAAACTTAAAATAAAAAGTAAAATTATTAAAGTTATTGAAATGAGTAAAACAGTAAAAGTTGTTAATAACAGCATTTGTATATTGGTTAAAGTGATAAGGTGCTGTTAACGTTGCATGTGCTGTGATGTCATTGTGTGGTTTGGACAGCTGCAGTTCACTATATGGACACACACACATGAGTCCAGTGAGCAGAAGTGAACGTCACACTCCTGGACATCTGCTGTCATTCTTTTCTCTGTAACTGCTGACTTACGGATGTTTGTTTTGCTGAACTTGTGTGACGTTTGAAGTTTTAGATGCAGTTAACCAAAGGAAGCAGTCATTTTCTCCACAGGGAGAAAAAAACTCCTGCCGGTCACCTTCATCCAGCAGTACAGGAAATGGCTGACCATCTGGTACTTATTTTCTCTTTAACTAAAGTGACATGATTTAGAAAATATGTCATTATGGCATAACATATTGTAAGCTGATTGTGTTGCATGATTGGTCATGTGATTGTCAGCATTGTATTTTTGCATATTTAGTTTTATATTCATTTTTTTAAGAAGCTGTTAATAACCACAATCACTAAAATGTCTTCATTTTGATTTATGTAATATCACAGTCACAGTCATGCTGTTTGTACTGAATATCTGAATGATTCAGCTGTTGGTGATTGTGTTGATATTCAGTACAACAGCACAATGTTGATGTGTGATATTGCTTTTATACAGATGTAAAAAGAAATGTGTATACTAGAGCTGCACACTTCTGGATAAATCACAAAACTAAAAATATGTCATTAACTAAAGTTTCAGACAAAATATGAATTGCTGCAGTCTATTTAAAGTGTTTTCATGAATGATTCAATGACTCTTTATCTGATTAATTACTGGATGATAAGCAATGAATGTTCAATCTTTTGAATAAATGATTCAATGACAATTCTTTTAACTGTTTCATACATGACAACTTTCTCTGCTTCTGCAGCAGCACCATAGATTTAACCTTTCTGATTTTATTCAGAGGTTTAATGGACACAAGGCGAATGGTTGACATTTATTTATGAGATTGGGTGGGTGTTTGAATGGTGTTTTAATGATTAATTGTGCAGCTCTAGAAGATACTAACAACAAACTAAGAACCATAACTATAAAGATGAAGTTTAAAGATCCTAAGAGAATAGTGCAGTCCACATCACAGCTACAATGATAAGAGGAACTTTCATTACTTTTCATGGATTTTTATTCCCGAGACGGTCAGCTTGACAAAGAGCTTGAGTATTTGAAATGTAAAACTCTCACATACAATCATTATACTGACCTATATCAGGTCATTCAAACGATGTCCAGAGACCGTCTCTGTGAACATACACACGAGTGCTGGAGCAGGACGGCCCCTCCACCCCTCACGGCTTCTATTAATAGGTGCTTCCTCCTCTTTCTCCACTCACATTCCTCTGCCGCCACATGAACGTCCTCTCGCTCGCTCTGCTCTTCCCTCTCTCTCTGTCTGACATGTAAGGAGTCTGTGTTTCATCGATCAGCATCAGATCTCTGGCTGGAATTCCTCGGTGTGGATGTGAGACACACAGACTCCTCCTCCCGGCGCTCAGACTCGTGCCCGTGACAGCAGTTATGGAGTCTGTACTGTTGCTGTGTGCTTCTCAGAACTGTGGAGCATTCGGATCCAGTGATGGTTGACTTTGATGGTTTATGGACGCGTGTTTTTCAGCAGAAAACATGTGGTGCTTACAGTGTAACTCTGAAAAAACTCAGTCTCTACTCGAGCTGGAGCAGGACAGCTGGTAAGAGCGGACTATAAGTATAGATAGCAATGCAATACAGTCGCTTGTCAAGTCATATCAAATGCAGGAAATATGATAAGTAAACATCATTTGTTCACTTTGCTTGATTGTGTTTGTGAATTAAAGCACCAAACGTGATGTAACAGCCTTTGGTTAATGACCTTCACAGGTTCTCTATATGCATGTAATGTGTTTGAATTTGTACTATTACAAATTTGTACAAATTGCAAAATCAGACTTTAAAAAGAGACTTTATTCATTCATGATTATGTGCTGGCTGGAGTGATGTCTATATTTGATAGATGATCGTATTATAGAAGGTGTATTTTTAAACTGACCAGCTGAGGAAAACAGTGACACGTGACATTCAGTTGTTCTGCTTCAAGTCTTGCATGCAAACTTACACAATTATTCTTGGAGAGAGAGAGAGAGAGACAGAGAGAGAGAGAGAGAGAGAGAGAGAGAGAGAGAGACAGGAGAGGAGAGAGACAGAGAGACAGGAGGAGAGAGAGAGAGGACACAGAGGAGAGAGAGAGACAGAGAGAGAGACAGGGGCAGAGAGAGAGACAGAGAGAGAGAGAGAGGAGAGGAGAGAGAGAGAGAGAGAGACAGGGGAGAGAGAGAGAGACAGAGACGGAGAGGAGAGAGAGAGAGAGGGAGAGAGGACAGAGGAGAGAGACAGGAGAGGAGAGAGAGAGAGAGAGAGAGAGAGAGAGAGAGAGAGAGAGAGAGAGAGAGAGTTGGTTTAGACAATCTGTTCTTTAATGTTTAATATCAGAATGTGTTTGCATTGTGGTTTTATTTTAGATTTTATTTCTCAATAAAAGAGTAACACACACTGATGATAAAACATTTAGCTTGAATGCACTGTAAGAAAGGTGTCTCTGTCTAATGCATTAATGTACTGTTATCCTGGTAAATGTGTCAGGAATCGGTGCCTGTGTGGTTTTATTGCTGCAGTGTTGTGTAGTATGTCAGTTTGATAAGAGAATAACATAGAGACAGATCAGTATGAACAGCTGTTTCCTGTGCTGGAGGACACATAACACTGGTCTCATATCCTGTGCCAACAGACCTGCAGCACAAAACTCATCAGACATTACCAAGTATACAGTGTTTGGTTTAATGGATTACTTATGTAATGTAGTTCAATTACTTCTCTCCTGAAAACTACAATTTTAAGTTACATTGCATTGCAACTTCCATTGCATACTGTCCATACTTTTAACAATCCTATAAATATTGAATTTAAAATCTAGATTTAGGTGAGATTGCACTAAAATGAGTTAGCATGCAATAGAAACTACTTCATACACATGAAAATATGTGTATTGTAAAGTCTTGTGTTTACGGTTTGTTACAGGTGATGTTTAATTTAAGCTCGTTTTAACAGATATAACGATTAAAAAAAGTTTGAATGATATTGTCTGTGTAGTCAAGGTTGATACAGACTTGAAGAAGCAATAACATGCCAATAAGCAACACTTCAGAAAAGCATGTCAAACTCTTGTCACATTTCAAAAGGATTTGTTTGATGGCTTTTATCATGAGTTTAACGACGATATGAAGTCAGTATTTGTTATTAATTTAATTCTTGATAACAATATTCTTTTCACAAGATGTGAAATAATAGTTTGTCATCTAATTTACAGGTACTTAAATGTACTTATATGATCAGTTTTTTAACTGTGGCATGTGATGTGCTTTTTGGCTGTAGTAGGCTACTTTTGTCATGTCAACTACAGTAAAATGGTGAACTAGAGTACTATAGAGTACTATAGAGTACTATAGAGTACTGAAGGTCATCTAGTGTTTGCTGTGTTTCAGACACATATGGAAATCTACTTAAGACCACTGGACGCACACACACACACACAGAGTTGAAGTCTGCTCTTCATTAACATGCTAAACTCCCAAAACGCTCATAGATTTTTTCTGCCACTCCTTCATCCATTTATACAATAGGAATGTTAGAAGTTCTCAACATCCCCCATACAGGCTTCATTTGTCAAAGACCACATAGGAATGGTTTGAGTTCCACATCCTCCTGCACACATTTACACGTGTGTATAATGATTGTGTGCTGCCAGCAAATGACTCTCTTACATTCTTGTGATGGTATTCAGTGTTTTTCTGGGCTCAGCATTGACTGCTGGAGAAGTCTGATTTAGTTTCCGCATTTTAGAATAATACTGTAGTATAGTGAGTTTCAATACTTTCAGTTTCTTTGTGTAAATTGTAGATCTGCACTCCAGTCATTCTCTCATTTATCCTCATGAAGTTCTCATACACATTTGACAACAGAGTGACGAATGTGAGATCATTTTTATTTTATTAATTAGGGTTCAAGCCCGAATCATAACAGTGGTCTCTTTAGGTTCCTTGCGGCATGCCCTTTTGAACAATACCAAATTTTCCTGGGTCTGCCATTTTGGACACAAATTTGTGATAATTTGGCATATTTTACGAACGCAAATATGTATCGCTAAGAAATTTGGTATGCTTAATCTCATGTTCTTAATCTAGGTCATGTTCCCGACCGCCATACTGAATTTGATTGAAAATGTACTTTTTCAAACACCTCCTAGAAATCGGTTCAGATTTGCACAAAATTTG
Source organism: Beaufortia kweichowensis (assembly GCA_019155185.1). Lineage (NCBI taxonomy): Eukaryota > Metazoa > Chordata > Actinopteri > Cypriniformes > Gastromyzontidae > Beaufortia > Beaufortia kweichowensis. Next base: position 14,754,923 of record CM032810.1, read on the forward strand.
GTTTATAACATGTAGAGACACAATACACACAACTTTTGTGTATTGACATGAAACTTGGTTTAGTTTATTAAGGAAATGTACATGTAGACATTTATCTGTCTACAAATGAATTGTTAAACCTTAATGCATAAACTTTTATTAGCTTTAAAAGTTTAAATAAGAAAATAACATTTATTTTCCAAAATAATGTAAATCAGTTAAATCATTATTATGTTGTTTATTTTTAATAACAAATTTAATTATTAATATTAATTTAATCTGATTTAAAATTTTAGTAACGGACAGAGCAGTGAAGTGCAGTAACAGATGTGATGTGCCATAAGTGAACGTCTGGGGTCAACATGTGTTTTTCCTGTAAAGCAAAGCTGCTTCATTCGCATCTGTAACATACAGACAATTGAATGTAGTTCACAGAGAAAAGTTCTATTAGTTTGTGCAATCTTGCTGCAGACAGTACCTTTAGATACAGAAAAGATCTTAAAAGAAGATGGAAAAGATCAAATATACATCAAATAGTGTTGCTTATGGACGTATCCTTTTAAGTGAGATAAATGCCAACCTGTGTTACTGTTAAAACTGCTAAGCATCGAAAATGTGCAAAAAGGTTAAGTCTATTGGTGTGAAATTTATGAATAAAATGAGTATGATACCCACCTGAGCATATTAAAGTAATGACCATTAGAGTAAACTAGTGTGTGGATATACAGAAGCTGACCATACAATTAAATCTCCCAATTTGACACTAGACTATTTTACAGTAACATGCAGTAAATGTATTGTATTGTATTGTAATTTACACTGAGTAATTTGCTGTCTATTTAAAACATTTCTTGCACTGCAGGTGGCATAATGTATTAGGACAAAGGCAGTGGGCCTGTAATGAAGGACTGATTGAGGAAGTCGTGTGTAATTTCTTCCTTTTCAATCACAGAACAGCTGTTCCTTTTTAGAGTGACACACACACACACACACATTCATTTTATTCTATAAAAAAACATTTAATTTATAAACTAAATTAGTTTTAGTTTATGTGAGAAGCCATAACACTTCCAGTATAGACACTATGACAGACCAGTGTGCCCCCATGCAGCTCTAATGTCAGGGCGTGCCTATGGATGTACAGTAGGTACAGGATCTTGTTTTTTGGTTGTGTTGTGCAATACATATTGCACACAATTTCTTTCCCATCTGTATTCTACCGCTCAGTTTTTTACAGTTATTTTACTGTTACGTAACTGAAATATTGATCATTAATGCGAGAATGTATATCATGTTTGCAGTATGGTTTGTGTCCTGGCATTGTGTGTTTAAGACAGTCTCACCACCCGCCAGAGAGCTGTGTGTGCCAAGACAGATGGTGGACGATATTATGCAATTTGTGTGAATTTCACTGTGTCATGTTTGTGTGTGTAGATGAACATTACACTTGTCTTGGTGTCTTGCTCAGTAATATATCACCTTCATTGTTATGAGCTGACATTATAATCAGGAATACAGCAGTAGACAGTAGCAAGCAGTGATGCTTTTCCTTCTGATACTTATAACCATGAAAACTATTATACAGCATGTTATAAAATATGGTGAAGTATAAAAATGATGAATTTAATGAATCAGTAAAGCACGCTGAATGTGTAAAAGACTTAAATACATATTCTAATCAGGATAACTGTAAAAACTGAAAGCAAATGAATATGGGGTTGTGTGTGTTATAAAGTATTTACAGTACTATAGTGTTACATACATCAAAAGAATTGTGATTAATTGCGTAAAGGTGTGCTTGGTTTACATTGTCTTGTTTGCGCAGTGTGAAGTACAAGACGTCTGACCGGAGACGTGGCTGTGTGTTTATTATCTCTGCATATGATTTGAGTAATATAATGAACGTCTGGGTTTAGTTGTTTGTAAATGATTGGTTTCGTCAGCTGAGACTTTGGCTCTGTGTGGGAAACTGCATTGCACTTTGACCTCGTGCCTCAGAATGGCTGATAAGCAGAAGAAATGGGACTTCTTTGGGAGTAGAAAGTCTTTCTTTGGCCAGCTGTCTCATGGAAAGGCTGTGAAGAGTAAGCATGTGTGAGTAATAACTCTGACTGAGATAATACTACGGCTTACATACGTTTCATAACTTGTGTTATGTAACTTGGTTTGTGCTGAAAGGGCCATTTTTAGCAAATTTTCAAACTTGTTAATGATAGAATTTATTTAGATTTTTTGGGCTGTACATTAAAGATCTTAATCACAGTTGAGATTATAACTACCATCACATTACTATAGACTCTAATTGACATCTCTGTGTAATCCTTCTGTGTAATCTCCTATCAGAAGTAGTCATTGTTCTGCCCATTTCATTTTCTATCTTTTAGTGTATGTTTGTTTTTAAGCTCTTATCTTTTTAAAGTTCTTATCTAAAGAGAGTGTTATAGACAATGTGAGACTGCTGCTGATAACTGGATATCAGGTGTTCACCTTGTAGCCAAAACAGGAAATATACATGTGTTATGAATGTGACAAAAAAGAACACAGGTTTTGAGAGGCATTTCTGTGAATTAAAATACACAAACCAGAAGCAATAATACCCAACAAATGAAGAAGTGATGACTCTTCAAAGAACATCAAATATTTTTTTATTTTCATGTTTCATGTTGGTTCAATATTTGCTTGTTTGTCGTATTTGCTGTTTAGTAAGGAAAGGTTCTTTGTCAGGCTGTAGGGTTCCACAAAGAAACTGTTGCACTAAACGTTCTTTGTACTATTATTCAGTCTTAGATCGCCGCTTGGCCAATCAAATTAGAAGAGTGGATCTAATAATTGTATAAATATAAAGGATTGAAGAGACATTGTAGCATGCTAATATGTAATGAATCTTTTGTTCTCGTGTTGTCTTTGTCAGTGTGGAGGGGGACGTTCAGAGCAGTGAGTCTGGCCCTGCTTTGGACAACAGCACAGGATATGGCCGTGGACCCATGAAACACAGTTCTTCCCTGAGTCCAGACCAGTTTGACAGCTCAGGGCTCGGCCACGGCATCCAGCTAGGTTTACAACGACCTCAGCGACCTAAACTACAACACTCTCAGTCCATCCTTCGCAAACAAGCGGAGGAGGAGGCCATCAAACGCTCACGGTCGCTTTCTGAAAGCTATGAGCTCTCCACAGATCTTCAGGACAAGAAGGTACAATGTCACGGATCAGAAGTACAAACTAGCCTATAGCCTTTGTAATTTATCATGTCGATCGGCAACATGACTTATATTTGTTGAATCGGTTTGATATGTTAGCCATAACATGTTTATATCTTGTTTCTGTAAGGTGGAAATGCTTGAACGGAAATACGGAGGCCGTTTCATAACCCGCCACGCTGCTCGCACGATTCAGACAGCTTTCCGCCAATATCAAATGAACAAGAACTTTGAACGCCTCAGGAGTTCCATGTCAGAAAATCGCATGTCCCGCAGGATTCTTTTGTCCAACATGAGGATGCAGTTTTCTTTCGACGGACATGAGAAAGCCCATAGCTCCTTTTTTGAAGGGAGACAAATGTCTCTCATGGAAGATGTAAGCCACAAAGGAGCCATGTTGCAAACTTGCGAGAAGGTTCCTGCCATTTTGGAAGTCCCGGAATCTCGAAACGATTTAACGGATACAATCACGGAGCTAGAGGACGCGTTCTCCAGGCAAGTGAAGTCATTGGCGGAATCCATCGATGATGCACTGAACTGTCGTAGTCGCAGTGAAGAGGAGACCCAGTCTGAACAAGCGGTTTATCAAGAAGAAGATGAGCTTCCTCACCCCGATGATCATCACAAGCTGGATGAGATCTGTGACGTGACGCTCTTCATCGACGAAGAGGAGCTATCACCACCTGCCCAGGCCACCGTTGAGCCTCCATCCACCATCGAGTCTAAGCAAAGCACCCAGTCCGTCAACTCCTCTCAAGAGCGCTGGTCCGTGGACACGAAAGACGACAAGCCCGATACGGACACTAGCTGCAGGAGCTCTTTGTCCCTTGGATCAAAGGAGCCACAGCTCCGAACGAACCACTTACCGCTGCTGACCATCCAGCCGCCCAGCGACAGCTCGGCGGATATGAGCGATCGCTCCGAAAGTGGCTCGGTCGACCGGCAGAATGTTCGGGAGCAGAACGTAGCGGAACCACGGGCCAATCCCAAGCGCGTCTCGCATCCTCGAGATCAGGAGCCACTAAGACATCGACAGCTGGAGAGCCACTTGGCCACCAATGGCAGCCGGCAGAGCAAGTCAGAATCAGACTTCTCCGATGGGGATAATGATAATGACAGTATCAACAGCAATTCAAATTCCAATGACACAATAAATTCTTCAAGAGACAGTCTGAGAGATCAGAGTTTGAGCAAACAGACATACCATAAAGACACTCGAAACAGCTGGGACTCTCCGGCATTCAGCAGTGACGTCTCTCGTAAGAGACAATACCGCATTGGCCTCAACCTCTTCAATAAGTATGTATTTCAATAATTATACTACACACATTAAATACCACAAGTTACTTATAACTAGTGTGTACTAGGCTGAATTTAGTGTAAATAGACAATAGAAATAAAATGTACCCATATTATCTACACATCTCACATGAGAAGAAGCTGGGAGCTATTTCTTTCAAATAATGTCATTGCATTGCGTGTCAGGTCCCTTTTCGACTGTGATGAGAATTTAGTGTTTTCAGTAGGGTAAGAACTGATAATCTCCTTTCAGAAAGCCAGAGAAGGGAATCCAGTACCTGACGGAGAGAGGCTTCGTTCCAGACACGCCTGTGGGTGTGGCTCATTTCCTGCTGCACAGGAAGGGCTTGAGTCGACAGATGATTGGTGAATTTCTCGGGAACCGACAAAAACAATTTAACAGGGATGTCTTAGAGTGAGTCGTATTGCTTTTATTATCATTCTCATTTTATATTTTATTTCTATTGAGCCTCAGAGAGCTGTGTCGCAACAGGTTTAATTGATCAGCCACATTTTTCTTGTTCATGCTCGTGAATGTGTCATCGGTTCATGATCATGAAGTTAAATTATAATATGACTGATTGCACATGTTCAGTAACACAGGAACACATGGAACAGTGGTTCTATGGCATTTCCCAAAAACACTTTTCAATAATTTTGTCTAGTGCAAATCTGTGTCTAGTGTAACTTCTGTGACATTGCTGAAATCTCTTCTGAAGAAACAAAAAGTCTTAGTTATTCTGACATACAATCAGAACAATCCATATTTTTTAACTAGTTATTGGGCTGTGTTCCACATTGTGCATGTAACAAAAACTGTATTTTTCCTTCAGTTTGTGAGTGTAGAGTGGATTCATCAAGCTCAACCATTCAATCTTGTTACCGAAGTTATTAAAAGTAGTTTGTCAAAAATAGAGATGTGTGGAGATGACACATAAAGTATTACTGATGTGATTTCTGTGTTGTAGCTGTGTGGTGGATGAACTGGATTTCTCAGGGATGGAGCTGGATGAAGCTCTGCGCAAATTTCAGGCACAAATCCGGGTTCAGGGGGAGGCGCAAAAGGTGGAGCGTCTAATCGAGGCCTTTAGGTGCCGTCCCGTCACAGAACAGACACTACTGCAGTTTGACAAGACTATAGATTCGACCAAAATCATTTCTATAAAATCTTTATGGTACACTTTTGGTAATGCTGAAAATCTCAAAATGGCCACATTTTAGCCAAACCAATATTTCAGAAATTACAATTACATTATTTCAATATTGACCTTTAAAATGTTATTCATAACCATTATGAAATTTTATAAATAAAAGATATAACGATCTTGTTTTCATTCGTTTATCAGTGGTACAATGATCGCTGTGTGTTTGTTCTCATCCAGCCAGCGTTACTGCATGTGTAACTCTGATGTGGTCCGTCAGTTCCGAAACCCCGATACCATTTTCATTCTGGCCTTCGCCATCATCCTCCTCAACACAGACATGTACAGCCCCAACGTCAAGCTGGAGCGCAAGATGAAGCTGGAGGATTTCATCAAGAATCTACGAGGTTTTCTTATTTCTCATCAGCAATGTGTAGAAAGTGCTTACATGATAGTGTGTTTAGTTAAGATTGACAAATAAACTCAGTTTTGCATCAGTATAATTGTAACAATGATATTAGAATGAATGATGTAATTGAAAAAGAAACAGTCATGTGTGTTTGGTTTTGTGTGTGTGTTTGTTAAAGGTGTTGATGATGGAGAGGACATCCCTCGTGAGATGCTGATTGGGATTTATGAACGGATCCAAACGAAAGAGCTCAAGACCAACGAGGATCACGTGTCTCAGGTGCAGAAGGTGGAAAAACTCATTGTGGGCAAGAAGCCGGTAAGTTCAGTAAAGTCACGCTTTAGATTTCCCATAATTCTGCTTTTAGTGCTCTATATACACTTTACTATAAAGTCATAAGAACACATATCAAATGTTGTATCTGTTAACAATTGTGAATGCACAGTAAACTAACATACATAAACAACTGTATTACATTAGATTAATAGATGCTGTATATTGCTCATTATTAGTTAGATAATGCTCAAACAAATAGATGATGAACAGAACCTTGTAAAGTGTCCAAAGCATTTAGAAATGTTACCAAAAGCATATGATAATATAACATGAAAACATTCATTTATCTCAACTCAACTTACAGATGGGATCTCTTCACCATGGCCTTGGATGTGTAAGTTTTACTTTATAATATAATATTTTAGTGCAGTTGCTGATTAATGTATATACAGTTATTACATAAGATGACAAAATATTAAGGCGAGTGGTGTGTATTTTATTGAGGCATAGCACCAATAGCAAATGATTTCACAAAAGCAGTTTTTTAACATGTCAAAATGATTCAATGATACAGTTTTGTGACACTTAGAAACTTAGAAACAAACGGTTCTTTAGAACTACAATACAAGAAGCAAGGAAGAAATCGTTGGGAAATACCTCATGTTTAGTAAAAGCTCTGTGTCACTTTTTCAATTTGACATTGAAAAAAAAAGTTAAAAAGCACATCATACACACATGCGGTGGTGTAAATGTAACATTCTAAAGGAAACCCCTCAAGATGACACTTGTGTTTATATTCTATATCTAATTTAGTGACGTCCAGACATATGTAAGTTTGTTGGGTTTAATGTTTAGGACCATGATGAACATTTCAGAGAAAATTTCAACCATCCTGTTTGTCAGTAAAAGTTTCTGCTAATGGTTTCATTGGTGTGTTTTGTGTCACAGGTGCTGTCTCAGGCTCATCGCAGGCTGGTGTGTTACTGCAGACTCTTTGAAGTTCCAGATCCAAACAGACTTCAAAAACTCGGCCAACACCAGCGAGAAATCTTCCTGTTCAATGACCTCCTGGTGGTGAGAAATCACACAGAAATCTTTCTATAGTAACTAAAATGTCACCAGCATCACCTTCCTTTACAGTATTATCCCTTTAGCAAATTAGATGAGATGGACTTTATGGATTCTTGCTCAGTAATTTTCATTTTAGTCATATAAAGAGTTGCTTTTGAACCTTTCATCTCTTTGAAAGCTGCCAGTAAATGATGACTGTATCTTGGCTGATTTGTGACAGGTCACCAAGATCTTCCAGAAGAAGAAAAACTCAGTGACGTACAGTTTCAGACAGTCTTTCTCTCTTTACGGGATGCAAGTGATGCACTTTGAGAACCAATGTAAGAAATAGTCTGACAGACAATCTTTCTGTCTGAAATCAATCCAGGAAACCTGTGAAAATAAATCAATCAATTTGTGTTAAGTGATTTCTTTAACTTCCGTTATTCTTTTGAATAATGTGTCCTAAAGCGCTGTTGTGTCACTCACCATTAAAATCATGTTGCTGCATTAAATGTTTGTTTAAAATAATTTCTCATTTTTTCAGTCTATCCTCATGGTTTCCGGCTCACTTCAGCCATTCCAGGTGCAGACTTTAAAGTCCTGATTAATTTCAACGCTCCAAACTCTCAGGACCGCAAGAAATTCATCAGCGACCTGCGAGAGTCTATCGCTGAGGTCCAGGAGATGGAGAAATACAGGATAGAGTGTAAATAACCATTTATTCTTCTTTCTCTCCATCAGCAGCTTCTCATGTTAACCTACCTTACAAACATGAATTCATTAAGCTCCATCAGTTTCCTGAACAAACAATAAAGTGGACAGAAGCGGATCAAATGCTGTCTGTATGAACAGATATATAACGAGTCAGACCTAAAAGAGAACTAATTCAGGCACATTAGATAAAAAGAACTCAGTTCACTTTGCATTTTAATTATATTTAGTAGAAGAATTAAAGCTGCTGAAGTTAATGCCTCAATTTTATTGATGAATTTAGTAAAATTAATGAAACATGTTCATCATTATTAAGAAATTATATTTATATATTATAAACATTGCAAATGTTTTTTTGCTTATATTTTTAGCCCCCAAAATAAAAGCCTTACAGTGGTATGTTTTCCAGTCTGTCATCTCCATAACAATAACACTCATTTCCTCTACATGTAGGCTTTGTCCAGTAAAAATCATTTTTATTAGGCAGATGTGAAAATCAAAAGGCCAATCAGGGGTTAACTCTTAATCTTTTTGGTAAACAGTAGTTGTAACAGAATAAAAAGAGTAAAAATCAAGAGTTTATGTTTCCTGTTGATTTTGTCTCATGTATATCCAAAAACCGCTTCCATCTAGGCTCTTCTCAGACGATCTGATTTTTCTACCGTTTCAAAAAGCCTCACATATCTGATTTGACTGATGTTTTGCTCATACACATAACACGCATCAAGAGTCCTGAAAATGAAATAGCTAGTGCTTTGTGCTGTGTGCTTTTAGTGATATTGTGTTTTTGAATGTGTTTAGCTGAACTAGAAAAGCAAAAGGGGCTGGTCAGACCCAGTATGTCTCAGAGCATGTCTGGCTTGAAGAAAGAAGCAGGAAATGGGACCATGAGCCGCACCAGTCTGGATGACACCTATGCCATGGGGGAGGGGCTAAAACGGAGCGCGCTCAGTAGCTCTCTGCGTGACCTCTCTGAAGCAGGTGAGTTTGATGTGTCAGGTGATGACGTGCTGATCTGTCTTTGTGTCCAGCAGAAGAAGAACGCTTGAAGTGAGGCTTATGATTTTGTTTGATTCCCTATGTAGAAGGATATTCTTGATGTGAAGTCGTTTTATTTGTCAAATCAGATGGCGGCTCATATAGTGTGGTTGACATGATTTCCACCACTAAGAGCTTCCAGCTGTTTGTCTTGTGAAATGTTACACCTGGCAGCATTCGTTTACTGTGCACAACTCTTACATCAGTGTTAAAACTACTAAAGCATTGAGATTTACAATATTAAAACTAAGAATTGATACAGATAGAAGTTTGTATCAGCAGGACGTTTGCATTGCATTGTGCATCTCAAGCAAAGTTATTCTGAGATTTCTTAAAACCGCACAAATGTGGTGTCAGGCTCGCTTTCACATTTATAGTTCTGGAACTCATCAGCTGATTTTCAGAGTGTACAGAACTGAGCACAGCGAGCGGCGAACGTTTCTGAGCGCAGTTAGTTAGAGAAGGACCATCTTGAACACTGCAAAAATCAAAATAATCTTAAATCCTGATACATTTTATAGATATAGAAATAAATAAGAGGCAAGACTTCAATATCTTAATAGGAAATGTATCCTGATTTAAGAATTTGATTTACACATTTGTACAAGTATTTTTTGCAGTGAATACAGTTCTGGACGCAGCGAGTAAGGAACGCTTCCAGTATCACTTTCACTTTGTAATTACAAACCATTCCCACTCCAGATATCTCAAGGTATTCTCGCTATAGCCTGTAGTGCATGATGATGTTGTGGATTAATCCAACATGCTGTATAGTCATGCTTTGACATTAAGGTGACATGGTCATCCAGTATGAATACCTTGTCAGCTGCAACAGTGGAGGGAAAATGAGTGATAGTGTGTCACTTTAAATCTAACAATATATATATATATATATATATATATATATATGTTGAATATGTAGAAATGTTGATAAAGAAAATACAAAGATTTTTTTGCGTAGGAAAAAAGCCTCAGGTGAGAGATATAAATGCCAATCAACATTAAGAAACAAAAAACCTTTCATTTAAAGCCATATGTTTATTGTAAGCATATACTGACCATTCGACGGCTCATCTTCATCAAGTGTCAGCCTGATGTGTGTTTACATGGATGTGAAGTACATCTCTAATCTGTGCTACCGCATGTCTTGGGCAGGCGAGCGCGGGTGCAGCACCAGTGCAGGATCTCTAGACAGCAATATGAAAGTAAGTTGGAGGTAGTTGATGTCAGTTACTTGATTTGACAATGAGCGATGCAGATTTCTTTGCACCTTCTGTGTTGCACAGGTTACCTGATTCATTCCTTTTGTTTTGCCTAACCCGCCTGCCGACTCACATGCATGCATGGGTCTTCTCACATCGGGGTTTTCTGCTAATGCAGGCGGTCGAGAAAAGACCCCTACACACAAGCATGTTATCTTCTAACCCATCAGTCTGATGCGTAATGGCTGTTTGACTGTAGCTGAAGCTGCTGAAGCTCACTTGTGTCTGATAGACAGCTGATGATGATGATGTTCCTCACAGACACACAGTGAAGCTCTTGAGTCAACAACCGGTTACTCGCTGCTTTAGTTTCATCTGCTCATGCTTAACAATGCCATGCTGACTGAAACGAGTCTTTGCGTTGTATTGACGGGTTTGGAACGTTGGAGGGTTTGTTGCTGTGTAGTTCAACTATTCAAAATATCTGACATTGGGAATCAAACAATGTAATGGTGTGTCAAGGAAATAAGAAAGTTGAAGATCAATGTTCTGCAGCTCCAGAGAGCCTTTAGTTTTTGCAGCATCTGCATGTTTTCTTCTATCTCTCTTAGTGTTCCTGTTTTGAACATTTTTCTGTTCTACAGTTCATCATGGTATTGCTTCTGTCTACTGTATCTACAATTTAGTTGGCACCTTTCTGTCACACTGTATACAGTATACTGTGTCATAAAAGATTATAACTGGGAGAAACAGGAGGGTTCCAGAAGTACAATTCTCATTCAGCTTTTTCAGTAATGTACAAACTTTTACAAAGTTCAGAGATTGACATAAGGAAACGTGGAAGCCACAAGTTTTAATAACAAAAATGAAAGTCTTGCATTGTCCACAATTACTCCTGTGGAGAGATTGCTGTTAACATCATAAATACTGCTGATTTCACATTCATAACTGAAATCTAGTTTACTTGCTACTAAGTGCATCAAAGCAGTGGTGTCATAAACAGTTTAAAGGGGTTGTGCAGAACAGAATAATGCAGAACATAATTACAAATAAATTTTATTTAATTAACTACTTTAATTATAATACCTATAAATAATGACAGTAACTTTACCATACATTTTTTAATGTTTTATTCAAATCTTTCTCTAAAAAATTCTCAGCATAGATATCCATCACTTTATGTCCATGTATAGTTCCTGACCGGTTGAAGCACCAAATCACATTCATCCATTAAAAAAGTTATCCAAATGACTCATTTCACAAAGTTTCTTTTAAAGTGAAATGATGGAGGTGTGAGAGAAAACGACTCATGCTGTTTGGAGCTTGAACAAGTAGATCTAACACTAAAAGAACATAAAAATAACAGCACAAGTCAACTCAACAATGTTTTCACTTTATATTTCATATTGTGGCAATAAAGATCTTTCTGATTCTGATAAGATCTTAGTTTTGGGTTGGAATCAAATGAATGTGAAGAATACTTCTGGAACCAGAGCCAGGGAAAAAGTGGCCAGCAGCAATCAGCGAGAATGAAGGATTTGCTCAGACCGTCTGTTTTGTTTTAACAAAGTTTAGTGCTGCAGGTCATTGGACTGCATGAGGTTTGGCATACAGATGTTCATGTGGATGTGCTGATGTTTGATTGGCTCTCTGCTCACAGGGTTACATCATTAGCAGTCCTCCCGAGGATTGCCCGTCTCCTGACACACACAGCGCTCCAAACTCCTCCTTCCTCATGGGGTCACTTTTCAGCAGCAAACGGCTCGAAGAGTCAGCGGCGTTCTGTCCTCCACATCTCCCTCCACACCCCACCCTCATCTCCGACACGCCACACCCGTTTAACCTGCACCACACCGCTCAGCCTTACGCCCATTTTCCGCCAGCGCTCGATTCACGCGACCCGTGTCTCTTCAGGCAGCGCTCCCGCCGGCCACGCTTCACCCGTCAGCCTCTGCATGCGAGCGGCAGACACCGCGGCATCAGCACGCCGGTGTGACCTCGTCTCTGACCGAAAAGAGCTTAACTGAGCCAGAAACCCAACCAACGCCAGCCAGAGCCCAGAGAAGCCACACATTTATTTTACACGCTTTTTTCCTTCATGTGTACAGGTGAATCTCATACAAACATCTCTGGGTCATATGTCATCCCAAATGTCCTGACAGTTAAAGTGAAAATTCTGTGCGTAACATCCATCATTGCGAGATGTTTTGAGGGGTGTTGGTGCTGTTAATCGAGTTCTTTTTTAAAGGGGTCAGTTTTATTTATACAGCGCTGCAGAAATACAACATTTTAAGAAAAGTGTATATTTATTTTCTTATGACATCTCTTATGTCTCTGGAGATTTACTTATGCAGTATTATTTTGTTTTCTTGGTAAACTTAACCACATATCTATATATGTATTACAAAAATACATACATTTATTACAAAAAGACTTACATATAAAACAGGGACATACTGCCACTGCCTCCAAGGACAAAATACTGCAAATATTAAAATACATATAAAATATAAAATATTTAATTACATATATTTCTACAAAAATGTTTAGAGAAACCAGCTGTATATTGAGAAGAATTAAGAAAACAGTCTGGTGTAAAAAGATGGGAACAATCGAAAACATTCTTGTTTAAACGCTTAAGCATCAAAAATAAACTTTAGCCATGCCTTTCTAATGTGTTTTATTTTAGGAAGACTTTACTCTGACGTTTGTCCATATCCAGGAAAAATAACGATCTTTCGTGACATCTCACAGTTTTGTAATTAATGAACAGACATGAGTTGTTTGGACCACACCTCTTTAATATTCACATGCAGAAGGGTCATAATTGGCCAGATTTCTAATACTAACATTTGAGAAAGGTGGACGGGAGTTCTGAAGTTATCTTTGAAGTATGAAACTTGCTGTATGTTTTAATTGTAAAGTAACTTCTTTTGATTTCTTGACCCCTTTAATTCTCATCAGTTCTTAAATTCCTAAATCTGATTTGCATTATTTTCCTTTGTAATACAATTAATGTAAATCAGACTGTGTAAACGTTATACAAATCCAAATATTTTCATTTAGATTTTTAGGAAAGAAATATGCATTGTGACGGCATTGGTCCTTAATGAAGATCATTTTCCTGGCAACTTTCTATGCAAAATACAATGACTTGTGGTTTTTCTTTGGATTTTGGGATGAAATATGAGCAGGGCATGTTCAGATCACATTTACCCAAAATAAACCACAACAACAAAACTATTAGAACATGCTTGTAGAGTAAATGTGTTTATAAGACACAACATTTACTCCGACTAGAGAATGGATGTTCTAATGCTGTAGTATTTATTGTGGATGATGCCTATATATGTTGTCTTAGCAATCATACTGTAAATGAACGTGCCAATGATCATCTCATATATACTCATCAGCTCTATGCTTTGTGCTTTAGTATATTAGTACAGTGAGTGAATCCATTGTAGGCAAAAAGCGATGTGATAGAACCCTGTAAAAATGTATTCAGAGATTTCTAAGAACAATATATGAGGTGAGATTTAAAGAAGAATGTTACTAGAAACTCTATGTTGTCATTTGATATAAGAGCACATTGACCTTCTCAAACATATACAGTGTAACATGTAGAATTCTATGACACGGTTACATCTCACACCAGGAAAGACTTTGTTTAAGGGTGCGAGATGTTATAAAATGTCCTTGCATGCCTTTAACTGGAGATCAAACTTTTTCAATGAAAATGATGAAATAATTTGACATTTTTATATTCTTTTGTGTCTTTTTTTTGGAGTTATGCACAACACCTCTGAGGGTCTGAATTATTTTTCTATGTATTTAAAGATTGTTGATAAGTGCAATATGTTTGTCATGAGTGTCATTATCATTATTTTATCATTATTATTTTATCACGTATGGACCAGCATTTTTCCTCTGGATGGGACGTCACAGTGCTCGGCTTTAACTGTGATTCATTATTGATGTTTTTGGTGTTTATTTTTATTGGAAATAAAACAGTGTTACAATGGCAATGAAGTGCAATCATGTATAAAAAACCTTTTGAAACACATTTCTCTTTGTCTTTTAAGGAATGAGGAGATTGTTTGCTGTCAGAGTTTCAGGTGAATATTTTGTTATGTCATGCAGGTATATTTATGTTTAGAGGAATGTATGTCGATACGTATGAAGATGATCCGTATAAAGTTGCGTCCTGAACAAATATATAAGCTAAAAACTAAAGAACTAAAAGAACTAAAGAACTTTTTTTTACACCTATTCATGATGTTGATGATTTTCACATCATGAGAATGACAATAATTACATTAGACAGTTAAAAGTCAATGTAAAGTCAAAATGGGTGCCGAATGGTCAATTGCCATTGAAATGAAGCACAACTACGACCTTTTCACTATACGCTACTATTAGAATGACAGTATCATCAGTAACACAAAACCCATAGCAGAATTAAACAGATAACAATTCAATAAATATTGTGTGCTTATATTTTTTATTTAGTGCTTTATAAAAGTAACAGGATGTGAATATGGTGACGACTAAAGGTTCAGCTTCACATCCTGACCATCCACATCCTTATGTACCTGTTTCATGTAAAGAACGTTTCATGTAGAGTAGCTTGCTTGGTCTTCATCACATCATCAATCTCATTGTTCAATCTGTACCCTTCAACTGATTGTGATACAGAGACACTTTCTACCATCAAATCCATCCATGTTTTTCTTGTTAATATGTCATACTGTGGAAGTCAGATCTGATTGGCAGATGAGCCCCAACAATGCACTGAAGGTTCAGATGTATCTTGTCTTCGTGTCATCCCCATCAGCGTTAAATGTAGTTCTGTAGTTCTGTATTGCGTTGTGTGTTATTGGAGTGCTGCATGCAGATTATTCCACTTATCCGTCTGAAAGCAGCGGGATCATCTGTTCAGCGATCAGTGAAACCAGGGCTCGTAAAGACTTATCTTTGAGGGGAATAAGCAAGGAAATCATTGTGTATTAATTGTGTCCTGACCGCATCATGTAATGTATGATGTTTTTATGAAAGGTGTATTTCTGTCTTGTATATATATATATGTGTGTCTCCTCACTGGCTGCTAAACTTCTGTTCAACTGAATGCATCAAGATCTAAAAAGAGTTTTAGAGCAGGGATTTCTTTTATTTGGACATGTTAGGCAAGAGAATGCTTTAATTTGTGATATTTTGTTTGTAACAGATCTCAATGTCAATGTACAGTCAATGTAAAACTCCAACTGTGGTGTTCAAAACACTCAATAAAATGAATATATGAAACACACAGCTGAGCTATTCATAGTCTTTACTGACCTTACATTTACACATGATGGCATAAACTAAAGCATGAAAAGAACTGATGCCAAAAAGTAAAATGAAATTTTGGAAACAGATTGAAAATGTTTTTTTTCTCAATCAAGAGATTTTAAGTTTAGCTATGTAGATATTTGGCAGAATTACAACAAATTGAAAGGCAAAAAACTCAGTAAGTACAACATTATATCTGGTAATAAAAACTTATCAAATAATAATCCTCTCTGAAGCAAATATCAGTCCATATTATACATGATGATTTTCTCTCAGACAGCTCCATGTATTTCATTTTTATTTTGCAGCTCAACACACTTCAGAGATAAATATGCAGCTCTGTATGTATGCAGGACATTGACGATAATCTTATCTCACGCTCACAGAGGAGATCACGTGACCCATTAGCATGACCCTGCAGCTTTCATTGGTCAAAACAAACCGCCCGACAATCGAAGAAAATGTTGTGAGACGGTTGTTCAGACCAAGTGTCTGATAAAACATTTGTGGATTCAAGTCAACATCTAGAGCCAGAATGGGTACCGGACAACCCCCATTTTTGTAGATCATATATTATAAGGTAAGTTTATGTCATCACACACACACACAGATTTGGCACAAACTGTATGAACACAAAAGCAGAATGTTTCAAGAGTAAATTTCTAATGCCGAGTACTGTTAAAACCACCATTAAAATCTTTATCTGCTGCTTCAGACCTTCAGTTCTGTCAATCATCTGTATGACGACTGCAAATGTTTATTGGCTAGAAAAAAATTCCATCATCATAAAACACTAAAGAAATGTTCAGACTTTAATGCAAACAGCCATGAGCAGAATCTCTGGTAATCAGCACAGACTAGGGCTGTGTGGTGTGGCCAAAAGTGTATTTTTATTTCACTGTAACATTATCACGGTATAGTTAGATAGCTATATATATATATATGGAAACCATAGCCATGTCCACACCACAGATGTCCTCCACCTGTCTGGAGGAGAAACCCTTCGAAGGAATTAGGCCTTCAGAATCTAACATGCAGCTTTTACAATATTAGTAAATGCATTAGCTAATGGAAGTAAAAAATAAATATAGTGTGCTTTGGCAATAATCAATTAAATATTTTATAACTACAACACTAATTTCTCAGTAGAAATGCAATCAAGTAAAAAAAATTTGTCAGACTTTCTCAGACAACATTTAT
This sequence comes from Beaufortia kweichowensis, assembly GCA_019155185.1. Classification (NCBI taxonomy): domain Eukaryota; kingdom Metazoa; phylum Chordata; class Actinopteri; order Cypriniformes; family Gastromyzontidae; genus Beaufortia; species Beaufortia kweichowensis. Next base: position 14,771,757 of record CM032810.1, read on the forward strand.
TTCTCAAATTCTCGACCCTGCTCAACCAATGACGTTCATGGTTGTCGCACACACGGGATTGTGGGACATTAAAGGCAGTGAAAGATACATCTATGTTTCCTTCAGAAATCGGTCAGATGAAGTTACGTCAGGAGACAGGAAGTGAGGCAAACACTGGATTCAGAAGCATTGTTCACTGTTAGTTCATGTTAGCTAATGTTAACAAAGACAACCACTTTGTACGTGTTACCGAAATGGTTGACATCTGTCGTAATGGTATACATCCTTCATACAGCCAATTCCTACTACAGTTTGTGTTTACAATAAGGCATTTGTGATCTAATTATGTGGCAAGACAACCCAGAGATTGTTAAGAGCGCTTTTTTGAATTCCATACAATACGTTTTAGTTTTATTTTAGTGGGTGGGAATACTGTTCTGTGTAGATGAACATGGCTAGTGGATATTTACTTGTGTAAATTGTCCCGTGTTACAGATTTTGTTGATAGAGTTCACCTTGCATTTACATCTTTGTACTTGTTAATTGATCTATGAAATTTGTGCTCATAACTCTTTGCTGATCTCCACACAGAGATGAAGTTTGGTGAGGGTTTATCCGCTCTCGTCTTGTGCTCAGTCTTGGCACGTGTCCGCTGTGACTCCTGCAGATGTGTGAGTTTACCGTCGGCGGGTCTGAGGGTGAACTGCAGCTCGCAGGGCTTTAGGAACATCCCTCAACTGCCTGCTGTCACCACAGAGCTCCTTCTGCAGAACAACCTCCTGACCGCAGTGACTCCGGGCCACTTCGACCATCTCCACAACCTACGGCTGATCAACCTATCCCAGAACCCGCTCCACTGCGACTGCAGCATCCGCTACTTGAGTCACTGGCTGAAGAGAAATAAAGACGTCTCTGTGATGGCCGTGTGCGCCAGTCCTGCCGAACTCGTTCGCAGGCCCATCGGCGGGCTCACGGATGCTGATTTCCCCTCCTGCGTCTCCACCGAGTGCTCCAGATGGGTATATAACAGCGTCCTGTGCTTTGTGCTTTCCTTTCTTCTTGGCTTGCTGCTGTGGTGTCTACAACTAGCCAGAAACTCAACGTTTACTCTGGGAATTGATGAGAGACACTCCGGACTAGAGGCCGAATCTCTTCGATCGCTCAAACCCAAACACAGAGCCAGGATGAGAGGTGGTGATGACGTGGACAAACCTTTATTAAACATGGAACTTCTTCCTCAGATACTGGACGTCCTGCACAAGCAACACAACATCAAGATTAAAGTACCATGATGGCCGTGTTAGCAAGCTTTCGGTCTGCACTCGCCTTCACTTTTTGCACTGTGGACAGGTGGGATTTGAAGCCGTGGCCTTTGATTGGCTGATCCGTGTGCTAACATTGAGCTACAGAAACAATGTTTAACATGTAATATGGAAATAGAGTACCACAGGGATGAAGGCGAGTTAGCATTTCCGGTTCTATCGTCCTGAAGTTAATGTTTTTTTTTAGTTAAATGTCTAAAATAGGGTCAGATTGAAGTATTTTTACATTTTATTCTATGACATTAAAACACCAGTAATGCCCCGCTACAGAGTTTCTAAAGTTTTAATGTGTCTTAAAAAGGTCACCGCAATGGGATCACATCGAGGTCGGGAAAAATAAACATCATTGTGCATAAAAATCTACAAAATATTGCAACATGAGCACAAATCTCAAAATGGGATTCATCTTCAGTTACTTACTCAGTAGTTTTCAACAAAGTTTTAAAGAGTTGTCAGAGGCTTGGTGATGGTGATGCTGTCACACGAGCGTCATGTTTTTAAGATTTATTTTGGGGATTTTTGCCTTTATTTGTACAGTACTGTGGAGAGAACACATGAAGCAAAATGGGAGGAAAGTACCATGAGCCGGGACTCAGGAATCAGTGCACCATTAACGTCTACATTTGCATAGATTCATCGATCACTTGTAATCTTTTACAGCTGTGCTCTCTGAGGTAGATTTTAGTTTTTAAAAGTATTTAACACTGGATAAAAACAACCAAATAAAGATCACAGAATCATTACTTTAAACCCAGACTCAACTATTTACAGTTTCTCAAACATTTACATACTGTTCATGTGGATTTATCATTTATTGGGTTATTAAATGAGTTATTTATAGGTTAGATGTCATTATTTCATGGCTCTCTAAATTAATTCTCACATCTGTCATCCTACTTTAATGTGTTTGGTGTTATATATGAGCTAATTCAAGATTTCAAATCAATACTTCAAAGTGCAATTATTAACTCATGTAACAAGACAATGACATAAAGACCCAGAACGAGACAGGGTTTATTTTGCGCTAACAATTGGCTGGATAATGTAAAAATATATTTTTCAGTAATTATACAACATTAAGAAGCTGGAATAAAGAATTTTCATCAGAACCGTGTCTCCTGTGTTTTCTTATTCCTATTTTGGCATGAATGAAGGACACGCTGAAGGGCATGTAATGTCAAACAGAGATGAACATGTTGTGGCCAGATTAAGATAAATTTGTGTATCCCGTCACATAATGACTGAATTATTGTGATGCCTACACTAGGAACTTTATTACTGGCGTTACAGTTCCTTTTTACTTTTCATTTAAATCATTCATGCTATTAAAATCTAAAACAATAATAAACTTTAATCAGTATATATTTAATTATCAAAAGAATTGAGAATACTGCAATAAAACCTTTAAATAAGTTCTTTATAAAGTCTGTACATTGAAGTTACATTATGGAGAAAATCACTACCATGTGAATTAAATAGTTAATTTCTAAAGCAACCAAACAATGACCCTTTATTAAGTGTAATAAAATGTTCATACTTCATCAGACCTTTAAACCGTTTATATCTGATCTTCTGCTCTTCCTATAGCACTAATGTAGCAGCTGTCACTGTGAATCATATGAAGAATTTGTCATGTGACAGCCAAAGTCTTAAAATAATACGGATGCTAAGACAGGTGTTTCAACATGTATCCCAGATCTCTAATAAAACTGTCCTGCACTTTACTTTTCCTTTTCTTCATGCCAACAGAGACTTATTTTGCTTCAAAAGATATTTATTACTCCCTGGAGTTGAATGTGCTTTTTAGAGCTTCAACATTTTGAGATTATTTTAACATTTAAGATGAAATCATTTAATTTAATATTATGCATTTGTTTTTATTTGAAGAAAGAAACCATGAAGATTTAGGATTGCATGTCAGTTAGTAAAGAGATTTCATTATGGTGAACTATTTGAGAAGACTTGATTTGTAGATGCAGCCGCTCTGTTATTAGGCAACAATGAAACACATTTCTAATCGTCAGAAAGAAACTCCAGGACGGACTTATCTTCATTACAGAATCAGCCATGAGATGTTTACTACCCCTGTATGTGAAAACCCTGATGATGAATAGAGACAGACTCCCCTTCCTCCTCCAGCTTTATTGATAGTTTAAAATTACATTTCTATGTTCTAGGACTTAACTTGCATTTTCCTTCAGACTTAAAAACCGAGTACAAGCAAATGATATTTTTTACAGTAGTCCAAGTGATATTGTACAAAAATAATTGATTTCTGTGAAAACATTCTTTTTGCAAATTGTTTCTAAATCCTCAAGTCTTTCTATTGTTCTGATAATTTAGGGTAGAAAGGACTAAAATTACTCTTTAACATTATCAAGCAATGTTTACTCAACTCTACAAGCATGACTTCTTATAAAAGTCAAACAATATAAAAATGGGAAAAAAAAATTAAAGGCAAAATTAAGGATCTCAAAATTCCAATTAACCGAGAATAACAATATAACATTTTCATACTTTCCACACACTTTGCTGTGAACTGCGATTTGGAGTTCTGGTGGTGGAAATGCTTAAGTGGGTCCGTCCCACACCCCTATTAAGCAATCTTACAATTTTCTCAAAAAAAACAACAAACACCAAAATTGAGCCTTCCCCTCTTACATCGATTTCATTTCATCTGAGATTCACAGCTGTGAGCCCAGAAGTCCCGCACGGCACGTGACGTCCCAGTTTAGGATCTTTTCACCAGCGGCGTGGAAGGGGTCCTTCAACAAATCATTATACATTACACAACTCTACCTAAATAAAACATTTTGTTTTGAATGCATGACGATTTTGACCCCTTTATTAAAAAGAAAAAAAACTCAAAGCAGCTCACTGGTCCGGGAAATGCCTCTGTATGCCAGCCTTCGGCCAATGAAGAAGGTTCGGAGAAAGAAAACTACCATCAATCCGGAAAGGAGGGTCAACAGAGGAAACGGTTAAGCGGACGCTTCGATGGTGCATTCTCTCGCCAGATGACCGGTCTTGCCGCAGTTGTAGCAGTTCACCTCCGTCGCTTTGCTGCACTGCACTGCCACGTGCCCGATCTCACCGCACCTGCGAATCAGCACAAATTTATTTTTGCTTTTCTGCCGTGACATCACACTGTGGTATCCATTTGCATCCGACTGCAAAAATACAACTCCGACACTGACATTAACAGCAAATCTCATTGGCTCTTGCATGTCACCTGATGCACCACGAAGCAAAATTTGACATTTGTTTCAGGTGGTCTATGGTTTGATTTCAACCTAGGTAAAGATAAATGTTTCATTTCTGTGCCCTTTTCACAACTTTAAGGGCCAGACGCTATTCCCTGCCATTGACTTTGATCAGAAACAGAGTTAATAATGCATTTTCATTTATAATTGAACGGTCACTTTAAGACGCATACAGCCTAAACTAGATTGCATAAAGTTTTAAGATGCCTAGATGTCAGGAAATGTTGAGCCATTCGTAGACCAAAACGGCACCAACAAACACCAATTCAATAGTTTGTGATCCAATTCAATTCTATTTAAATAAATCTGCTGATTTATATGCCATTTGGGCTCATTCTGACCGAGTTTGAATTTCACTGTCGTCAGATTTCAATAAGCAAAACAAATCTGTGTTCATTACATGACGTTTGTGTGCGTAACACAAAACACACAAGGGTCAGTGCAATAATGAGGTGAATTGTCACTTAAAAATAAACAAGGCCCAGATGAGAAAGAGGGACTCACCGGTAACACTTGACCTTGTCACATAACTTCTGGATGTGTCCGAAGCCCCCGCAAGAGTAGCACTTCTGCTCGTTGGCATGTTCACAGTCGCGCGCCACATGCCCGGCTTTGCCGCAGTTATAGCAGCACTGCTCCCTTTCCTTTTTGGGTTCTTTACAGTCTCTGGAAATATGTCCACTCCTATGGCAATTGTAGCATGCTGCGTTTAAGCAAAAAAAAAAAACACTTTAGGAAGCATGTTAACAAGGCAAACGCTGCAAGATTTTTAAAGGTAGAAATCCTCTCACCATCCTCGGTCTGTTCACAGTCCCTGGCAATATGGCCCTGCTCTCCACACCGGTAACAAAACAGATCTAGAGAAAGAGACTCTCAGTGAAAGTGCTGTTTAAACACAAATGCAGTCTGTTTGAACTCACTCATTCCCACCTTTTCCTCGGCCTCGGCCCCTGCCCCGTCCACGACTGGCATTAGGACAGTTTTTAATCCAGTGTCCAGAGCGGCCACATCCAAAACACTCGCTGGTACTCATGTCCATAATCTGGAAAGTCAAAATTATGGTTATAACAAATGGCCCACTGACAATGATCATAAATAAATAACAATTATTCAAAAAATAACTAAATGTCCAATAAACATTGCATATAGCAAATTAAAACTATTAGGGCTTTAGTATACAGTCTTGTATTATTTTATTACTGCAAAAGAAAACATTTAATTACGTTTTACTGTCTTTATGCTACCGTCAAAAAGAGTACTGTAATGCAGTAATAAAAACACCTATTGACTTTAATGCAAACACAACTACTTTCGTAGTTTGCACAAAACTAACTAGGTTAAATATGCAGACTTTGTTTATATTGATTACAACAAACATGAACAAACTTATAAAGGATAAAAACAGAAATTCTGATGGCACATGGTGAATGTGGGCGTCCTCAAACCAACACCGATAAACTACCATTAATCCACAAATGAAATCTGTTCATACACATATACAATGTGGGTTAAGGATGAGTGAAACATGCACGTGATGGTAAAAGAGTTGTAGTGTTTTTGATGTGATCAGAGATGGATTCATCAGTCTGATGAAACGCACACGTCTGCGTGTAAACTCTGACTTCTGGCTGAAGGTGATACACGTGGAAATGCTCGATGTCATGTCCATCTCATCACTGGGCCTCGCTGTACACGATCGCACAAAAACCTCACGTGCACCCTCAATCTACATCACTCGTGTACTTTAATGTGTGCTTATGCACTCGTTTACGTTTCAAAAGTAGATTTGTACGTGCTCACGTGCACTTATATGCAAGTTTCCCGCGCAGGCACGCGCTACAACAGGCCTCTGCTAACTGACCACGCGCGTCTAAACACACTAACTACACGCGCACGAGGCCTGCAGGCAAAACAATCATATTAAACACAATATTGAACAAATCGCACGGTTAATATAAATCAAAACGATTTGGATGAGAAGATTTTGATGAAGAACAAGCGAACTCACCTAGAGAAGAACACTAGCCTGTTAGCTGTGACTCACTGCTGTTTACTCCCTTCAGCTCTGCGCATGACTCCAGTAAGCGACACATGCAGTAGCCAATAAGGCATCAAGAGGCGAAGAGGACTAGCCAACCAGAAACGAATGTTTACAGACACCGCCCCTCGTTTTGTCCAATCAATCAAAGAGGAAAATATACGTCACGCCCACAAAAGTGTTAAAGGAACAGTTAACCAAAAGGTTTTTATCAAACGATAAAAGTTTTTAGTAGTTTTTATGAAATAATTCTGATAGATCATATCTATCTCGACGTTTTTGAAGCATTTGTTTTTGTTTAAAAGATGTTTAATAGTCAGGTAAAGTGCTGTCTTTAGATTTGTCACATCCATAACAGTCCATATTCCTCATAAAAATCAAACAAACTATTTGATGTTCTTTAAAGAGTCATCTCTTCTTCATTTGTTGGCTATTATTGCTTCTGGTTTGTGTATTTTAAGTCACAGAAACCTTACAAAGTCTCTCAAAAACGTGTTCTTTTTGTCACATCCAATGCATTCCATTTTAAAATGATGTTTTTCTGATGTCTGAACTCCATCATATAAGCAGATGATTCAGTATGTTGGTAATAAACACATTCTGTAAGAATTTTTGACTGAGAATGTCACATCCATTGGAATTGCCCAGTCACCCTCATGCCATCCTGTCTGTATATAATATTGTAATATACAACATTGTATAAAATGATATACTGTTGTAATGCCATTGAATGGGTTCCAAGTTTTTAAAGTGACAAAAGCACATTCAGCCTTCATCCACACTGAAGTGAAACAATACGTTTGTGAGAGAACACAAATTTGAGCTTATTTAGCAATTGTTGAGTTGCATATAAATTATACCTGTTATAACGAGAAAGGTATGTTTAAATATGTTTTTGTGAAGACTTTTCACAGTACATAATGACTACTCAAGAGATATTCAATGTGATCGACATACCGCCATATTTGAACTTAGGTTGCTTTACAAAATTGCTTTAAAAGGTTTTCACATGAATTTATTGATTTAGCAGACAGTTCCCTATTATCCCTAGTGACTTACAAATAAGAAAGCATTTAACATTTTGTCAGTGACAAAATTATGTTCACATATACTGTATGGATTGGAGTTAAGGCTAGGGATTACAATTTTTTTAACTAACAGTTAGTGGGGGAAAGTGGAAAAAGATTAGTCAAGTGAATGTGGAACAGGTGTGTTTTTGATACTGCTCTCACCATGTATGTATATACTGTATATATGTGTGTGTTGATACTGAGGTATTGATATAGAGTGGTCCACAGATTATGTATTTCTGAAAACGCAGGTTAAACCCAGGTTAAATGCCTAAAATAAGGTTACGGTTATCAAATGCTTTAAATATGCTCATGTTTTATTCTCAGACATAAAACACACCAGTAATAAAAAACCTGCTGGTGCTTTTTAATGCTATACTGTGTCTTCAAAACAGCGGTTGCTAATAAATTGCTAAATGGGACTACAGTTGTCGGGGTGGAAAGTGCAGGTTTTTGGGGAGAATGGGCAAATTGTGTGCAAACACAGTACACAGTCAAACATAATACACTAAAACATAATCTTTAAAGTTTATTTAGGGTACAGTTATTAAGCATTATCAAGCTAATTTGAGGAAGCTTGTTGGTGGTGATGTTGAAGCCGCGACCACGGTGTAGTTCGTTTATATCTGTATTTAGGCTTCAAAATGTAAAAATGTTGTGTTAATTAAAGATTATCTTGCTAGACAAAGCATGTAAGTGTCATAACTAGTAGTGCCACCTTTGTTCATCACAGAGCTTATTTTTTGTGATTTTCCAGAAGTGTATGGGAAAAATGCATGGGCTTTTGGTGGAGGAAACCAGTGTGGTGCTAACTTACAAAAATACGTCATCTCTGGACCACTCTATTACCTCTGCTTCTTTTATCCCACTGGACATGACCATTGCTTTGTGAAACACATCAATCGTGGATACCACATCAGGCAACAGGCCATTTAGTTACAACATGGTTACTGATGTAAACCATGGTTTTGCCAATAGTAATCAATACACCAAGAAAAACATTGTTACTACATTTTTACTATAGAAAATCCATAGTTTATTTTTTATAAGGGAAGTGGCATATACCAGGAGAGGGATATGTGTGCATGAGAAAAAAAGTATAATACTGAGTTCATTTTTTTAATACATTTGTTGTATCAAGATATAGAATATGATTTTAAATATTTAAATATTTATAAATATATAATTATACTTTTTATTCTTATTATACGTATATGCAATTTATACTACAGTGGACAAAAATGTAACTCCCTTCAATTAAAATATATTTTATTTTTCGCTTGTTTAAAAGTAAAAATGAACATTAAAAATTCCTACTTTGTGATTGAATAATTTATGCATGAAAGGGCTAAATCCATATATTAAAAGTACATTTTATAATTTAGAAAAGTAAACACACTGTGCACGATGGGCTTGAAGCGTGCGCGCGCGCCCGCGCAGACGCGCGTGTCGTGTGACGTCACAGCCGTGTCTTCAGGTTATGGCGGAGTTGTGCTCCTCAAAGTTTCTCTGGTAAGTGTTTATTGCTCCATTAACTCCATTATGAGTTGTGTGTTTGTAGGGCTCGTGTCACGGCTGACTGATTTGGATTATGAAATGAAAACTTGTTTATGTGACGTGTTTTAGGTTTGTGTTTTTAGTTTAATAGTTTAAAGGCAAAAAGGCCTCAGATGTGCACAGAAGCGTTTGCTTGAACACTCCGTGTGACTGTAAACAGTCCGGTTATGACACACACTTACTTCACTTTATGTGTAATAATTACTCTTAGCAGTACCACATCCGTCATTTATCCTTCTGTTTTCTAAGTTTACACTTTTTGAGTGTCTTTATAAGAGCTGAAAAGTAAAACCGACAGCTCCAGTATAAGAAAGAGCTCGTGTGTCACAGTCTTTATTCGGAGTTTCATAACTTTATTAATGCAGTATTGATGCTTGTTCGTGTTTTTGTGGGATCATGTTTTTGTTTTCTACTGGACATTGTCACCCTCACTCATAACTTGGAAAAATGACTTTAACCCTAAAAGTTTTTGTTTACATTTGTAGTAAAACACACATTAACCATGGACTTAAACTATAATAATCACACCTCAAACATGATGTTTGTAGTTAAACTTTGGTAATACAAATGAAAATAAAAGCACGGTGACAAGTAGCGTTAGATGAATCAACTATGAATAATAATAAATAAAAATATAGAAATAAAAAACGTGTAAAATAGATTTTAAAAAGTCATATTGGGACAGTTTCCCGGACAGGGTTTAAATGAATCCAGTACTAGGCCCTAAATTAGGCTTAGTTAAGTAGGGTTAAGCCCTTTCCAGGAGACCGCCCTATTGTCTGCTATAAGCGTTTTGCCATTACTTTTCCTTACTAAAAGTAACCGTGGTTAACCATAGTTTGACTGTTGTATTTGACTGTTGTACTATATTAACCACACATTACTACAGTAATGTTACAGTAGCCATACATTAACCATGATCCTTATTAGATCTGTGAATCTTCACTTACCCTAACTAAGGATTTGATCTGATTAAGATTGAGAGGGTCACGATTCGATGCATCTTGTCATCCATTTTCAAGTCACACTTTTTTATATTACTCTGTAAACAGAGCCTACATAGGGCCAATTCCCCCTTAAATAATAACGTATATAACTTATAATGCAATAAAGCAATGTGTGAAGTATTTTCAAGATAACAAATGCAGAACAGAAATTACCTGTATATGACAGACAGATCTCTAGATAGATTTGTGGATTAAAATTGTGACAGGTGTTATAGTAGACATGTTATTGTGACATGTTATTTTATGCATTACAAACCACAGTTTTATACTTGCCAGGGGTCGATGCGGATATTGATTATTACAGATCAAGTAGACCGATAATCGATATTTTGAACCGATATATGGGTGGTTGACAAAAGTCTTTGTCATATGGTGTGACCTACAAAAATGTAGAAAAACAACCTAACAATTACAGTAAGATAAATCATTCTCATCCTATTTGTAACTCCAGCAAAGCAGATAAATCTCTCATGCTATTTGTATATTAAAAAAAAATCTACATTTTTGCTGTTACATCATAGGACACAGTCACATATTTACTTGTCAACTACCCATCTATGTCTCTTGTAAAAACTAAAATGAATGTCAATTTTAAGAATAACAAGGGCTCTGTCAAAAACTTTCTTTAAATGCTTATAACCTATCTTTAATTTTGAAAACTTTTGTTAATAGTAACATTAATATTAACAATAAAAACATAAAAAATAGCAAAATTTTATCCCTACATATCTTACATTTTGTGATTGTTCTAAATGCATTTAATAGACTAAATGAATTAGACATTCACTTTTGCGTTTAATATAGAGCTATTAAATTGGTCATTAGCAGGCAACATGATCACCTTCAGTTGACTGATCCAACATATTTTCTTACTCATACGGACGTTAACATTACGGACATTAATAGAACATTAACATTAGTAGAACAGTAAGCTAAAATAGGTTTTAATTACACTAGCTCAACTCACATGCTGTTGGTCTAAGGAGAAAGTCGGTCAATAACTGATCAGATACGTGCAGCACACGTGCACCGTGAAGAGGGCACAGCATGCGCGTTCCTGTCCATTTCAGCGCTCTTTCTACATTTAAAATAACAAACCATACATACCAGATGTGGCCCGCATGTAAACTAGGAATTAAAATAAGTCGGGCATATGCGCAGCGCCTTAATCTTTAAAAGCACATACTGACTGTGTGACGTCACATAACCTTTTTAATATTTTCTCGACTAACCACCCAATGAAAAATTATTCGACCAAGCCTTTTCTTATCGACTTGCGTTAAGTCGACTATTTGTATGATTTTTATGTATCTGGTAAATAATTACTTTTTCTTTAATCCAACAGAGGATTATAGATAAAATGTATAATGACAAAATAGTATGAAATACAGAACATACTAGGAAAGGATTAAACTTTTGCGCGTGCATATTGTGTATAATACTAAGTAAATGAATTGAAAACATAACCAGTGACATTTGATATTACAAATAAGTTTTGCGCTTTGATTTGCAGGCATGGAATGGAATAGTGTTTCAAAAGTCGTACAAACCACTGATACTGCTGTCACTGTGACTGTTGCTAACAATTTTTTATTTAAATGTAGTGGGGTTGGTGTGTCGTGTTGCAAATCCAAGGGCGCAGGCAGGGACGTTCCCTCTAACCAGTCAGTGATCTACAGTGTTTACACGTTTTAGTATCTGTACAGTACGCTTGGAACCTCTTTACTTACTTTAAAGTAATGGGTAATAGGTACCATGCAGTGGAAAAGCGCCAATAGTTACTCAGTAAGAGGTTGTTTCACTTTCAATTATGTCTGTGTAAAACAATTTAAAAAAGACAAAACACGCACACTATGTATTTGCTTAGTGTGGTGAATGGGAGAATCTATCGGCCGAATGGACAGATTTATTGGCCAATGTCTGTAATAAAAATGCCCAAATATCGGCCGATATATTGCGGAGGGCACTAGTTTTTTCATCTGGATGTTAAATTTAACCAGACTTTTATTATATAAATACTTATATAAAGCGATTAACTTCGCTTTATATAAGTATGCCTGCACTTTTTGAGCTCCACGAGTGTAGTACTTTAAACTGCAAAACTTATGCTGCGTTCCAGACAACTGGGATATACAAAATTCCCCACCTCAAAACCTATATACATCTGTAATAACCTGTAATAATCTGTAATCTGAAATAACGTCTGTATTTAGTATTATGTATCTGAGGTGTCTGGAACGCAGCATTATTCATTCAGAGACACGCAGAACAAGAATAATTACTGACTTTAGTCCATATCACATCTTGCGCCTGGATTCCACTTTGCAGATGGGGCTGTATATGGACACAGTGCAGCCGGGAAACAAGTTTAAATAGCAAAATAAACTACAACAAAGTGAAATAGCGGTGGTCCATTGATTAACCTCACACAAGCGCCTCAGTCATACGCACATGCAAAGATGTATCGCACATGTGTACAGGAGTAAAATTTTTCTTCGCACAGTACGATTTTAACGTAGCATGTACAACATATATGTGCACTGTATAGCCCGGATAATTAAAACATTACTGTGAAGTGTCAGATCCACAGCCCACTGGTAGCTTCAGCGTAGGATGTGATGTATACAATTAAACATTTGTGTTATATCTCATCAGGAGAGAAAGAGAAAGACTTGTTTATGTGATTGATGTTGAAAACAGTGTTTTCACAAAAGACATAATAAGAGCACTTTTAAACAGTAGTAAATTATAAAAAATGTAATCTACCGAATATACTAAGATGTTTTTAAAACTACTAAAAATAAAAAAACATAACAATGGTTATTACTCTTTTACCATAATAAAACTGTGATTAATTTTCCTCAGGGTTGATATGAATATTGTGTTGTATAGCAGGGATTGATTGAATGCTAACATATTTCACTTTGTTCGTGACTGCCAGCTGTTTCTTTAGATGCGTTTTGTAATGGAGCAGCTTCAGGGAGCTTGGAGAAACATCAGCAATGGTCTCGGAATGAAGAACTCTGTGTTTGAAAACTCGTGTGCGTCTCCCACAATGATCCAAGGAATGGCATGTCCACGACGCTCCTCAGACGCCTCCAAAACCAGCCGGACCATACGAGTCTTTCTGCCCAACCAGCAGCGCACTGTGGTGAGTCCTGGTTTAGGACAAAGCTCTTCTATAGATGTATAGTCAAAAATAATACTCATTTGTGTTTGTGTTGATTGAAATTATGCCACACTGTCTATAAAGGTGAACGTGCGTCCTGGCATGACGCTACACAGCTGTCTGATCAAAGCGCTGAAGGTTCGTGGGCTTCAGCCAGAGTGCTGCGCTGTCTTTAGTCTGCATCCAGGCCAGAGACGGTCAGTTTACCTAACAAAACCATGCTTGCCGTCAGAAGACTTCATATGTGGTTTGATTCATCAGGGTATTCATTTATTTTTCAGCAAGAAGTCTCGTATGGATTGGAACACAGACTCTACCTCACTTATCGGGGAGGAACTGCTGGTGGAGGTTTTAGACCACGTTCCTTTAACTACACACAACTTTGTAAGTGCTATAGAACATATGATTGATTGATCAGTGAAAATGATTTTTCTTTGTCCTAAACATACAGTTTCTTTTACTGACAGGTCAGAAAAACCTTTCTGAAACTGGCTTTCTGTGACATATGCCAGAAGTTCCTGTTAAATGGTTTCCGGTGTCAGACGTGTGGCTATAAGTTTCATGAGCACTGTAGCACTAGAGTACCCACAATGTGTGTAGACTGGAGCAACATCCGACAACTTCTGTACGTGTTATTCAATGGATTTTACATTTGAAATCATATCAGAATGTGACGTTGACAAAAATGTTGCCTCATGTATGCAAGAATGCCTTTTACATTGCAAACACATCCTTTACAGTTGTCTTTCTGTTGGATACATCAAAATGACATTTTGTTGCGTTTCATGAGTGTTATTCAGAGGCCAACCTTATAATTATGTCTGTGTTTTTTCTGTCTAGCTGTTTTCAAACATAAGACTTTAATTTGTCAAATAGCAGGAAAGTTGGCTCAATGCTTTTGATGTGTTTGACAGATTGTTTCCGACTCCTGGTGAAAGTGGGACTCCTTTTCTTCCTCCACTCATGTCGCGGAGAATGAGGGAATCCCTAAACAGATTTCCCAGCAGGTAACCGTTGCATTTGCCTGACGAAATTTGATTACTGTCACTTTTAGATTCTCACAAACACTCTGATGCTTGTTACACATTAGGCAAGAGAGACTGACTTTATGCATTTTCAGTGTCAGGGCGCAGAGAAAAAGGTGCAATCTGTTAAAACATTACTTTAGATCTCAGCTGATTGACCTAAAAAAGCTCATCTCTCTTGCATTGCCCTTGATGTTTTATAAGCAAGATTAATATGAGCAAGATGATGCCTTTGCATATTGTCAGATACTACTTTACTAGTGTGATACTAGTGTGTGTTTGTGTATTAATGGGTCATTTGTGTTTATTAGCTCAGCGCACAGACATTCAACCTCTCACGTCTTTAGTTACACCAGCCCTTATCCCCCTACCGGAGCAGCTCTGACCCAGAGACTGCGGTCCACCTCCACACCCAACGTCCACATGGTCAGCACCACAATGACTGTTGACAGCAGTCAGATCGAGGTAATGATCGAGGCCACTCGAGTCAGTGGTTTCACACTCTTGTTTCTGTAATGTTAAGATCAATATCAATGATGGTTACAGCTTGTGTGAAATAATATGACGTAATGTGAACTAATGACTTTAAGTAAAGACAACTAATGAAATTTGATTTGTCCACTGCATCTAGTTTAAGGTGCTAGTACAACTTTTCACTAAAAAGTTTAAAGTCTGGTATTCTTTATTTTTCTGAAGTAGATTTAATCTTGTTGGTCCTGATACAGCAAAACATCATACTACCACCACTGTGGTTCTTATGAAACACAATGTTTGTTTTTCCCAAGCACAAAGTGGTTTGTGTTTGTTAAGAAAGTTCCACTTTTGAGTCATCTGTTCATTTTTCCTCAATTCTTGAGGATCATACAGTTGTTTTTTAGCAAATTAGCAAATGTTAGATGATGAATTGTTTTTGACGGTAAACTATGGTACTCTGCCATAGATTCTACTTTTTCCAATATCTTTCTAACCTCTTTGGAGGTCCTGACATCGATTGGATGTTGGTTATGGCTTTCTGGAGAATTTTGCTTCTTTTCTTTTGGAGTTTGGAAAGAAGGTTACTTCCTGGAAGATTTAGATTTTTCTGAACTTTATTTGGATGATGTGGCTCTGATTGTAACATTTTCCAAACCTTTTTCCAATCCTTTTCTTTCTACATCATTAACTTTTGTTTTACAGTCTAGCTGTAGTAATACCAAACAACAGACCACAACAGTGTTACAATTGTGCATAAAACTTTATCACAGCATTGTATATTCATTTTGTGTACATGAAATAATAGTTGAAAGGAGGATGCTCAAACAGTCAGAGCAATGTTTTGACATATTCACTTTGGCTTTAAACTAGGGATGCTCCAATCCGATATTTGTATCAGGTATCGGTTTCGAAACTGAATAAAATTCTAAATCGGATATCGGTGACAATGGGCCAATCTGACATCAAATTACTGCAAGGCAATTTTAAAGTTTGTGGACCTGTCGGCTCTCTAAATGCTCTCGCAGTAATTCTGCACTAGCAATGTATTTAGCCATCATTGGGCGATGTAACTCATGTGTAACATCTCAAACACAGAGCACGAGCGGTTCTCTCTCTTTCTCCCTCTCTCTCTTCCTATTATTATTACATTAGAACTGGGGGACGAGATGTATCTAATCATATGTCAAGTGACTTTTAATTTAATGGTGTTTATTCATGTTATTTTCTGTGGCGGTTAGTAAGTGGTACTTTGAACAACTCAGACTTGATGTACCAACCACTGCAACTATTGCTAACTACAAAGAGTTGCACTGGTGCACAATTATTTATATTATTACATTTGTGTCTGTTATTTTGTTTTACAAGGTTGGGGAAGTAATATATAAGTCGAGTCTGCTGCCTTGTGCAGCAATGCATAAATTATTTAGGTCATAAGGTTTCAAATTCTATTTTAGTGTCAGATCAGTATTCTGTATCGGCCAACAGTTTCGGAGGAAAAAAGGAACCGGAGCATCCCTACTTTAAACATACAGAGTGTGATGAGCAACAATTTGTGAATATAAAGATTAATGAGCTGTGTATTATTTCTTTTCCTGTAGGATGCCTTACGTGGTCAAGGCTCAGGTAAGATTAAAACACTTTGAAACAGATATGAATCCAGTGGTGTATATAATATTTTTTGTTTTTTATTTTTTTATTTCTCATTTCTCAATACCAAGAAATAAAACGCACTCCTCTGAACCACTTAAACGTTTGAAATATATAAATAAAATACAAATAATTGCAAAAGATGAATCATTACATTTTAGTATAGATTTGATACTAAATTACTGGTGCTTTAATTGACATCACTGCATTATAAACTTGAATATAAATGATGGCATTAAAAGATATTGTTGTCTCTTTGCAGCTAGCAGTTCTCCGAATCAGAGCCCAACAGGTTGGGGTCAAAACAATATACCCACCCCAGCCCAGAGAGAGCGGGCACCATCTTTCAACATGCAAGACAAAGTCAAAATTGTAAGCTCTATAAACACTGTGTTCATTCAGTTGTTCTCTTTCCCCCCTTTTCACAATCTTGTTGTGTATTTTTTCTGGGTCTAATTTCACACTAAAATTAAAATATTTTATAATGCTGTTTTCATGCAAAGAACAGCCATTGTTTTACAGGGAAAGTTTACTCTTTTATATGATGTCCAAACTGCATTATGTCACTATGGGGTACCTCAAGGATCAGTCCCTTTCTCATTTACACAGCATTGCTGGAACCCAACATTCAAAAACGTTTTCCTTCTTAGAAACGTGTTTGTTGTTTTAACCAGATGATCCCACCTATCTGACATCTTGGCATGAATTAAAGAACACAGCCTTGATCTCAGTCTAGAGAATTTCTCATCTTTCCAGCCACCTCAACAGTACAATGCAAATTCAAAGCCATAAATTAACACTAACACTATCCAGGACTGGCAGAATGCTTCCTGTAGTGTCAGATGAATTTCACAGAAAACATTACAATGACACTCTGGTCATACCGGAAGTATTTTGATAATTCTTTTTGGAGAACTTTTTGTCTTTTTAGACTAGATGACATTGCTTGTCCAGCCTGAAAACAAGCCTCTGCAGATGATTCAGACCAGAGCATTTTTCTGCTTTTTGACATTCTTATCACTTTAATAAGCTTGAGAGTGTACACATCACACCATTGATTGTCTCACTTCATTTGCTGCTGGTTGCTGTTTAGTCTGGTTGAGTGTCCTTGCGGCTGTCGTATATGCCAGTTACTATACTGTTTCTTGAGTCATTTTATTACATTTGGCTATTAACATGTAACAGTTCTGATATTCTGTATGCCACAGTCTGAAAGCTAATGTCAGTTATTGTTTCCCAGCGGCCGCGGGATAAGCGAGACTCAAGTTATTACTGGGAGATTGAGGCTAAAGAGGTCATGCTGCTGAGCAGGATTGGCTCGGGCTCCTTTGGAACAGTTTACAAAGGGAAATGGCACGGTGAGAAGTTTTAATGTAACTTTTTTTATGTAAGCATGGTATCTGGGATCACTGTGATCTTGCACAAATGTTGTAAAAGATGTAGATGTTGTAACTTCATTAACTTACGCTGAGACACACTGTAGGTGATGTGGCCGTGAAGGTATTAAAAGTTACCGACCCAACACCAGAGCAGTTTCAGGCCTTTCGCAACGAGGTGGCAGTTCTTAGGTAAGCTGGTAATCATTGTTGTAATGTCTTATGCACATTTAGTTGTGCTCTGTACATGGCTTGTTTCTAAATGTTTGTATTCTCTTGGGGTTTTGGTGGCAACAGAAAAACCAGACATGTCAACATCCTGTTGTTTATGGGCTATATGACAAAAGACAATCTTGCCATTGTGACGCAGTGGTGTGAAGGCAGCAGTCTCTACAAACACCTCCATGTGCTGGAGACCAACTTCCAGATGTTTCAACTGATAGATATCGCCAGACAGACAGCTCAGGGCATGGAGTGAGTCACACCACCCAGCAGTTCACATACTGTCATGGATTTATCCATCTTAAATGTGTATCTCTTTACATTAAGTCTCAACAATAATACAATGTGTTGCATTTTTGCTGTTTTCAGTTATCTACATGCAAAGAATATCATCCACCGTGACATGAAATCAAACAGTATCCTTCTCTCAACATGTCTAAAAGCTCTCCAAAAGCACTCCGGTCACAAGCTCTGATTGGCTGGCTTTTCTTGACACGTAATCACCATTGCTGCTACAATAAAAAAGATTTGCTTTTCCTGTTTAAGTAGCAGATTCTTCACCAGAATTTTATGCAAAGTACACCAAACCTTATTCCGACGGCCAGATGGACAGGCTGCACAAAATTGTTTTGACCTTAACACAGGCGCAGACATTTTCTTACATGAAGGCCTGACAGTAAAGATAGGAGACTTCGGGTTAGCCACTGTGAAAGCCAGGTGGAGTGGTTCTCAACAGGTGGAACAGCCCTCTGGGTCCATTCTATGGATGGTCAGCATCTAAACATCTCTAATTCTCTCTCACCCTTCATTCCATTTAACCTAAGCCTCAGTCATTCACCTCCATCTGTAATGCTTTTACCCCCAGGCGCCTGAGGTGATCCGGATGCAGGACAACAATCCTTACAGTTTTCAGTCAGATGTGTATTCCTATGGCATTGTGCTGTATGAGCTGATGACAGGAGAACTGCCCTACTCACAGATAGCCAACAGAGATCAGGTAATGCAAAAATAAAATATTTTTGTAAAGATTCATTGCAAATCTGTCCAGGAACAGACAGAAATCTTTTAAAAGCTGTGGGATGAAATCATATTTATCTTTTTTTGTAGCTGGACAAAGTGGCAGTAATATTTTTTTCAGTGTGATGTGTGTGCATACTGTAGTTCTCGGCCCGGTCCCCTGCTGTGTGCTGTGCTGGTCTAAATTTAGATGTGCAAACTTATCAGGGCTCTGGAGACCCCAGACTCCTGTGAGTGAATATCCATTAAGTGAATATCACTAGTCAAGTTCTACAGCGGAGAGAAAGAGTGAGAGGGAGGGAGGGAGAGCGAGGGAGAGCTAGAGGGAGGGAGAGAGGGGGAGAGAGGGAGAGAGAGAGGGAGTAGTTTTACTGTCATTTCAACTATATACATCTTGCTCAAGGTGAAAAAACAAGACACAAACTTACTCTATGTACCTAAATACTCTACATACCTAGATTATTGTAAATAGACTAAGAAAAATTAAAGAGTTTAATAAGAACTAAGAAAACTGATGGCCTTTGGCCATTGTGACAACCCTCCACAGTCAGGTCATGGGCAGATTTAATGATGTGGTTTGCTGAACAGTTAGCAGTGTGAACAGCAGTGGACTGAGCACTGAGCCCTGATGGACTCCTGTGCTCAGTATGGTGGTACTGTCTGAGGTCTTATGGTCAGGAAGTCCAGGATCCAGTTACAAAGGGTAATAGTCTTAGTACTATTGTTGCCGTAAGTTGCTTTGGATAAAAGCGTCAGCTAAATGCCTAAATGTAAATGTAACCCTAACAGCATCAGCTTTAAAAGAGAATAGAAATATATAAACAGAAAGTGTGGTAACGTTAAATTAAAAGCCAGCAGTTTCCTTGTGAGCAAGCCAAAAAAGCAAAACTCCAATGATGTATGAGTGGAGAAAAACCTTGTGGAGAAACCAGACTGAACCAGGAAGGCCAGTTCTCCTCTGGCACGTTAACACAGCAACTAGATGAAGTGCTGCAAGTACTGCCTGTAGAGACTTTAGCTGAGATTATAGCTGACAAACTGGCAGATACTTATGACAGTTAAGAGTTTGTCTTATAATATTATTTCCATCTCTTCTAGTTTGTGATAAGGAATTGTCTGGTTGTTGTCTCCAGTATTAGCCTAACATATATGTTGTGTTTCCTGTGCTTGTGTTCAGATCATTTTCATGGTTGGCCGGGGTTTCCTATCTCCCGACCTCAGTAAGCTCTATAAAAGCTGCCCCAAAGCCATGAAGAGACTTGTGGCCGACTCCATCAAGAAGTGCAAAGACGATAGGCCCCTCTTTCCCCAGGTACATTAAAAAATTATGTGTTTGCATATACATGACACAAAATCACTAGTATTTTAAAACATACTGTACTCAAATGTTATTTAAAAATATATAACAAACACCAAGATATGAATTTAGTTTTAGATATTAAGTGTGACTCACAGGACCAAATGTTTTTGTGTCTTTGTCTAATGTGCTGATGGCAGTATTTAGACAGAAAGAATGTCTCTGACCGACCTGATTGTGTCTTCACTGCATGTGATTCTGTCCTCAGATTCTGTCCTCTATTGAGCTCCTGCAGCACTCGCTTCCCAAAATCAACCGCAGCACGTCCGAGCCGTCGCTGCACAGGGCGTCTCACACCGAGGACATCACGTCCTGCACGCTCACCTTCACCAATCTGACCTCCTAGAAGCCAAACATCCCTGATGCGCCGCTGCAGTGCGTTTTAACAATCTGTGATGGTTAAACAAAATTACAGAAGCAGAAAATGAAGGGAAATGTTGAATTAACAGCGGCCTGCTGGCCTTCCTGTCCTCAGATAGATATGAAGCTGTTTTTCACCTATGGAGCCAGTGACAGACAAATGCACTTTGACAATGAGATTTGTTTTACTACCAGTAGTCAATCGCTCGGTTTCATGTGTCTGAAGATGTTGCTCATGATTGTCAGTACTGAGATGCAGTTGAATGCTATTCATTAGTTAGATGGGGCTTAGCATAAACATGTTTCTGTCAGTTATTTTTTTGAAGGTTTTATTGCAGATTTAGAGCACATGCTGTATACCAGTTATTTTAATAAAAGTAAATTAAGCTAGTGTTGGAGATCTTGTTTATGGAGTGTTGCACTGGGTCAGACAGACAGAAACATATAGAGATATATCATTATTGGCTGAATACTTCCATAAAGAACCTTAATATCCAAAGTTTCCAAAAAGCTGTTTGCAGTAAAAAGTTCTTTGGAGAACAAAAATGGTTCTTTTATGTCATCACTCTGTAGAACCTTTTGTATTGTTAAGAGTAAAGAGTATGAAGTCTAAATAAAGAAGCATGAGACGATGAAATGATCCATGAAGCACAGCAGTCGTCATCCAGTGAGGAGGTATCAGCAGTGAAGTGGCATCTTGTTAGATTTCAATCTTCTTTTCCAAAGCTGGAAAATGTTAAAGATCTGTGCTATCTTTAGCAACTATGCTTACAGTCACAGAATGTTTTTTATTCTTGTGCTGTGCTTTTAATGCAGACGCTTCTGCTGTGATGTATGGACACGGAAGCCCTGAACCGCAATGTAGAGAAAAAAGCTTTTTTTCATCTTCAAAAATATTTTTAATCTTCAAAAAATGTTTATTCCCTCCTCAAAACAATCTTCTCTTCAAGAGTCCACACAAGAGGAAAAAAAGAAAATAATTTTTTGAAAAGGAACATTATTTTAAAGATGTAAAAACATTTATTTAAAAAGGGAAAAAGAGAAGAAAATCTTTAGGAAGGAATATAAGGAGAAATGTTTGACTGTTTAGGGCTTCTGTAGACACGACAAAACAAACCATTGAACGTCAGTTTACTTCATGTCACAGCAGAAGGTGCACGCGCTCCTTATTGTTTGATATGCTGTGGGCAATTAAAGCATTTATCCAATATAAAATGAAATCTTTTATTTCCCTAGGGTGCATGTGTGTTGGGCTATATTCATCTGTGCACAATACAAATACAAATCAAGTTTATGATTGACGTATTCCTCCCTTCGTCACCTTAGTGTCATCACACCAGCTATAGCGGCTGAATAAAATATGACACATGCTGTCAAAATCATGCAGTCTTCATGTAATTCAATATGTTATAGTAAGCAAACACAAGCACATACTGTATACACATTAATACTGCTCTGTATGAACATATGAATACATATTCAGGTTTGTATTTTTATTGCTTATTATTTATTTTAGTTGCAGTTTGGTATAACAGGGCTGACCGAGAACAACGAAAAGTCGGGTTGGCCCACTTCGCTAAAAATGCCTGATGCACAGCAATATAGCTTTTATCCATTGTTTTATGACAAATACATTTTTACCATATTTTGTCACACATTTACAATACTGAAAGTGCAGGAACAATATTTAGAGTATTTCAACAGCAGGAAACACAATTTACATCTCATTTTTCAACACACAAGAAAACACACTTTTGCTCATGCAAATCAAGTGTCCATTTGTTATAATCGCCATACTTACATATGTCTATTACGTGTATAGATGTATGTATTTATACTGTACTGTAACCATTTAAAAGGTTAGGGTCACTAAACTTAAATGTCTCTTATGATCTTAAAAACCTTTTGTCTGAAGGTATATGTTTAAATTAGTTTTATAGACAAAAATATATTTGTGCCAACACATGTTTTCATTAGAAAAGAGCTCAAAAGAGAAGTGAACTCTTTCAAACGCTGCTTTATAAAATGATAAGAGAGCGTTTTTGCACATTATAGATAACGGGTGATTGCTTTTTCATTTATCTGGGTTGTTTCATTGTTGCATTTATGGTATTCTATGGGTTTGATGACTACTATTGTTTTAAAATGTAAAAAAAATATGAAGAAAGAATGAGAAATGACCCTAAACTTTTCAACGCTAATGTATATATGTGTAGTTGACAAATATACCGTAAATATGTCTTATGGCGTGATGTAGCAAAATGTTTAAAAACATTGAAGATAAATCTCTTCTATCCTATTTGTATATGATTAAGAGGTATTTTCTACATGTTTGCTGTCACACCATAGCACACATTTACACATGTGTTTGTCAAATATACTGTACACACAAAAGCAAACTCTTTAAACACCATTTACACTTAAAAATTGCAACAGACAAAACAGACAAGAAAGTAACATACAGTACATGGGGAGAAAGTGGCACAAAACACTAGGCACAATTTGCTTGTATCACCAGACACAGCCCTGAAGAAACAACAGCTCCATCACAAGGTCACAACACTGAAAAGCTCAACAGCACAGACTGAAACAGAGATCAGGCCCAAACTAAGACCTTTCACAGAGATGATTCCTTCTCTTCCACATCAGGTCTCTGTCAGGAGTTTGTTCACTTAAAGCCTTCGTGGTTTCATTAGTTTGCCTGGACTAGTTTTGGTCCCACTGCGACACCGTTACAGTCGAGAATGTACTGCAGACAGCCTTGAGGAGGAGCTTTCTGAGGCGGGCCATTCTTTACGTCAACCATGGCGTCCTTCTCGTCAGCATGCTGAAAAAACAAACGGAGCCCGTCACGCGTCAAGCGTATGAAATCATTTCCTAAATCGATTTCCTATGCGTTTTGACGTACCGCTTTTGGCTGAATGGCGGTTGGTCTCCTGGGATTTTGTGCCAAAACGTGGTTCATCTTGGCAAGGACCATGTCTGCTATGAGCTGCTGATCTTCAGCTTGATGGTCCCCCACCAACGGCATAGATGAGCCCATTACCTAATCCAAGAAATACCAGTATTAATAGTATTTGAAACATAACGAATGGTTCGTCTGTACTGAAAGACAAACCTGCAAAACATAAAATCTCAAAAATGTCATCATGTGTCATCAATTTGATCATGTCAGAGTACGCCACATACCTCTGTAATATAATCTTTTCCATCTTTGCCATGAATGGCTTTGACAGCACAAATTTCAAGGCCCCCAAATATCTCACAACAAGTATCTACCCAAAGCTTAAACCTACAAAAACAAAACACGCTTGGTCATATTTAAAGTGTAGTTCCTTAAAGCAATAGTTCTCGCAAATATGACAATTCTCTCATAATTCACTTACCCTCATGTCATGACTTTCTTTCTTCAGTCGAGTATAAATAAATCATTTTATATTAAAATGTTATGTCATGTTATCTTTTTATACAGGGCTCAGAATGGCAAATCTCTAAAAAGCACATCAAGATAATACAAATGACTTAAATCATAATTTATTTGTTTATTTAAAGTCATATACAGGCCTGAGGGTGAATAAATTATGAGATTTTTATTTGGATGAAATATTCCTTTAATTTTAGATGACAAATTGCTAGATGTATTATTTAGCAATAAAACACCATATTTTTTACTGTTATAAAGTTTTATTTTTAATTTGCAAGTGTAATAGAAATTACTCTCCAAGTGAGCCTGGGTTCTCCCAAGGTTTTTTCTCCATATACACTGCCGCTCAAAAGTTTGGGATCAGTAAGACTTGTAATGTTTTTTAAAGAAGTTTCTAACGCTCATCAAGGCTGCATTTAATTGATCAAAAATACTGAAAAAACAGTAATATTGCAAAATGTTATTACAATATAAAATACTGTTTTTTTATATTAATATACTTCAAAATATAATTTATTCCTGTGATGCAAAGCTGTATTTTCATCAGCTGTCAGTCCAGTCTTTAGTGTCACATGATCCTTCAGAAATCATTCTAATATGCTGATTTATTATTAGTATTATTAATGTTGAAAACAGGTGTGCTGCCAAATATTTTTTAACCCTTGATTCTTTTTTTTCAGGATTCTTTGATGAATAACAAGTTAAAAAGAACAGCATTTACTGAAAATATAAATCTTTCAAAAAACAAATCACTTTTTTATTAATTTACCACATCCTTTATGAATAAAAGTATTAATTACTTTAAAAAAAAGAAATAATAAAAGTGTACTGACCCCAAACTTTTGAATTTGTAGTGTATTGAATTTGAACTTTGTAGTGTATATTGTTAGAAAGTCTTTCTATTTTAAATAAATTCTGTTCTTTTCAACCTTTTTATTGATCAAAGAATCCTGAAAAAAGTATCACAGGTTCCAAAAACACATTAATCAGCACAACTGTTTCCAGCACTGATAATAAATCACAATATTGAAATGATTTCTGAAGGATCATGTGACACTAAAGACTGGAGTGACAGCTGATGAAAATTCAGCATTGCATCACAGGAATAAATTATATTTTGAAGTATATTCATATAAAAAACATTATTTTATATTGTAATAACATGTTTTTGCTGTAAAAACAGTGCTGCATTGTTAAAGCGCTAACAAGTAAACTTGACAAATACTGTTAAAGAACACCACAAATTGGTGAAAAAATGACATAAAGAAATTATTATGTTTAAATAATATCTTGCAATAAACACGTAATAATATTGTTTTAATACAAAGTAACTTTACAGTTACCAACTAGGCTCGCATGGATATCACATCAATCATACAAAACCCCAAATTTTAGATAAAACAAAATGAGAAAATAATAGCAACTAGACAAGGACAAAAGCAAAAAATAAAGAAATGCAAAAGCGTAATTGACTCATTAGACTATGAACATCACATTATTACAGGTAATGTGCAAAACGTAATTTGCTGAATGAGAATACATAATACATCTGTTACAACTACTAACGTAAAACAAATGTGCCTTTACGTACACTACACATTATTTGTGAGTGAATGTTGGTTTTACCTGTCTGTCATAGCTACTTGCTCCACCATGGCAGTGCCCGTGTTGGACTTCCAGTTACCCGAGATGGATGTCCTCCTATGAAACAAAAAGCAGCATTTATCTGTCAAGAGCAGAATTGAGCTAAATATCCTACAGCCTAGCAGGAGTTACCCACATGTAAGCTTTGTAATCATTTCCAATCTTCTGAATCCTGATGTCATATTTGGGATCAATAAAAGGTTCACACGTGCTGTAGGTTTGAGTGATGGCGACCACACTGGCTATATCCTGAAACTTAGTGTGGTTCTCCACTTTCACCTTAACAACACATGCAATTAGAGCAGATACGACACAAACACCTGCATGTCTTATTTCACATCCATTGCTTGAAATCGTTCAATCTTTACCTTGCCCACACCGGAGTGAGCGTGCCCGATTTTCACCACAACTGGAAATGCCGGCATGGTCACCTGGTTTGATTCAAACAGTTATTTAGTCACGTCTGACATCTGCTGCATTAAATGTGATGGTTTCTGAACAATCACTCACCATTTCTTTATAATTGGGATAGTATGTCTGTTCAATCAGCGGGAATTTCTCCTGTCCGAGTTTCTTGTACGTGCTGATCAGCCGAGCAAACTACAAACAACGGAAGGGTTTGGAAAGATTCGATTGATCAGACATATTCAATATACGTGGTGTTATGTTGTGTTGTTGAACTTACGGCCCAGGGTTTGTCACAGAGGTTGTAGATGGACTCCAGAGAGTTGATGCTGGGAATGCCAGCGTACTGCAGGCCTATGATGAGGTTACGGAAGTCCTCGTTCTCTGCCATGCTGTAGGCGTGTTGTCGGATCAGGACAAAGTCAGGCATAAATGACCTGTAGACACATTCATACATGACAAAAATGATCACCTAAGTAGGTCATATATAATATAATATCCGCATCTAAACACTAAATTAATTTCATTAAATATTAGGGGTGTAAGAATGAGACAAAAAATGAGTGCTATGGTATTTGTCCTGCCCCTCGCCTCCTCTGCTATGATTGGACAGCTGAGTTAAAAGTGATTTTTTTTTGCCAAATTTTAAAACTTTCTGACACTAAAAAAGTGCTGGAACAGTCAGCACTGGAATAAACACTCGTCATGCTTGTCAGCAAATGTTCTTGAAAACAAAAAAGTTTTCCATTTTTATTATGTCATGAAACCAGTATCATGTATTGTATTGAATCATGAGTGTATCACTACAGCTCTAATAAATATTGCAGGTTATTTTGTATGTGTGGTTTAATACAAACTTTGTTGCCAATGTCAGCTATTTCCAACACTGGTTATTACGTAAGTCTATGTAAGGAAGTCGGGACACTCCAGTGATATTGCTGGCTAAAATCACAATTAAATATCATTATTTCCAACCAACACTTAAACCTGACATCAACTGTGCCATGATTAACTGTTGGCTTGAGAAAGCCAACATACTGTTATTATTTTGGTTATAACCAAAGCTATATAACACTTGTGTTATACACATCTCCTTCAAAGGCACATTCAATAATTAATTAACTTTGATTAATGAACTTTTCTTGAAACAATCTGCATCATTAACTGGATGTTTTGTGACATTTCTTACTACAGTATATGAATTTTTATTAACTACTGATTTTGCTCTTGTTAATAATAAAACTGACTTTACATTTCGGCCAATCCAACAAAGTATTTATTTCAGTTTAGTTTTACTAATGTAACTATACCTTGCATAGAGAATAGCTTGCAATTATACCATATAATGTCTTATTTATTTTATTATTGTTATTACAAAGGAAAAGCGCTTGAATAAAGTGTTAGATGTTTTGGGTGTGCGCTCTGTAAGAAATAAAGAAAAGCTGTTGGCCATTTGTGTAATTACACAGAGCAACGCTGTCTTACTGACAAGCCGACCACATTATTACATGCCAGGATAATGATACAGTTCTCATGTGTGACACATCCAATCAGTTCTGTCTGAACGGCACTCATTTAGCTTTCATACTGATAGAGAGTTGCTGGCTGGTATTGTACATATCACAACAGATATTGATATTATCTGGATAATGTATTGTACTTTTTCTTTGCTAGTTGCACATTTTGAACAGTATTAGTGTTAATAAACTGGAGGTGATTTATAAACGTTCACCTGACAGTTTGCTTTCCATTCTGCAAAACCTGCACAACCACGTGACACGATCCATTAGCATGAGCCACGACGCTGATGTCAGCAAACTCAGCCTAAAACACCAGAGAATCAATGGATCAATCAACCAGACGAAGCCAGAGACGACACAAATAAACACACTGAATCAACTCACCTGTTCAACTTTGATATCATAATCTCCACTCAGTTTTTTCCCTTTGAACAGCTTGGCCCTGTACAAAATAAAAAATCACGAAACAAATAAGAAGAAAAAAGAGATAAATTAAAGCACTGACATACAGTATTCACTGAAAATCTGTTTTAGAGATGATTCGTTTGTTCTTTTCATCAGATGATATTATATTAAATAAATCGTAGCATGTAGAGTGCACAGGCAAGTTTCCTTTATTATTTATATGCCTTCTTTAATTTAATCTTTGATGTTTGTCCTGAGAAAAAGACTGCGGAAACTACAAAAGATCTTAAACTGTGCTTTAATAAGACAGCAAAGTCTGATCTATGTGAACGGAAACATTTCTGATTAACTTTAAAGACTGAATGTTGAACAGCTGTATGTTTCTATTTGTGACACCTGCTTGAAACATAACTGAGACCCTATAAAGCACATGTTAAATGTGACAGAAGACATATCAGATATTACGTTTCATAAATCGACCCATAGCACTATGCAGCAGATAACACACCATTGTTTGTACACATCTTACGCCATTTTCATGTTGCTGTTGCTGATTTGCGACTGCTGGGAAATAAAGAGTGAATAATTTATGTTGACTTGAAATCCATTAATGATCTGGTGGCACGAACAGAAATGAGTTTGTTTAAGGTAAAGCTGATCGTGACTCTCCATTATTATCTTATTAGTGTTGAATGCATCCCAGAGAGTGGAAAAACCTTTCTCTCTGTCAACAATACAACAATCACCACTCTTCTTATATTCTCAGCTATCTGTTCAAATATATATTCATTGTTTGTTTTATTAACATCTCATGGAAATACACTCTAAAAATGATGGATTATATATGCCAGATTGTTTTAGCCCAAAATGCTAGGTAGACTTTTTCAAGGTTTATTTAACCCAACGATTGCCTTTGTCCCTTTTTGACCCAACCATGGGTTTAAAATAACCCAGCATTTGACAGTGTATTTAGTTTGGATACTGAATGTTATTCAGTACTGATAATGTATATGCGAAGCCTGCACATCTGCTTTATTAGACTGTATGTACGTCCATACGTACTATATCATTACTTAGTTCATCTTTAAACATGTAAACATTAATGCTACATTATACAAAATGCCGGATTCTTTTCAACCTGTAGTTGGCTCAAAAAGATACAAACTCAATTGTTGGGGTAAATAAACCTAGAAAATGTCTATATATGGCCCAACGATGAGTTAAAAGTGTAGTTAATTCTGCATGACCCTAGTTTCGGTAATGCTCATTTTGTTTCTTAATAACAAAATATAAATGATTTAAGAGTGGTCAGTTAAAATGATCAAACTAGGGTCATCTATAAAAAACAAATTGGTTGGTTGGAAAGTGATTTGGCCTCTAAAGATAAGCTTATAAAGTACATGTACTAGTAGTGTGGTGTATGAAGGTGGCATATATGTTGGCGTGAGGAGGGTGGCATTCTGCCCAGCAGTCTGGTTACTATGGTGACCAGTTTTTAGCAGATATATTTAAGAGAGCTGCAGTCCAATAACTGCAGCCAAACTGACTGTAGCAGATATTTTCTTTTCTTTTGCTGAGCATTTCTCGTCCAGGACACCTGGGTTCTGGTTTATCTCCATCCACGCAAGTTTACTGTATGTTCCTGCCATAGCGGCACAGCGTAATTGTTTAAATGGCATATCAGCAAGTAAACACTGCTTTCAGCATCCCCAAATCGTTAAGATGTATTGAGTTTGTGCTGCGGTTAATCCTGTTTTCCTGATAGGAGGGAACTCCACCTAATCCCCATAAATTCAATAGCAGGACAACCATTTGTCATTCGTGTGCATTCACTATTGGTGCTGTCTGATACAGGATCATCATTTTGTAAACACAACATGCATGACTATGAATAATGTAAGGTATCACGTCTTTATAACACAGATAAAGATAGGAGTTTATCTAAGGTGTAGGCACAACATGGTGGACATTAGGCCATTTTCTTCAATACAGTCTTTAAGCCAATGTAGATAAAAGATAAGATAAAAATCAGCTCTCTGTGGTACAGTAGTGATATTATCGTATGCTTCAATGCTCAATTAAGCTGTGGTGACGAGTGGGTATCCGTGGACATCCTGCTAGAGTAATGGCTACACATCACTACAGGCGTGTAAATCGCAGACACTCGTTTGTGACTTATGAAGTGATGCCTTTTCACAACTCATTTATACGTAAAGGCGTGCATTTCTTGATACTACATACTGGATCTTTTTCACCTATTACCTCAATTCATATAAAAATGCAATGTATAACTTAAGACACAATTCCACCGCATGCAAAATTAAAGGAAGCCAAATGTTAGGAAGAAATCAGCTGCATCAAGGACTTGACGTGAAAATAACGTTGCTCATACCAGTCCTGTTGCGGTTCATCGATGACCAGAAGGATCTTGGGTTTCTTGGAGGATGCAGGAACAGCCGTTTGCTCCACCAGCCCCGCTGAGGCGGCTGTCTGCTTCACCACATTGGTGATGGAGCTGAAGAATCCTGTTCCCAATGGCTGGGGTTGGATGGGTTTCCTCTCCTGGGCCGGGGAGACTGCAGCTGGTGCTGGTGCTGATGCTGATGCTGGTCCCGGAGGGGGAGGCTGAGGAGGATCCGGCTTCTGCAAGTCTGACATGTAGCCATTGGGCAGGTTGGAGATAAAGGTGCTGTCCGACAGACGTCTGCGCAGGTAGTTCATGGCTGGAGATGTGGAGATCTTAGCACTTACATTCACAGGATTCACCCCGGGATGAGAGAACTCTGAGCAGTGAGATGGGATCCCTTCTCGAGTCGCGGTATTTCAGCCAATCAGAAGCGAGCTCTGCGCTCCGCAGCGCTGCATGAGATGATGCTCTTTTCTCCCCTCCCCCACACTGCTTCTCTCTCTCTCTCATTCTTCATGACGCCACGAAAACGATATTAAATAAACAGAGAGTTTGCTGCGGCACGTGTGTGGGTGAAGTAAACCCATTTAGATGCAATCGTGTTTTTTTCTTGCAGAATACAGCGTTAATGTCGAGATCAGGAAAGAGGACAGGTCCGCGCATGCGCATGTGACCGCATCCTACTACAGTATTTACTCTGCGTCTTACCCCACATCCCTTCAGTCATGTTAAAATAAAAAATGTGTGTTTCAGTACGTTTTTTTCAATAGATAGATAGATAGATAGATAGATAGAGAGAGAGAGAGAGAGAGAGAGAGAGAGAGAGAGAGAGAGAGAGATAGATAGATAGATAGATAGATAGATGTAACTGATGATAAATGTAACTGTCTGACATTATTTGATGTAAATTCTTGTCCAGAGTCCTGACCGTGCTGCTGAATGAACACGTAGGAGACGTGGTCATCTGGAAATCGTTACTTTTCTCAGCGCTTTCCGGAATAGACCAATCACAGTTAGCGGACACCGAACAAACAGATTTATTATTCTTTTTTTCAGAAATTGCAGCCACAATTGTGATAGTGGTATTATGTCGAAAAACTATGAATTAAATTTCATTTGTGATGTGTACAATATAAATATAGTGTCTTTAAAAAAATCTAACGTTGTCGAAGCGAGCGTGTTTTTTTTGTGACAGGCGGAAACACACACACGGTGTCGTGCTGTTAGCAGCTGTAGCATCACTGAGTAGCGTCATATAAAACATACAAAAACATCAAGCGTTTCAGCTTCATTTGACTTATTTGCATCACAGCTCGTGCTGTTACGAGTCTGACTTGATATTTAAGTGAAGTAAGTAAACTAAAGTTTACACAGAAAAGGTCGTATTTGACTAACTGACCGAGCTAACGGTTAAATTAGCAGGAATGCTAAAAACATTGAAACAGTTTTAAAGCTCTGTGGACTTTAGTAACTGATCTGTGATTGGTATCAAATGTCAAAGTGTTATGATGGATCTTTTGATTAATCAGTTAATCAATAAAATGAACAATAACATCAGCAGACTTCATTACAGCTCATTTAGAGGTAAGTGATTACATTCACTGCTTTTAAACACATTAAATAATGAATATTGCGTTTCTCAGCAATGTGTTCTACGGCTTTACAATAGTTTCTGAAACAGTACCATGATAATACCATAATAATACCATGATAATACCATGATAATACCATGATAATACCATGGTACTCTATAAAACACCATGTGAGTACCATGGTGGATGAGGATTGTGATACTTTCGTATCATGGGAATTCAAATCTGATACTATCACTGAACCATTATCTTTTATAAGGCAGAATAAGAGAATTTAACTTTATATTCGACATTTTCTGTGTTTGTAAGTCACAAACCTTTGACATAGACTGCCTCTCAAAAGTTTGGAAACACTTAACCAAATCTATCTCTCACAAAATCCTCTAATCCAAAGGTTTATTCTGAAAAGAAATCCGTTTTCCTATTAGTAATGCATTGTGTTTTTGATTATTTGACTCGTGAAAAACACAATCACAGCAGGATGCTGAAGTTGCCTTCAGTGTGCAGAGCTCTAATCTAAACAATAGGTGGCGCTGTTGAAGATTACATCTTAAGGTTTCACATTAACACTGTGTTTACTGTTATTTAAAGAATACAAATTCTCTTCATTTATAGTTAGTTTTTATTTTTCCATGCTTGTATCATTTTTGTTTGATTTTGCTGTAAAGCTGCTTTGAGACAGTGCTGGATTGTTAAAGCGCTATACAAATAAACTTAAACTTGAGCTTAATCTACAGTCTCATGCCTTGCCACATATATACACCCCCGTTTAAAGTTTGGGATCAGTAAGACTTCTAATGTTTTTTGAAGAAGTCTCATACGCTCAAAAACACTAATATTGCAAAATGTTATTACAATATAAATTAATGGTTTATATATTGAATTTACTTCAAAATATAAATTGTTTCTGTGATGCAAAGCTGAATTTTCATCAGCTGTCACTCCAGTCTTAAGTGTCACATGATCCTTCAGAAATCATTCTGTATTTTGAATCAATTAAATGCAGTCGTGATGAGCATATTAGACTTCTTTAAAAAACATTACAAGTCTCACTGATCCCAAACTTTTGAGCGGTGGTGTATATGATTTACTTAGTTCTGTTAAACAAAACGTATATAACAATGTCATAATGTTATCCTCTTATATCGTAGTAATCCAAATAACTCTAGTGGTATTCTAATGTCTTATATGTCTAATGATCTTATTTAGGGTATTTAAAGAATCTCTGTTACTTCCACTTCATCGGCCCTTGCGTGTCTTGTGACTAGGTGTCAGTGTCATATATATTTTTTATCATACTAATGTAAGATTGTTCAATATTTTGACAAATGTGTATTGGTTGAGGACTGTAAACAAGTGTTAGGCTTATGTTAAATGATGTGAAAAGCAACCATATTTAACTTTTAAAGCATTTCATTGCTTTTACCTGCCACAAATTGGTTTTATCTTTATTCCTGGGAGTTTCCCAAAGAATATTGCTATATGAAATACATTTTTTCCCCAGTCACTACTATTACTGCCTAATATATCGAAATTTTCACAAATGTGCATATCACAATGGTTTGCAATAAATGATTTAATTTAATACTTCAAAAAGTAATGTATGGTGAAAGTTTAATGTTGAAGTGGATAATATAGTATCTGTCACATGGATGTTAGTTTGGATATGTGTGTGTGTGCCGTGCGAATGATCTGATGCAAGACAGTCAACAAGCCCCAAAGCTTTCATAGCCAGCTGATGATTTCTTTTCTTAATTTCATAATTTTTCAAAAATATATTTTATTATTATTTAAGTGGGCTTTAGAAAAAGAAATATCACATATATTTAGCATACTATTGCATATTGCATTATTTTTTTAATATCGTGCAGCCCTAGTCACTACATCATTTCTTTGCTTCATTAGTGTTTTTTATATATTTCATAGTTTGATGCCCTAGACTAGTGGCCTATTATTGTTTTGGCCCGCCAGGAATAATATCTGGCCTGCGCCCGCAGGTTCTGGTTCTGAAGTAGATCTGTCATGACAGCAACAGTTACTCAATAATCACTTCGTCTTTAGTGATTTCAAAACAAAAGTACGAGAACGTTTTTGCAGCAATGTTTTATTTTGAGATGAATTAAGAGCTTTTAATTTGAAAAGTTTTAAAAGAGTCTGTAGATCGCTAGACACACCTCTAAAATAGCCATCATAAAATGTGTGGTATGAAAAAACATGTGAACCATTGAAACGCTTGCTTATAACGCAAGGTCTCGTGAACAATAACAAAGCAAATTCTGCTTCCTTTTTTATCCCAAAGGACACTGTAACAGTCTGTCACAGGCAATTCTAGTTTTTTATCAATTAATTTCTTCAATTATTCTTTGACTATGTTCTGGGCCGCCAACTAGTGGTGTAAATTGGTTGTATATGTCTGTCAGTAACGAGCCTTGATCACTCGTGATGTGTTTCTGATGTTTGAGATCTGATCTGATTTATTAACAGATGATTCAGGGACATCTAGGATTCATGCCCTGAACTCAGGACCTCTGTCTGTGAGCCCAACCAAGAGAAAATATCATGAAGACAGCGATTCCGATGAAGAACAAATGAACAAAATGAGCCGTTTACTGGCATCTCACCTGTATGTTTGCCACTCATCATCTGCTGTGTTATAAAGCTTTTCGTTTTTTAAGGGAAAGATATATTTTCTGCTAAATGTGTTTTAATGTTTATGTCATGCGATGTTATTTTTAGGAGAGGTCCAAATGGAGATACTGGCAATCAGGATTCGTGGAATAACGGTTCCTTTGAACAAACGTCTGTCAGTAATCTTCAAAACCACCATGTGTTTGCACCTTTTGCCGTTTTTGCCATGGATCAACCCCTTGCTTTGACCAAACACAGCTCAGATTCTGCTAGGAGCACGCGTGTGTCACCCGGACCCAACACAGAGCGCCAGCAGGTCAGACTTCAATAGTACATGATAGGGCTTTTTTACGGTGGATCCACTACTAGCATATTTTTGGGTCTTCAACCCATAAAGCTTCAACTTATCATTGCAAATAGTAACAAAGTGGAAAATAATGTCAATAATTCTCTGCTTGAACTGTTTTACTGACCTGTCTAATAATTACGTACATCTAAATATAATATAACAGTGTGTCTGTATGAAATGGAAATGAATGTTTTAAAAAAATACAAAATCAATAGCTGCCTGTTATTATCTGCAGTATTATGCTTATATATGTCTACTGGTCATATTAAAGAGAAAAAATGATCTGCACTCTCGTCATGTCAGAATCGTCCATCTGTGATCACCTGCGGGCCTGCGAGCAAGCGCACGTGCAGTCTGTCCTCCTGTCACATGTCTCCTCACAGCTGTACCGCTGCATCCACCAACAAGAGCAACGGTAACGGTTCAAACCTCTCCCTGCGTCCCAAATCCCATACTCAGACAGTTCATACTGAATTAGATGAAGTACCTGCTTATCGACTGTTAAAACTGCACGTTCTGTATAGTATGTGAGGGTGCAGTATGAATACATTACGGACATACCACATCCACCATGTTTCACTGTCATGTGACCCGTATGCTCTATGACGTATTCACAGCAGCCACAAAATAACTCATTGTTAAATGAGCGCTATTTAATCTAAATAAAATATAGTTTTGGTACTTACACTTCAAAAGAGAAGATCGCCTTATGGTTTTCTGCTATTTTTGGTTTATTAATGTTTAAAATCTTGTGGCTCGTCAGCTCCCGATCACGGGAGAACAGTGTCCATCCAATGCATACTGACAAATCTCGAGGGAAGCAGTAGACCATCCGGGTATTTCTCACCAACTGTTATTTGCATACTGAGGTTTCGGACGTACTATTCATGACTCGTACTCATTTTCACCTACTATATAGTATGGAAGTAGTCGAGTTGGGACGCAGCTTCTGAATCAGTCAGTGTGCTTATTTTTGGTGCTGAATTCATTAAGGTTAAATGTAACAGTACAATTATAATTAAATGATGAGTGTTTGTATAGTGAGAAGCTCTGTATGATCTTTTGTCTTCTCTACTCCAGCAAACACGGTGTGTGACCCTGTGATCGAGGAGCACTTCCGCCGCAGTCTGGGGAACATCTACCCAGAGCTCGCCTCTGATTCAGTGTCCATCACAGGCTCTGTGGATGACCACTTCACTAAAGCGCTGGGAGACACCTGGTTACAGATCAAAGCCAGAGGCCGTGGCCCTACAGCCCCAGGGCCCAAATCAGCATGAGTCGCTGGACCACAGTCCTGTGTAAGAATGTCACACGTGAAGAATCCAGAGCCTTATTTTGGAGATGATGGTCCACCAAAGAAAATCTTTCATTCAGAAGGCCCATGTGTGGTTCGGCATAATAAGATAAAACCTATTTTGTATGTTTCGACACTTTTATGGTTTTTAATTAATAATCTCTTTAACGATTTCTACTATGATATATGCTTACAATTGTACCTCACAATTTAATATCATTAGGTGTGTAGTAGAGCTGCACGATTAATTATTAAAACACTGCGATCTAGCGGTTCAAACACCCACACAATCTCATTAATAAACATGTTTAAATCTGTATTCATGCTGCCATGGTCATGTTTAGGTATGAAACAGCTTCACAAACCTTTTCACACAGTATCATTTTTCACTGAGTTATAGTCAAATGATCACAGAAATACTGGAATAAAAGTTAGGATATAAACACTGATGACTACCCTAGTGATTAAAACGGTGCAGAAATGTATTTGTCATTGAATCATTCATTCACTAGACTTGGTAATTAATCAAGTGAAGTATTTATTAGTGAGTCATTGAATCATTCATTAAAACGTTTTTTTCCTATTTTTAAAATGAAAGCAATTAATGTTTTGTCAGAACCTCTTGTAAGTGACATTTTTTTAGCAAATGTATTCAGAATCGTGCAGCTCTAGTGTGTAAGGGATGCACTTAATTCTTATGAAAATACTGTTTTTCAACCTGTTCTTCTTTCTTGTGTGGTGAAATTTCACCTGGATGTGAAGTTTCACAAGCTCTAACATGTTTTGAAACTGTAATAGCTGGTATCTATTGTAGACATTTTTTTATTCCCTTCATTCAGATCTATCTTTATGTTTGTCAGTAACATCTTCTAAAGAAACGACTGCTGGGACAGTGTACTCAATATATTTTTTAAACATATTTGTAAGCAGCTGGCTTGGCGACTGGACAGTGTCTGTATGTGACCGAGCGATGAGATATGAGCACCTACTGATCAATGCCAATGATGTATCCACTGACTCCTGATGATTCACATTATTCCAATCAATCACTCTTAAATGAGTCGTGTTTTTAAACATTTTTTTGTCTAACACAATGTGATAAATATAAGCAACATTAGCTGTGCCTGAAAGTTTGGTTTTGTGTTGTCAACGCAGCATATACACCTATTGAATTTGTGCAGTTTACTTAGACACTTATCTTTTGTTTGTTTATTTGCTTATATATAATGACCATCGTTGCGCCGTGCGTGATGAGAAATGCTTTTTCAATACAGATAGTTATTCATATCAGCCTGTTTATCTGTTATTAACTGTGGTGCATGTTTTGTTTCTTTTTAACATTGGTGTC
Organism: Beaufortia kweichowensis; assembly: GCA_019155185.1. Lineage (NCBI taxonomy): Eukaryota > Metazoa > Chordata > Actinopteri > Cypriniformes > Gastromyzontidae > Beaufortia > Beaufortia kweichowensis. The sequence goes on from CM032810.1 coordinate 14,809,656, forward strand.
AGATGTTCTGAAACAGTATTGATTACATGTGATGAGCATTTGACATAAAAGCTGTTGACTGACCAAAGTCTCATGAATGGCCTGTTTGACATGAGCAGAGCAACATTCATATGGAATTATTAATAACTGATGTTGATGTGAAAGAGGCCTTGTGTCCTTACATTCAAATGCTACATGTTAGAACTAGTCTAAATGTGACTTTGGGTTGTTTCATTTTTGTTTTAAAAATACCACTTTTTATATTTTTACATTTAATAAAATCACCTTACAGCAACACTTGTGTTTCTTATTCTTGCTGGTATAGGATTCATTTTGCATCCCTTCCCTAAATCTTCTTTAAGATGAAATGTTTTGCATTATCTGGAAGTAGGTTAATCTTATTTTCATTAGCTTTTTTAGATTCACTCGTTTAAAAAGGGAAATACATTGTACAGTAATTATATTTGTCTTTAATGTGACTCGATGTGAAACGTAATTTGAGTTATTGTTTTAATATTTAGGCTCACACATTCATGGTGTTTCCACATTTAAAAAGCAAACCCATCGAAACTATGTAATAGATAACACACAGGTAATTATGGGAACAAAATCAATGAACAATATGTTCTATTACTTTCTTGAGGTCTGATTTTCACATCTTCTGAACTCTTATTGCTGCTTTGTCTTCATGACTTGGTCCATTCATGTCATCAATATTACAAACGTTTTAAGATATTGCTTGTTTTGTAGTAAAAGAAAGAAATGAATATGTTGCATATATTAATATTTTAGTGCGCAAACTCTTCAGCATACACCTGAGATTTCTAAAATCACCAGAAAGCTTTTAATAAAAAACAACATTGCGATCTATTGTGTTGCGCTTATGGGCACAACAAAATAGATCGCAATGTTGTGTGTTTTTTGTACAGTAGTGCAATGTATGCATTAATATAAAGTAACATGTAAATTTGCGTGTTTTTGCCACAATATCGAGATGCAGTTAAAACATTTTATTCTTTTGTTTCACACCGATGCTATATTTGATAGTTACATGAACCGTCCAGCAGGTGGCAGTATAGACTTATAGATTCATTTAACAAACGATTTCATCCAAAACAACTCACAAACGATGAAGTAAAAGCATGTGGTGTTGTTGAGTCTGAGCAGGATTAATACACAAGTTTGAGCAAAACAAAAAGTCTTTTCTTTGAAAAATGACATACAGTTTATCTCTGGATATTTTGTGGACAGAATTTTCATAATGCATCAATTTATTTATCTCTATGAGATGCCATAAAAACAAGTTTTCTGGCGAGGTGTTCACTCTTTAAGGATTAGTCAGCAGATTTTCTCATTTTCTCACTTGCTCTTAAGCTAATGAAGGGACAGGCTTTAAACAGAGACATTTGCGGGTCACCCTTACCCTGCCTCGAGCTGAAGCATTTCATTTTTACACAAACCTACAGAATGCAAATTCATTTCTTAAACAAAGTATTGTAACAACACTGCATACAATAGTAACAGTATTGCACACATATTTCATTACTGTACTGTATGTGATAGTGTACTGTAAAGCAAACAAATCTGATGTGCCAAACGTCATCCATGTTAAACATACAGCTTTACTATTATCTGCTCATTTGCAGGCTGTCACGGGATTTGCATAATTGCTTGTAGATTATTTCAGCATTATCCAGCTTCTTGCACAGCCCCCTTATGAAGAGGATATGGCATCGTCCTTAGAAGAAGACACGTTTAAAATAGATCCCATAAGTTAGTGCGCTACATGTACAAATGTGGGATTGTGGCCTGCAGAAAAATTTGAGTCATGCTGGCAAGATCAGACTCCTCCGGCTGACAGCATACGTGCACTATTACCGAACACGTATCCTCTCCACGACAAGCCTTTCCAGCGTGCCTGAGAAACTGAAAGAAAGGGTTCGCAAACCTTACGCATCGTAAGGTTTCTGCACCCGACGAGGACCCTGAGATTGGTTCATTGTGTCAGACGCACTGCTGGCGATGGCATAACCTCTGTAAGACAACACGGTCAATCCGGATCACAGTCTAAGCATACACACAAACAGAAGCTGTCAGCCCATCTCAGCGTCAGACGCCACTTCAGCAGGCGACTATTGGTCACCGTCCTCGCACTCTCGTGCAGCGTCTTTTGACCACGTTTGCTATGGCTATTGACATGCTGATAGGATTGTGATGAAAGAAATGGTTTGGCGTCAGTCGAGCAGTAGCTCTTGCAATGAATGACAGATATTAAAGATCTCCTTTTGTGTTTTAACAATTATGACTTGAAAACCAGCTATACTTATAGAGACCAAGTAAATAAACACCATTGTCTCCTAATGTTTGTAAGTCGCTTTGGATAAAGCTAAATGCCTAAATGTAAATGTCTAAATATAAACCTTCGTTTACAGTCACTGGATTGTCCAGTGCAAGGAAAGATAGCAAGTTTGCCGTCTCGTGTATTGGGCCTAACTACATTTACACTATAGTAAGTCTCCTCTACATAATCAAAGGAGTTAACTATTCTTCAGCAGTTAAACTCTCATCCTCAGTCTTGGTCTTTATCAGTGCCGCTTCAGTGAACATTTCTAATAAGTGACCCGATGGCAAGACGCAGCGATGTTTTTCCTCTCGCATCTCTCTGCGTCTTCCTCTGGCAGTCACACAGTCGAGCATGTGTGATAAAGATGTTACGTAACTCTCCCATTCAGTCATCAAAGACTCGCCGTACGGCAGGAACACGCTGCTCTCCACAGCATCCGCTGCGTTCACTTATCCACAACAACACCCGGCCGTGCTCTGAATTCACGACGTACACCGAGTATACGCCGGTCTTTGTGAAAGCATGTGACGTCTTTTGTTTGATTTTAAAAGCCATTTGATCAGAGTTATCCATTACCAGCATCTGACTGTCCTCTTCAAATGACAATATCGATAGAAGAACCTTTGATTGTAACTCTCTCAAGATCTGTGCAAAATTAATTCCTCCATTAAAGGGTTAAAAGTGCACGCTACAACACGGCGTAGTTTGACACCCTGTGAGTCACCCACATTAGTTTAATGTGCAGTAAGTAATGATATGGCATTATAGTTTATTAATGATGACAAAGAGTTTTTGGTTTCATTATAACAGCCATCATGGCTTTATCGTCATTGTTTTAAGGAGAACAGGCTCTCTTTCCATTCAGGTCATAAAGAAAGCTGATGTGCTCTGTGGGGCTGAAATGATGCATGTGTCCTGGGCAGAATACTGTATGACCCCTGCAGCTGAATGTTTTCAGTGTGTGAAGCACACGGGATGAAAGAAAAGAAGGACAGGGATTTCTGCTTGACTGCACGAGGGCTGGTTCTGTGGAGGAAAACTGCTACAGTCTCCAGTTTCTTTACAGGTTCATGTAAATTAAAGCGTAAGTAGATCATAGATATGATCATGTGAATTAAGGGGCTGTTTCCCAAAAGCATCGTAACTTAAGTATTACTTGAAAATCATCATAGATTGTCAAAGATTTCAGTCAAGCGGAAAAGGACAGTGGTCCTGCTAGGACTGAAATAGCTGCCTGGAGGCATTGCAAACATGGACTTCTCTTTGCTATCATCTATTTCACCAACTGCAGAAGAAACTGAATGCCCCATTTACTGAAAAACTATCGATAAGCTCCTTATTTTCTATATTTCAAAGAATTATAATGACTAAAGTTGTGCTTACAAATGTGTAAATACAGAACAATGCTGGTAAAGCATGTGTACAATCATCATCATGCAAATACAAATGCTACATAATAAATTGGCTCTGTTAGTATATCAACAGAAATTGAAATAGCCACAGACCTCGAGTGGTCTAACAAACACATCAAAAACATTTAATCAAAAGAGTTTTAATTGTGATTTGAGCTTCTTGTTCGTTCTGTTGGAACTGCACAGGACATTGCGCAATAGGATAATAGTACTAACTATCCAATTCAATTCAAATTTATTTTTTACATTTTTGCAGTGGTGCAAAAATAGTATTTATATTAAAATATAAATATAGAATATAGTTGAAATTGTGTAACATTCGCAATCAAACTGTTCTATCTACAGATCAGATTTTGCATGATATGTAACTCATATTCAAATAACAGTTTTCTAAATAAAAGACATAGTAGTAGTAATAGATTTTTTTAATGGTAACATCGGAGCACAACTGTATATTATACTGTATAAATGAAAAAAACCCCGTTCTGAGCTAGCACCTTTTGTCTATAGTGGAATTAGAAACATATAGATATGTAAGCTATGTTTTGTACTGCATTTTACAGCAAAAAACATATTTCTATAAAAGGAAAAACCAATAAGAGATCATGAAGAGGGTGAGAGAGTGGAAATGACCCTTGTTATGACACTTAGGGATGGTGAGAAGATGAAAGACTCCAGAGGATGAAAGAGTGTGAGTGAATGTTCTCTCTGTGCTGTACATGACGGTGCATGTCCAACATCTGACCTGAAACCTGTGAAAAACCAGAGGTTAATAAAGAGGCAGGGCGAGTGAATGTTCATTTGATTCAAGCTGTTAACTCCACAGCAGTTACTGTAGAGTCTTTACTGGATTAAAGAGATCTGATCATATATTACTATCACTGCACTGGCTGTCTATTAAGTTCCGTTTGCATTTTGAAATCTTGAAAGCATTAAATGGTTTTCGGTATCTTTACAAAATCATATTACAGTCCATCACACACACTGCGGTCACAGAACTCTTTCCTGTTAATATCTTCCTGAATAACAAAATCCTCTAAAGGTAATAGATCATTTTTATACTTGAAATGACCTTCCCAGACTCTCATCTCTTTAACCAAACATTCACTTACAGTAATTCACATCTAAACAGGTTTATGCCACAGTAGTCAGCTTGATCAGAACCGAACATACACATCTATCTAACTGTATAACTTTTACATTATGTGTACATTGTGTGCACGGCCTCATGTCTCATCTTCAGGTTCCTCATTGGGAGGCTGTTGTTGTAAGGTTTAGCATTTTTGTTAATATCACTTTTATTGTAACAGTTCAACAGTTTTACTCAACTCAAGTTCATTTCTTTAGCACTGACAAGATGTTTAGTTGTCTGTCAAGATTGTGGTTTATTTTAGTTGTCAAATCAACATTTTCTAAACATTAAAACAAATAGATTTTAAAATCTATTATCGTTAATAACTTTTTAACAACAACTACATTGCAAACTGTAAATAATAAAGGTAATAAATAAAAATTATTAACTAATAATAGCTATTTTAATTCACAGTAACATTAGGAAATGTATCTGTTTATTATTATATATGTATCTGTTTCATTTACTCCGGGTTTGGGAAGAACCTGTAAAGTAGTTGTGATCACAGTTTAAAAGATGGCGAGATGTTGAGATGAAACGCTGTGGAGCTCAGCGAGGGCCACGGGCCGTTTCATCCAGCGCTCTGAGGCCGATTGAAGCAGGCAGCGTTTCATAGCATATGAACACACAATAACTCTTATCACACTCGACACTTTCTGTTTTGGGGTTCAGCCACGCAGACAGCACACACAACACACCACTGGCCTGTAATGGGGAGTGAGAGGCACGGGCGAGTCACACCAGGTTTGTTTGTGTTTAAATAGAGAGAGAGAGAGATGACACAGGGTTTAAAATGACTAGTGAACATTTCCTTAACCGAGCAGCAAACACAAAGAAACAGCATCAGATCTGAAAATACATACAGTGAAGTGAAAAAGCCTGACATCGCTTGTTTTCAAACTAATTATCAGCATTACAATTTGAGGAAGAAATGAGAAAAAAGGTTCTTTCAGCACTCATGAACACATTATTTCCAGCATAACAATGTTCATTTTGTATGCTTCAGTACAATGAAGAAAGAAACAAAGCAGGGAAATCTAATCTTGTCATTAGTTTTATTAGTTATTTTGTGAATGACCTTCAAATAATGCAGAAACTTAAATATGTAATCCTAAACTAGCTGGTTAAATTTCAAATAGGATACCTGGTCCGTGTAACACTTCACAATTCAATTTTCAGACAACACAATGCAAATGCAAATCTGAAAAAATTTAATGAAATTGAATTAGTGGATTATTGTTTTTTTTTTTTTGATTATTATAATTTTATTTCCTTTTCTTAATTTTACTTTTACTAAATTGTGACTTTTGGTAATACCTAGAATTTCTAAATCAAGTGCTGGTAGTAGATCCTATTTAGCAAAAAAGAACCTGCACTCATTATAGCTAATGCTAATGCTAGTTACTACATTAATGATGATGCTAAACAGTATTTATGCTAATCTCTTTAACTATTTAACTAGTTCTTTTCTGTCTATGTCATCAGTTTGATGTTATAGCTGCAGTCAGTCATCTCAGTCATCCCCGGCTAAACAATCCTTTATTGTAGAATATTAGCCTTTTAACTACTATCTACTTTACCAAACACACAAACTAACTGTATCACAACTAACACAAATCAGACACAACCTAAAGTTCAGTCAATGTCAGTCAGTCAGTGCTTGGTGTCGGAACACATTGTTAAATTTAGTACACGACTTCAAATCAAATAATTTTTCCCAATTTGGGAGTCGGTGGAGTCGACTCCTCAACTCCGTTTACTTTGAATCAAAACAGTGTCTGAAAGCACTGGGAAAAAAGTAACATCACACGTTTTAGCAAATCCTACATATGAGAATTTTTTTGCGTCAGCTCACTAATGCACGTTTGTTAAATTAATAAGAGTATGGGAGTTTATATTTGTATGTATTATTTTAAAACATTCTGCTTAAACATCGATGCCAAAAGACATATTTCTTACGGAAAAATAGAAAAAATACGACTGGAGAACCACAAACTCAACAGCTGAGCTGATGTCAATCATAATTTTGATTTATTTTAGGATTTAAAATGTTATATTTATATTTCTTGTAATTATAATAAATGAAAGAACAAGTAATTAATAAAATGCAGTTATACAAACTCGGTATAAGCCTATTATCATTATCATTTTATCAATTTATTTTAAATTACCTAAAACTTGCGTCAAAGTTGTAAACTGAACGGGCCCTGCCGGGACCCTTGAAGACCATAACATAATATGCTTTTTAATGCAACATACAGTCGGTGCGTTTGGCTAATGTGGCAAATATAATATTTTTTTGTTTGTCAGAAAACAAAAGTGATAATCTTTGAGTGAGAAGATGAGTTAATGTTGCAATGAGCAATAGACGTAAATATATGGTTTGTTTGGAATGGCTTGTGTTTTGGATAGTTCAACAAAAAGCATTCACAAGCACAAGCGTAACGCACAAAAAAAGTGATGATCCTCGCGATTACAGCATAATGCGCAGGAATCCGCATCAATAATGTTGTTTAGCAATAAAACATAATGAGAATGCACAACAATAACAAGAACATAATATGAATAATGACTTGAATAATGATTTGTAGATGTTTCTTCCTTTAATACACACCTTCCTATTTTTTAAATACTTTCAGAAAGTGGTGGGACACAATCGGCTTTGGCAAAATGTGGTGGTAACATGTCCCACCTGTAAATGTATTACACACATAATTTATTTCCCCCTTCTCAAAGTTTTAGAAGGCAAACCACCAAACTCTTTTACTTAAACAGCATATTTTAAACATCTAATTTAGAAGTCTTACTTAGAGGGCTTGATGACATGCATTAGCGTCTTCTCCTGGTTCTCCATCATCCTGCCTCAAAGTTTGATATCATACCAGAATACTTACCTTTCACCAGCTCTTGGTCCTCATTGCTCGTCATCCACCATCACACGTTCACTCAGTCACCAGGTAAAACTAGGACATTACATCAGTATCATAGCCATTGCCATTCTTTCATTCTGTTTAAAATAAAAAATAAATTTGTTAAATAATAACAATATCTTAATTCACACTAACATTAAGAAAATATATCTGTATCTAGTATTAGTTATTAGTTCAATAATCAGTACCGCTGGTTTATCAGAATTCTTTAAAAGACATTACTAGCCATTCAGTCTTTAAAATAATTATTACAGTCTGTTAACTTAAAAAACTGATTGATATTGCCAGGCTCAAAGTTAAGCAAAGCTGTATATATATCAACAATTAATATATACAAATAAACTACGAATTCCAGAAAAAGGGGAATTTGGAAATTAAAGGAAACTGAAGGGGGCTAAAAACTAGCCCTTGTGGCACCTCATACTATTAATATTAATTCATACTCATACTTGTTTGATGTAACTGGCATTTCTTAGTCTTAGCTATATTTTGCATGCCAGATTTATGATGTAGTTTAAAACCTCTATTTTTATTTTCTGTTAGGTTCTTAATAGGTTAAAAGTACATAGGAAACAACACTTGCAAACAGCACTGTGTGACCCTCACACAGTTTGTCCAAACAATACAGTTTGCCATATGTCTGACTGTGATAGATAAGGAGAGACTGTTGGTTTGTTTCCTGACTCAGATCCAGGGCTTATGTCAGCAGAGGTGGAGGATGGGTGATCCGAGCACTGTCATTCCTCCTCATCAGTGAGTGTAGATGTAAACCACACTGACAGACAGGAGAAGAACACATCTCACCACATCACAGACCTGATTCACTCAGCCTCCAGTGCTGATCTGTCCCAAACATCTAACGCACACGTGAAAATCATTTGTGATGCGTGCGTGTGGATTAGTATAAACGCATGCATGTATCTATTGAGGTCTGTAAATGTTGCATGTATCTGTAGATGCATGTTTGGCAATAGGGAAATACTTATTTTTCTTACTTATTATTTCATACAAACTGGATCACAGCTCTATAGTTGCTGTCAGCTGATGTATTCTTAGTATGTAGCATGCAGTCTGGAAGCCTGTGGCATAATGTGGAGACGTTATGAGCTCTGACACAATGAGACGCAAGCATTAGCACTCGAAAGGTCACCACGAACAGAACGCTAACAACTATAAATACGCTCATTCATTCATAAAGAGATATTCTACACATGATGTGTAAGATGTGTGTGCAGTGTTGGTATGGAATGGGGCCTATGAATTCAAATGCATTAGTATTATTTACAGTAAATAGGTTGTGTTCTACTAAAGCAACTTAATAACTTTTATTTGAGATGACAGCCCTTTAAACAAGAGAGTATAAAATGGAAGTTGTGATTGTCTTTTTTCGACTATCGTGACATATGTCTGATAGAAGTGCACAGAATTTATATAATTTTCATTATTTTCTTTGATAAAATATTCCATAAAACAGAATTGTGAATTTTGATTTTAAAGTCACTATAATAGGAGTTGCTCAGATAGCACAGAAAGACAAAAATACAGAAAGTTATCCAAATTATCTAGTTAAACAAGTTAATAAAAACAAATACTGTTTTTGAAGTAAAACTTGCACCTAAATTCTTTCATCCTTATACTAATAGTATGCACATATACTAAAGACAATCATTATATATGACACACAGGATGAACAAGCCAGGTCTTTTGAGACAGATCATTGAATGAATTTACTCTTTTGTATGTTAAATAAACAGCTGCCATTTAAATGAATGAGGTTGTTCACACTGCCTTCCCAGCACATAGTGGTATGCTAACATCTCAATTCCATTTCAGATAAATACTGTACTATTGATTATGTTGGACCTTAAACTTCATGGTTTGTGACTATTCTGAACATCACAGTAATCATTACCAGCATTACCACATAATGATGCTATCATTTTTATTAACACAACATACAGTAGTGTTCACATTCATCTTAGTTAAATTATTGTAAGCAGTTCTGATAAAATGTATTTGACACAGTTAATAATCGTTTATATCATTAAATAGAATGAGTAAAGATACTGAAATAGTGAATGAATCCAGAATAGTGTTCTTCTTGCATTGAGTTACTGGATTAGGAGGATAGCTGCTACACAGCATCATGGATCAGTAACTCTTGCTTCTGATGTGTCCTCTCCTCTGGTGACCCCACAGGCAAACCTCTACTTTAAAAATAGTCTCCACCAAACCAAGAAACCAAAATACTAAACCATGTCCTCCACTGTCATTTTTAAATACCTCTGCTCCTGGCAGATTCCTGACATTATGCAATGTTTCTTTGTTTTAAAGGAATTTGATATTTGCTGTACATGTGACATTTCAAATACTTTGACTGACTGGATCGAATTACATAACAAACATTAAACATTATCTAAATTATTTAACTGGTAACAACTCTTTAAATACTACAAAAAAATATAAAATCCACTGTAACTTAAGTATCCATTCATTGCCCCTAATTCAACTTTTTTTTAAATTTTGAAACGGTTGAAATTGACTTTATTGTAATCAATAAATTCTACTAACTGTGTTTTGGATCCACTTCCCTTTATTGTTATTAAGAATTGTATTATTTGTCCTTATATTGTTACCAGTTGAAGGAATGGAGGAGACAGACACAAGAGGATGAGGTGAAATGAGATGGTTTACTGAATAGTATCCTTTGGTAAACAGGTGAGTAATCCAGGTGACAAAAAGCATCCACAAAAAACACAGGCAAACAGGTAAGTTATCCACAAAACAGTAATCCAAAGTGACAGGTAAAATCCACAGGGTTAAGTCAAACAGGAACCAAAACCATCCAACAGTACGCAACCAGGCAAACGAACAAGAATACACAACTATGTATAAACGAGACCTGACAACAAACAAAACAAGGCAGGGTTTAAATAGTGTCCGGGTGAATGATGGCAGGTGTGACAAATCAAAATGGCTGACAGAGGTGCAAGGGATGATGGGAGATGGAGTCCATGGGGAGGTGAAGGCGAAGCCGTGACACATATAGCATCAATTGTACATTTTTCTTTAAGCTCTGAATAGGTTCCTCCTGAATTAAAAATAGCTGCCTTTCCGCAGTTCCCAAGAGGCCTGGCCAATACGTCTCTGATCTGTCTAATTATAGACCTATTTCCAATCTTCCATTTAAGGTGCTGGAGCATGCTGTGGCTGCTCAGTTAAATCAATACTTAGCACAAAACCGACTCTTGAACCTTCCAGTTGGGATTTTGAAAAGGGCCTAGCACAGAAACAGCCCTAGTGAGGGTTGTCAATGATGTGGGTTACCACATTTGATCAGGCTGGCAGACTCTGTAAGAACATACCTCACAATGGGGTGTAACTGTACCCCTGGGGCGTAAGAGCCACCAGAAATTTCCCATAGACTTATACTAGCCCATAGACTGCCATTATAAAACGGCCCAAGTCGCTCCCTAGCAACCAACCAGAGTACCCTAGCAACGGTTTTAAAACACCTATATCTCTGCATCAGAACATCGTAGAGACATGGGGGAACATCATTGACCTTTTATTCATGGGTCTACGACAAAGTTACGTGCCAAAGTTTTGTCAAGAAGAAGAAGAAGAAGAAGAAGTATGATACATAACAATACAAATAAAAATGCAAAATTATAAGACAAATAGACAAAATTACTTTTTAAGAGAAACTACAGCCTGACATGCTTGATTTTTAATTTCCCTGAAACTGTAATGCGACAACATGAACTTTTGATGCCTAGGGACCAGATTGGACCAACAGATGAGACGTGCACATCAGCATTACGAGAATTCTGAAGATCCTTTTGCATTGTTCAAAAGGAAACTATTATACCACTCTCTGAATGTTAAGCTGGCCTGATCTGTTGTGATTGGTCTTTTGCTTAGAGCATGTTCTGAAAAAGGCTGTCATGGCTGAATAAAATAAAAGCTGAACAAAGGGATTTGGAATCTGGGTGGATATAACAATGTCTCCTCAAAATAATGCTAACACAATACTGAGAACCTCCATACCTTGCTTCCTTTCTATCATATGGGGTTTATTTAGCTATATTGAGGGTTTGTGATATCACAAACCCTGGAGGAACCTCAATGGACTACATCCAATTGTGCGTTTTAAAAAGCAATCTCTGTTAAGGAGAATATCTCCCTTTGTTGTGAACTTTGATCTTTGTAATTTTGCAGATTTTTTTTGTGCTCCAACAGCAACATTACACACTAATTAGAGCTGAAAAAGTGAAAACACATAATGGGACCCCTTTAATTGTAGCCTACCTGAGTAAATGTTATAGACTCTAGTCCTCAGTCTTCTGTAAATACTGCTCTTAATCTTCCCAATTACTGCTGTTCCACCTACAGAGTGATTTGAGCGACTTTGATCTTCTTTGACAAGCAATTAAAGCCGCTGCCTCTTCACACTATCCCGGCATACTTCTACCATCAGACTGTAAACACCCTCGAACATAACCTTGTGTCTTTCAAAAGCAAATGTCTTAGCAGTGGAACAGAAGCAGAGTATTTAAAACATGCAACAGTCAATTACAATTAAAAAAAATCTTTTGTATTTTAGCCCAGCCTTAAATCTGCCTTTTATTTAAAAAAGTGAGAACATTTTTTTAAGCAATTACGTGACTTTTTGAGCGTCAGGCTTATCCTAAATACATTTCAATACTTAATCTTCTATTTTGCCAATTTAAAAGAGAAGACTTTTATTTTTTTGCAAACTGTGTAGTGGATCAGATATGTATACAATTATAGTGTGTAATCTGCACAACACTAACACTATGCCAATGGTTCTATACAAATGGCAAAAAGGGGAAAATAGGTACCCCTCCACATCTCACTCCACTTTCAAGCACAAGACATAGGTTCACAACCCCGTAACCTAACCCAGCCCAGCCTAACCTAACAACAACAATGAACGATATAGTTTCCTAGTCTAAGGATGGACATCCTTAAAAAATCAGGTGTTAAGAAAATATAATGCGCTATTTGTCACCTGAAGTAATGAATGTGTAAAAAGATTCAGGTATTTGCAAACACTTTTATCCAAAGTGACTCACAGTGCATTCAAGCTACATATTTCATCAATGTGTGTGTTTACTGGGAAATAAACCCATGACCTGTGTGCTGCTAACACAATCATTTACCAGGTGAGCTACAAATGTCTGACACTCGCTCAACTGAGCTATTGACGGGCTTATCCAGAGGAAAAACATCTGTTTATGAAAAAAATATGTTTATAAAACGTTTTTGAATGATAAAATTTAAATTCAATGTTTTGTGACTATTTTGTGTTTAGTGTTAATTATGTAATTGAGTGGTGTGTATATTGTGATGCAGTAGACTGTAGGCATGTGGGCATGTTAAGGTCCCAAAACAAAAAAAAACAAAGATGATGGCTTAACCCGTAGATTTTTTCCTTAAGTGTAAACTGCTTTTATTTACACCGGCACTGATAATACAACAAACCAGTAGTGTAGATATTTACAAGTGTTCAGTCTGAATCCATATATATACAAACATAAATAAAAGAAAAAGAACAAAGTACCAAAACAACCCCAAAATAAACAAAACAAAACATATATATATATATATATATATATAAATATATACAGACTTCTACTTGTATATATTTATATTTTTAGTTTTATTATGTTATCATTAGAAGTGACGGTGTTTCTGAAAATAGGTTTTATTGAATATATGTGACAAATGTTCCTTCAAGATTTTGTCTGGCACTGTTTATACTATCAGCTTCTCTTTACCTCACGCTTCTCTATCAAAACCAAACAAAATACATCAACTTGCTGTTTCTAGTTAAATTTATCTATTTATTTTCACTTTTTCAATACTGTAGTTTCCCTCGGTTTAACTAACAAATTATTCATAATGAGTCAGACATGATTGAAAACAAAGGTTTTTAAATCAGATTTATATGATAAATATGACAAAATTATTTTTTCTACTTGTTTGTTCTATTTTTAATTCTATTCTTAGATACTTAAAACGTTCATGTCTAATTTAAAAAAATGATGAATAACATTGGACAGAAGATGAAAATGTATCTTTCTGAACATGTAAATAATGAACAGACACAAACAAATGATAAACAAAACAAACACAATCAGTGTCCATTTCTACATGTTTTAATTCACTGACTCTCACTCTTATTTTTGGTAAATTATACACATTTGAATTTTGAAGAAAACACTTGTTTTGTTTTCAGTAGAGCTGAATAGTTGTTGATACTGACATCAATGCATTTGTTGTAAACAGTACTTTGATTTACTGATTGTCCAATTTCTATTTGTATTCTATATTCTAAATGCTTGCAGGTACTTTAATATTCACACCATAGGAACCTTTATGTATTTTTCAATTCCTTTTTCGATATACAACGTCCATTCAGTAGGATCTCATGTTCATCATTTCAGACCAGTTCATTACTGCTTAGCGGCTGCTGTAGCGTATTTTTTAAAGTCTTTATTTGTAGCAGACATTTATATGTGTATTCTTTGAAACATAATGACCATTATAAAAACAAAGCAACAAACAAACCTCTAAACTACACACTGGAATTTAGCACACACATTATAGACTACAAATATTTCTATGTTTATTCATACATTTCACATAACAATCGTGCTTTTTCATATGACACCATTTAAATACATGTCCTATGTATCATTTGTTTTAGGCAGTGTAACAGTTAAAAATATACAAAACAATATAATTTCTTACGAGACATAAATTCTATTTCTTTTATAATCCTTTTCGTAATCATCACTTATTTCTCATAACTTCCATAAGATATGTGCTTCTGTTTCAGAGATGAAAATATTATTGCAGAAAACAGCAATTCAACATTTAGACGAGAACTTAATAATGGGATACAGACATTCACAGTTACGTGTCTTACACAATACAGTTTACAGTAAAGTTCCAGAGAAAACTGTAGTAAAGTAACTTTGTACAAAATTCACAGGACGAAGCCATATCACATTTATGTAGGTACTCGTTTCCTCTTAGTAAACATGTTTGAGACGACCCAATGCTTTTCACATGTAGCTGCCTTTAATGCAAACTCATCATTGGATTAGTCCGTGTGTTTTAGTCTTGTGCTTTTGGGCGGGAAAAGGGCCAAAACACCCGAATGTTTTTAGCATATGCTACAAACCCACATTTGCTTTTCCCACAAAGTATGGCACTATATGTTGTAGTGTAAACAATTGCTTTTGAGGGACTAGTTTTTTTTAATACTGCACCAATTCAATGAAATAAACTGATGGTCATGCAAAAGCCTTGATGTGCACTCTCAGATTGGATTTTTTTTTCAATATTCCTGAGGGGACGTGTAAACAGGACACTAGCGTGTAGAAATGTTCAGAAGAAACGTTCACCCTGTGCTGTTTGTGTTTTTCTACCCTGTGCTTTGCAAACTACACACTGCCTGGCATAGATCAATTTTTGCTTTAGTCTACGATTTTGGTCCTTGGTCACAACAATAAAGTACAAAGCATTCTAAAAATAATTCTACAAATGTTTCAGTCACGTACAAGTAGTTTCATTTTTTCCTCTTAGGAAAGAAAAATAAAACGGTAACAGTCTCTCTCAACGACGACAACAAAAATATTAAACAACATGTAACGGGTCACCCAAAGGTTCTACCGATTAAAAATTCTTTGTGCTTCGGGCACAGGGCTCACTCCATACGCCTCGGGGTATCCCGAATGACCTGCGACGTAACGTCATCTCACCGACTTTTTCTTTGATGCTTTTAAATCGCCGCTGTGCTTTAGTCCCCAGTGCAACATAGAAACAGTGTATACCTCACAGATATAGCTTATGCACTGTCCTTAAATCTAACTCACAGTATAACCTTAGTAGAGACATATTCACATAATACATAGTAGATAAGTCTTTTTTTTAACACTGACACTCTTTGCTTTGCATTTGGAAAACGTACAGCGTCTGCGTTCGCGTGTACGTTTTACAAATGCAAGTTTGCGTGTGTTTTTTCTTTGCTTTTTTATGTTTAGCTTGATTATGTATGACCCCTGGAGGTAGATGATTCTATTACTGTATTAACATGGAAGTCCTCTGTGTTGTTAATCTTTGATTGCTCTCTGCTGGGGTGCACCTCCGCCGCTTTTACACGTTGGCATCGCTGCCGGGTTTAGCCGAAGTTGAATTTTCAGGCGGCACCTGCGATTGAGATTGCGGTTGTGCTTGTTGCGGTTGCTGGGGTGATTGTGGTTGCTGGGTAGATGCCGGCTGCAGCTGTGTCTGGTCCGACTGCGGTTGCTGCGGCGACTGCGGTTGCAGCGGAGACTGCGGTTGCTGCGGCGACTGTGGTTGCAGCGGGGATTGCGGTGACTGAGGTTGCTGTGGTGACTGCGGTGATTGCGGCTGCTGCGGTGATTGCGGTTGCTGTGGCGATTGTTCTGGTTGCTGTGGTGATTGCTCTGGTTGCTGCGGCTGCTGTTGCTCTGGTCCATTTTCCTGCGTTCGCCTCACTGCCAGAGGATGCAGCATTATCCTGATTCTCTGAAATGAGGCATGAGGTCCAGCACAAATGAGCACATACTGTATATACCATATATACACATGTGTCCTAACAGTGCACGTTATTGTGATTTATCAGCAATCGACCTTGACTACATTTACATGCACATTCATAATGGTTCATTTTCGTTTCTGTACAAGAAAAATGGACATTCTTTTCCTAACATTTACAGCAACATTTACAACAGTAAAGATTTATTACTCTTGCCATTTATTGTTCTGCAATAAATGCAGTCATGCTGGACAGTAATTTATGTACTTAACAAAAACACATGCACAGCATCTTGAACATGTGTTTGAGCAATACTCATTCAGACATTCAGCTTTGAGCTCTTTAAGCATTGTGTAAAAGTGAGATGGAACGTCAAAATACACGCCAAAAGATATCACATTTCTTTAACGTAATGTCCATCAGGTCTGCAGATCAGCCTGGACAGACAATCGCATTATCAGGTGATCAAATCTGACAGGATTTGCATCATACTAATGATCAGAAAATGTGACGATTACATGTACTAGCAAATGCTTAAAACATTCAACTTGATTATGCTTTACTGTATCTGCTTGCTTTTAATAGTTTGTTTATATAGACAGAAAAATACTATTGTAGCTATTGGTTGTTTCTTTCAGAAACCCATGACACACCACTAAAATCTTCTCCTGTAGGCTTGTCATGAGAATACTATAAATCTAGGTCACGAGACGTTTCTTGAAACAGGATTATTAAAAGTCTCCTTTTTGCTGTTTTCAATGTGTTTAGTCATGCACAGATATAGTAAGGTGAGACGTTTCAGCAACACACCATACACATGTATTGTTTTGTGATGTGCATGTAAAGTAGTCATTGATATTCAACTACAGGCTGCATATTTAAAACTAAACCTATAATGTGTGTTACAGAAGAGAAATGGTGATGACATAAATGATGAGATTACCTCTTTATATGTGCCCTTCAGGTTGAGGAACATGTAGCCCATATAGCCGGGTATGAGAACCATAGAGGACAGAGCCATGAGCCACCCCACTCCCTGACCCCATTTAGGAAACACGTAGTTATTCATGGTAAGAGGGACCATTTGCACAGCGCTGAAAAGAAACACACCCTGCAGAATAAAACACACACTCGGTTTAACAACGCTGATCTCATACGTCATATAAAACGAAATATCAATAACTCCAGACTTCTTAAACCTGTAACACTTTACAATAAACTTCTATTTGTTGACTACATCTTCACATGCATCACAAGGGATGAAAGCTAACCACCTAAGGCTAACTACGCTAAGGTAAGCGCCGCAATCGAGTGACCAAGTCCAGAAAGGCTCTGCAGTGTTTCCTAAGGTTATACAATTTCATAAGCAATTCATCCAGAATTAGCTGCTCCATAACACCTTTCACCTTCAAAGTAGTTGAAAATCACAGGCTCAAGAGACTTTGTTTACTGCTTCTGTCTATTCCATTCCAGACCCTGAACGCTGGTTCTTTGTTGTGATGGCTGTTGGGGTAGACATGATCTCATCTCAGATGAATGTACACCCTTGTGCCTTATTTTTTCTTCATCCAAGCCCAGCAAAGAGGAGCTATGCCATTGCTAACAGGGAACTGGCAGTCAGGCTGGTCTTGGGGGTCAGTGCGGTCTTGGTCTGGATGGACCATTAAATTCCTTCAGCCAAGTGGCTGGATGGTGACAGGCCTGCTGGGAACTCTTCTCTGGCCAGTTTAATTTCATCCTCTTGTACTGGCCGGGCAACAACATTGTCAAGCTTGACACTCTTTCTCAGGGGTCAACCGAGACCGTTCTCCCAGGCATTCCTGGACAGTGGATACTGTTGTGTCTCTGGTCTAATCAGACTGATTCTGTTGTTTGGTGTTTGTATTGTCTTTATGTGGAGGTTGTCTTGACAGTGCTGGTGTCTTTCCGCTGTCTTCTTGTTATCCTATTAGTCACTTCATTATTGTTTTACTGCCCACACCTGATTTGTGTTACCTCCTCATTAGCTGGCCCTTTGTGTGTGCTGTTCTGTACCACATTATTGTGTTTCTCTCGCAGTGATCAAGAGCATTATTATTGTGTCTGGTCTAGTTGTGTTTGTCTTGTTGTCTGACTGGATTTTTTTTGTCGTCTTCCCCTCCCGATCTAACCAGAGTTTATTTTTACTCTCTCTCTGCTTCAAATTATCTGTTGAATTAAATACTATGAAATGGTCTTTCCAGTGATGCCACAGATGAATCATTATTCCGCATTTACTCAAAGGTTTATTAAAGAACTGCATGTTTTTACTTTTTATATCTAAAGAACCTTCTTTCACTATAAAGAACCTTCAGTCAAACAGAAAGATCCTTTAGAGGTTTATTCAGCCAAAAATACGCAATGGAATCCCATCTGTGTGTTGTTGTTTATGCATTGTTATGTTTTTACTTTCTTTATAATCATGTCCATGGTCTTTGTACCCTGCCCTAATTATGTCCAGGTGTTCTGTGTTTGTTCCCTAATTATTATGTCTATAAATACACTTGTGTTTCTAGTGTTGTTGTTTCAATGTTTCATGTTCACTCTTCACAGGGATTATTTATCACATTGGCTTCATTAAGAGCCTTTCTTCGCTTCATGTTTTGGAGTACACATGAGAGTAGCGCATAAAATACAATAAAATACTTTTTATTTTGTGCCTGCAGAATGTAATGACACATTCAGACAGATTAATACATTTTTATTATCATTTAACCAGGTTTTAATTTATTGACAGTTTATTTGTCTGAATTTCCACGTGTTTTCCAACCCCTGTTGACTCGATCGCTGGTTATATATGGGCTCAGTAATACTTCAGAAATCTATTTCATTAAAGTTGGCTTTATAGTTTATAGTGATTGTAACGTTCCTATAAGTTGAGTTAAGCTGAATCTCATTCCTGACACGGTATAGTTCAGATTGTTGACCACATAAACCCTGTTTAACCAGCTGATCAGTTTGGTCACAGGATGGTCTGATGCTGTGTTCAGTGAATATGCAGATAAGTAAACAAGTCAATCATTCGATTGTGCTTCAACATAATCAAATAAATGATTGACAATGTGAATGTATTTACAGTGTCTGTCATTTCACAGGTCAAAAACTCAAAGTACCTTTTTAATGAATACATAAAGCCTGAAGATATTTCTGTTTTATATACTTGTCTTTCTCTTGATTTCACTCCCAAGAGGAATACATGTACATACAGTATGTTACATTCAACAAAGGAAAATGTGGTTACTCACACCAACAACCAGAGGCGTGAAGAAAACCCAGCACAGTTTCCACCACATGCACGGCTTGTATCCGATCATCTCCTCGATGTTATCGTAGAACTTGTTCACACCTGAAATGAAAGTGAATTATGTTCCCGTGATTAGCCCTAATAAGACTGTCCATTCACCCTGTGCTGTAACAGTGACACTGATGCACAGATTCATCCATCCATCTGGAAGTAACAATGTGATCGGGACAAAAAAGGATTAAGGAAATAAAATGAAACATAACAGACATCATGGAAAGTTACAAGCAAGTAGAAATCACTAAACAATCACAGTAAGAGCAACAAACAGCAGAATGTTTCCTCTGTGTGTCTGAAGGCTGTTTTCAGTCAGACATTTCAAGGATTTCAATTCAGAAAGGTTCAATCAAGCAAAATAAATCAATACCATGAAATGCCATTAAACGATGAGCTCCTCCCCACTACCAGAGCTGTGTTTCTCAAATATGATGAAGTAAAGCGATTCAGAGCACTTCAATGACCACATTTACATTTGAAGGCATTCAAAAATGCCTTTAATACAAACATGCACTCCATTCACGACATACTGATGTGTCACCCAAATCAATCATCTTTTTAACTCACTTATTACCTACACACAATTGCTTTAATGAAATTAAATATAGCGATTGCAGTGTTTTGGTTTTACAAGATCCACAGCACACAGTTGCTTTTCTCCTTCCTTAATACAGCAATTTCTGCAAAACCTGTCACCCGAATCAATGTAACCCTACATTATTTACTCTTTCTTAATTTATGGACTTGATCGAGTTCATTCATTTATTATGCAATCTTGTGTGTTGATTTAAATATAACATTCTGGTCACATTAAATTCAATGTAAAAACATAAGCAATTCAATGTGAACTATATAAAGTTTGAATGTAATTTTGCTGTTGTCCTGCAGGGGACCAGATGACAGTATTTAGACAGATATTCTGTGATGTAACATTTCATTCAATCTACTTATGCTTATGATGTTCTGGGGAAATGCAGTTTTTTGATGACTTTACACTAGTTACACCAACTATCATAGCTAAATGACTAAATGTCCCATGATATATATCTTATGAGTAGAATATCCTGATCCTCACATAAACACTGTTGAACATTGACACACATGCCTTCTTTAATTATGAATTATTAGTCTGATTATAATTATAATCTCACAGTTACCTTATAAAAAAATTGCAATCACAGCATGCATTCTATATATTTCACAATTGTGCTGTTATATTTTTTCTTAATTCCTGTACTAATGCAAGATGATTCAGCAAAAATGGATTTCTTAAGGTACACACTGTCTTAAAACACTACATGGACCCAAATGCACAAAAAGATCCTATGGGACAGACAGAATCAGACAGACAAGCAACGACTGGCCAGACAGCACGACATGATCACCGCATGAAGCTGATGACAGAGCGGTCCCAAATGCAAAGCAAAGCCTGAGAAATCATTGCTAAGATGCCGGCATCAAATACCAACCCTAAATCCTGTTTTTGACATAAAAGCCTCATTTTCTCATCTCATTTTCTAAATCTTATAGCCTGATGACTGACAACCAAAACATTTTTGAATGATGCAAAGGCCTAAAGCATGATATAGCATGAAATCCCTCGAAACCATGAGAAAAACAGTCCAGACTCACCGTAGCACCAGGAGATTGAGATACACTCGAAGAAGACCAGGAAGAGCAGACACATTCCACTAGCAGAGTAATAATCGAAGAGCTTGAACACATAGAGACCGCCCTAACACAAGACACACAGAACCATATTAACAGTCTATACATCAATCTTTTTAAATAAGGAGTGTACTGTAAATGAAGCGTGTTTTACCTGTGTGATATTTGACAAGCCGATGGCGTAAGACACAACGCACACGCATGCGATGAAAATCTCCCTCCTCTTTCTGAGCACTCGTGGAAACTCGTCCACCAAAGCAGTAATGAAGCCCTCCACCGTGCAGAACTGCAAACCAAATCCACTGTCATTGACGTTTAGAGAAAAAAGTGTGTACGTATTTTACCAGGTGGCTCATTCATAGAAATTTTTACGTTCTCATTTGTATGGTTAAGTATGATTTTCCACCCCCCTGATGACGTTAGGGTTTGGGGCGGGTCTCTATCATTGCTTTATTTTTAATAATTGTATGTGTTTCTGTGAGATTACACTGTCCAGAACCCTCCCAAACCTTGACTAGCTGACTGCTGTAATCTTCATAAAAAGTCATTTAAAAACCTGTCATTTAACAGTTAATATTAATATGTTGATGGCTTCCAAACAATGTCAAAACTTGAATGAACGTGTGGTCGCAGATGTGTGTATTTGTACAGATGTGGATTATCACATACATATTATTTACCAAAAAACAAACAAGTAATCAAACACTAAAACGTGTATAAAACATGCAAGAGAATTGTGAATCAATTCAATCTCAGTTTGGTCCTACAGAACATGCATCACACCGCCACCAAAATAATGTTTAAAAGGCAGAGGGCGCCATCAGAGGATGCGAATCGAACTGACAGCAGGCGAATCTGAAGATGGCCTCTGTTTCTAGGTCAGAGCTCGAGTATGAGATGTTCTCACCTGACTGTCGATTCCCAACATGATCAGCATGGAGAAGAAGAGAATAGCCCACAGCGGTGAGACGGGTAACTGCGTCACAGCTTCTGGATAGGCTAAGAATGCCAAACCAGGACCTGCGAAAACAGATCGTCATGAAATAATGACCAGCACATTTATGAATTAATTCAATAATTAAATTTAAAAAATGTACATGTTTAAAGTTATGATGTTTTAAAACAGCACAGGAATTGCGATATTATGGTTCTGAATTACCTGAGGCAGCAACATCAGCTATTGGTCTCCTTGTCACATGTGCCATGAAACCCACGATAGAGAAAATCACAAATCCAGCAAACATGCTAGTGAAGGAGTTTATGCAGCAGACGATGATAGAGTCCCTGCAGGTCCACAAAACAACACTTGCGTTATCATCTGACCCAATTCCATTATAAAAGAAATGTTGGATTATGTAAGCGATCAGCAGCCAAATACAAAATCATTTGTGATTAGAGCTCTAAGCACTAGTTTTTCTTTCATTCATATACTAAATGTCAATTTGCATATTAGCTACATAATCTGGCGGGTTATTTATGCGTTCAAGCAAACACTATTCACAGCAACAAAAAGACAATCAGTTGAGGTCATATTAAGATGAGCTCTTCATACCTGTACACATTGTTATGGAAAGGGTTGTAGCTGCCAAGAGCAATAAGGGAACCCAGACCCAAACCATACGAGAAGAAAATCTGGGTTGCAGCATCCAGCCAAACCTGACATTTGATGAGAAATGAAACTACTTAGCAGCTTGTTTAGGCTCAACCGACCACGTGTGAACGATAAAAGCTGTAAAATCACCTCTGACTCCTTTAGCTTCTCAAAATCTGGAGTGATGTAGAACAAGATTCCTTCCCGAGCCCCGGGCAGAGTCACCCCACGGATGAACAGAATGAAGAGCATGAAGTACGGGTAGGTGGCAGAGAAGTACACAACCTGCAAACACATTCTGCGTAAAACGTCTCCCCATCGTATCTGTCCAGCAAATTCAAGTTTGCAGACAGAATCCTCTCACCTTTCCAGTCCAGCTCACTCCTTTCCAGATACAGAAGTACACAAGGACCCAGGCTATGGCCAACGTTATAGCAAGTGGCGCGCGAATCTCGCCGGGTTTTTCTAAGCCATCCGTCATTTGATGCACGTTGCGTCTACATGAGCACATCATGCCACACGATCACACAGCACAGAAAGAGATTTAGTGTTTCACGCACAAGGTCAAGGAAGGTCATGCACTAGCAATAATTCCAAAATCTTACTCCCAAAACTCCATGACAGCACTGGTGAGATTGGTGGTGTCTGCTATGCTGTAGTTGGTATAACATCTGTCTGTGTTCCATGGATTGTTACAGCTTTTCCACGGAAGATCCTAGAATGAGTGAAACAAATGCTTGAAATGTTCTATCTCCCTTTGTAGTTCTATAAATAAACACAGAGGACAAGGAATGCTTACACTGGTAAAGGAGTTGTACAGGTAGTACAGGGCCCAGGCAATGATGACAATGTAATAAATGTTCAGCCAGAATGATAGAACAGCAGCAGCAAGACCAACACCTGTAATTGTCACAGGTGTTACAGTTATATACACAAAACCAAAGCTGCATCAGAGACATTCATTGCGGACCTCTTTTGTTACATAAGTTGCGCACAATCTTCCATGTATACCTTTGAACATTGGAGCCAGTTTCCAAACCCCAAGGCCGCCAATGGATGTGTACTGTCCAAGAGCGCATTCAAGAAAAAACAGAGGAACTCCCGCAAAAATCAGCGTCAAAAAGTAAGGGATCAAGAATGCCCCTGAAATCACAGACAAACACGTCAAGCACACATTCACATGCAACACAGCAGCAGCAGCAGCAGCAGCGCATCTCACACAGTTCGTCAAGGTAAAGGCGCTCTTACCTCCGCCGTTTTTTCCGCACAGATAAGGAAATCTCCACACGTTACCCAGTCCGATGGCGTAGCCCACACACGACAGAAGAAAATCAAATTTCCCACCCCACGTTTCCCTGTCCGGAATGTCTTTTTTCTTCTTCTCCGGGTTGGCGTCCTCTGCTTTGGGTTTGTCGTTAGTTGTGATCTCGTTGAGTTCCGTCACAACTTGTCCATCGGCGCTTTTGGTGTTGTTTGTCGCCATGTCTCTGATTTTAGCACTAGTCCGCGCAGACAGCAGCACGCAAACACCCGCTCGAACCCGAGACCGCTTCAGTTAACCTGAAAACAATCAAGCAAAGCAAAGCCTGGATTTCGTGCGTAAAAGCAGACCGCTGTTTGAAGACACGCGCGCGCGCAGACCTGCCGTCTCTAATTGAGACGTATTTGTCTGTCATGACCGTCGCTTTGCACGTATAAATCAATTCTTTCGATCCTTCGACCCTTCAGCCTCTCAGTAAGATGTATTTCTGCCTTTGTTTGGCATTGTTATACCCCGTGTCAACGAATGGAACGAATTAATCCAGCCTAATTTATGGTCTCCTGATGCAAAAAAAACTAGATGACTAATTCTTGCCACATTATATTTAATGCCACATAAACTTAATTTCGTAACCACTTTTTTTTAAAAAAATTAATCACGAGCAAATAAGTATTTTGCAAATAAAAACATGACGTTTTCCTTTATCGAAAATTATTTTGCAGTAAACGTGCACTCCTTTCTAATTTCAAAAACGCAATAAAAATAATATACATATAAGAGAATAAATCGAGCTTGAGCTCATTAGTATATGATCAAGCTCTGCTGCCTTCATCTATTTGTCTCCAAATATCACCAATCCTCGAACAAAAACAGTAACATTTTTCACCTACTTACAGTGAATAAAGATGTTCTTTTATCCGTGTGTTGTGCTCTGAAGTATTCGTGGATTCTTCTTCAAGTTCGAGTAAAGTTCGAGTATGAGCGATGTGTCCATGTAAAGCACCGAGCACAGACTGTCTGAGATCAGCAGCTCCTCAACATCTCCAGAGCGTCAATGTCATGTGAAAGTCAACACCCCCCACCACACACACACACACACACACGCACACACACTCCTTCAGGTCAGTAACACAAGCATTTGCATTCTACACACGGAAAATTTAATACACCCCTCTGCCTCGAAACAAAAAAGCACACGTTTTATTTTCTGAGTCTAATGTCAAACATGTAAAAAAACATCTGTGGATTCATTCACTCTGGCATTTCACATTTTTTTTATTATGACTCACACATCTGTGACTGTCATGGGATTTAAACAAACTCAAATATCCACTGTCCACTTGAAAGATTTCCAGTGGTCAGTCCATGTCCACTTTAAACAAAATAATATATCGTCACCTTAAATATGGCCACGAAGCAGCTGGTGAACAGGTGAAAGCATTGAATCTTCCTCTGAGAGTGAGAAGAAAAACATCATTCTGCACCTTTACCTAATGACACTTCACTGGAGTCAAGAATAATGATGCAGTGAATGAAGAAACAGAAACATGTGGTAAGTAAACATTTTCAATATAAATATAACATCTTAAATCATCACGGCACACTAACTTTCTTTTAACTGCTTCCTAATTATATAAAGAGTCTCACGGGCACCACGGGATGGTTTGGACCCCAGAAACTGTAAATGCTGCTGAAGTGTAAATGTCAGCAAACAGTGGCTAATGAAAAGTGCCTGTTGAGAGGTTTGGGTCAGAACTGTTTAGATTTCATCTTCTCTCTCAAATCTTGGCTACGAGTTGAGAACTCAATTGGCAGCAGATGGTGAACCAATGAGGGGTGAACTAACCTACTAATGATACTACATGAAATTTAGCATTTACAGTCCATCTGGCTGCATCTCCCTTTGGTTATAGAGGCTGTGAATACATGACATATTTCTGAACCTGCTGTGGACGCATGAACGCTTCTGAGTGGCTGGTGAGTTTTAGGGCTATGGCCAGACAGTGCATCGAGAAAATAAAAAAAACTATTTTATAAGTCAAATTTGGATCTTATGCGCAGAATCTATTTTGATCACTGGTGGAACACATGTAGCAAGATTCTGGCATAATTAAAGTCAAACCATGAATTTCATCTGCATTGGGTAAAATGCTATTATTTTATTGTTTTGATATTTGGTGTAAATGTAGACAGGAATAATGATTTATACAAGAAAACTCAAACACACAATTATTTTTTATCAGTTAAAGTGGCATGTTAGATTTGCAGACTTACAATGTACAAAATGTACAATCATGGATAATTTATGATACATACATACATATATATTTTTTAATAATGTTTAAATCACTAGAATGTGTCTTATTAATAACTTAATTTTGTTCTAATCCAAAATGCAAATCCCGTCTGCTCTTAGAGACTAATTGATCTTTTTGATGTTACTCTATGAGAATGCTTGACCTACTTCTCAAACCTCAAACATTTGAAGAAATGATCATTAGTTTTGGGGAAAATCAAAGTAAACCGTGTTCTGTGTGAACACTGGAGCCCATTTAGGTGTGCTATATAAAAAATATACATCCCTCCAAGCAGTATGGGGCATCGAAATCGTTTTAAAATTTTGTTCAAGTGTTGCTAGGCAACAGCAAAATGGTCTCAGCCTCCCTGTTCATATTAGTATTTCTGCTGGGGTTTACTCCCATTGATATATTCAAGTTTTTCCTTCTTTCACTAGAATATATCTTGTTTATCTTTGTTATTTTATTCGGATCAGTTATTATCTGCCTGAACATGTAATTCAGAGTTAAAATTATTTACCGTTTTGTATAAATTTTCTCTTTTCTTTTTTTATGCTTGATGATATCAAGAAGAATTGTTTTAAACATGCTATCATCCGTGTAAACAATTTGAAACGCTGATTTCTTTTTAAAGATCAGCTTGCATGCCACAAGCACACTGAATGCAGTCATAGTAACACGGAGCACATGTCAAATTGTACGGCGCGTCTGCAATCTCACTACACTGTGCCACTAATCTCCTGTATTCATCGCAATCACTATGGAAACTGACTTGTGCCACGTATCCCTTCCTGAAACCATAGAACTCTGTGTGTGTGTAGCGTACAGGTCTGCAGAAAACTCATTTCTGTTCTGTGTGATTGCGTAATAAATCTTTCAGCGTAATAGTGTGGCAAATTTTACGGCTGAATTATCTCATCAAGAAGTCATAAAAACAACAAACTAATAAAAGGAGATTATTATTTTCTAAGTATCTCGAGTGAGATGAACTCAACACAGCAAAGTCTACAGAAAAACAACAGTATCTTCGTTTGAACAAAAGCATATGTGCACACGTGCACAACCTTTGAATTTCACCGCCTGCCTTTGGCTAAACTGTATAAAACGCTCTTCATGGTTTTAAAGGGTTTATCTGCTTCAAAGAGGGCGGGCTGATGCGTCGCTCTGACCGTGCAGTCTTGCAGACCCAAAATGAATGAGCTCAAGCTTTTGGACAAGTTCTTCTGAGCTAAGCCCTACATTCAGGGACACTCTTGTCTTTTTTTACTGTTTACATAAGGCACATTTGCATGTGCTGATGATGTCAGCTCTGATCCGGAACACCGCCTCTCCATCCCCAAAACAAGTGCAAAAGACAGTTTATCAAGACACTTAGAGATGTTATACAATAGTACTATATGTTCTGGAGCACAAATGTGAAAGCAACGTTGCACTTTTGTGTGTTATCGGTTCATGTGAGTGCAGTGCAACGCAACAGCATGATGAATGCAAATACTACACTGATGAATCATTCTGGGTTATAAAACGAATATGATAGCTTTCTGATTGGTGATGTAAAAACACGAGAGGAACAGGCATCCTAAATCTGAAGACAAAATCTCTCTCCTCTCTCTCTCTGCGCATGTTGCTGTCACCCCAATTCTTTTCATCAAATGGCCGTGAGCGTGCCTTGCATCTGAATTAGGCTGATGAGTGAAATCTGCACCCACAGAAAGGCCGCCGGCGCTTTTCGACGTCACGTGACGCTTAATTAGGAATTCTTCTACATTATGAGGTTGGAATTCTGCCAAATGTCTATCGGTTGTTTCAGTCAATGGGTTGAACGTTGCGCACGCAGCTGCCTGAGGTGCTAAACTGTGCTGCGACTGGAAACGAGCAGAGCTCCAGATATCCAGTTTGTGTCTAAACAGCGTGTGAAGGTCACTTGGCCACTCCATTTGTGTTCCACAGAAGAAACCATTTTTATTCTGGGGTGAATTGTACCTGTTCTGTTCTTCTATGAACATATATCTGTACTAGCAGTCTCTCACGCTGTCTTTAGGCTGCTGCTTAGACTGTGCATTTGGAAGACAAGGAGATGATGTGGCATGCTAATTACCCCAAACACATATGTTATTATTCAGGGTGGGGGAATGGGATGCATCGGTTTTTTACGTGAAGAACAACCTCAGATCAGCAAATGAAATGATCCTGTGCACATACAGCCTACTCTTTTCCAAACAATGAAAGGATTTAGCAAGCAGATGTTGTCAAGCGCCAAATGAACAAAAAACACTATTCAAACATCAAGTATCTGAACAGTAGAAATGTAAGAATATTTTAACAATTTGAGTTTTTTTCTGTTTCTGTTGGAGCTCATAACATAAAAGGTGAAACGGCTGCATGTGGGCAATTCCAGCAATATGGATGTGACATATCAGTCAAAACTTGAAATATAAATTCTCACAGAATGTATTTATATGTATTGAATCATCTGTTTATATTTGACTAAAGTCCTGTTGATAGAGTTCAGACATCAGGAAAATAACACGAGAATGAAAACATGAACAGTTTTGGATTCTGTAAACAGCACTTTATGTAAAATCTTGATTTAAACATAAACAAATGCTTTAAAAACTTTAAGAGAGACCTCACGTGAGGATTTAAACCAGCAAATATTCACATCTGAGCAGTCAGTATGATGAAAACCTTTTCATATTTTATGGTAAGATTGACATTTGCCCATATTATTCATTTTCTGAACTATAAGAGGTGCAGACCTCATATTAGTGCTCACGTCAGGGAAAATCTGTGTGTGTTATGGATTAGATGATTGACCTGAAATGTAAAGCTCGCGTTCCAAACTCTGCCAGAGCTGCTGTTGAATGATGTTGCAGAAATGATGAACCTGAAGCACCAGCCTTATTCTTCACACATTTACAGTCAATTTACATGATTTTTTTAATTGTTTCATAAATTCAATTTCTGTATTGCAGTTTATTCAAACTTTAATAAGTTATATTTAGGCAATTTGTATCACTTAGAATATAACAACTAAGAAAGATAAAAAGATATATTAAAGTTGCTCTTAGTTAGATTTAAGTGCAGGTAAAAGAATAACCCTGATGACAAAAACTGCTAAAAAGCTATTAAATCTGTTACTGTCACTGTTCCGCAGGTGGAACGCTTAGGTTATTTTCCTATTCCCTTTAATATTTTATACTTAAAATTCTAATTTAATCATGACAAATTATATATTGAGTGAAAGGTCTAAGACTCAAAAATAAATATTTGACTTATTTTCATAACAATAAACATAAACAAATGTTAATAAATATATATATATATATTGTTTTTAGAGTAATGATATTTAAAAAAAAATGAAAAGAAAATAAATTATTTAAAAGAAAATTGAAATATCCAAAACTGAGAAAAGTGTAGTTCAGCTTTTCATGTGTATGCTCAGTATGTGCAATGATAAATGATAAGGTTATGTAAGTTTGTGGTTTTTTATCTAACACCAGCCTGCTAAACCAGTTAAAACCAGCAGTGAATTTACTCATCTATTTCTTTAGGAGAACAAGCAGCTTGAATGTAACATGATAAGCGGTACAGACTGCTGATATCCACATGTAAAGAGCATGATGAAGAACTGTTATGAACACAAAATAGTGCTGCAATATAAACTTCCAGAAGTGCCTAGTATTTTAATAAAGACCTTGTGATAGATAATCATATTATAAAAATAATTTATTTCACAGAGGAACCCAAACACAGGGATTTCTATTGCCAGTCTTAACACCATACAAAAGACTGTGATTCATTGGACTGAAGGGTGAAGGTGCTGGAGGGAATCATGTGACTGCAGCATCATTATACTGTAGATCCAGAAGAGTTTATACATGAACATGTGCTGTGAGTGAGAAATCTTTCTGTAATCCCTCATTCAAACAGCCATTGCACAAGACATACACTGACACAGCTTCATCCAAACACAGAGTTATTATCTAACGTTAAATTCACATTTTTAAAATAGTTTAGTCTATATAACTCATTAAAATTTCATAGTGATGAATGGAGACATGCAGGTTTGGTTCTCCAGAGATCAATGTTAATCAAGTGCTCTGAATGTCAAGGCAAGACACATGAAATGACTGCAGATTTCATTCTGATGAAGCATGCAGTACACATTTGCATTTGAATAATAAACGTGAATGACTGGAGCAGGTCATGGGAAAGGTCGAAGAAATTATACGAATGATGACATGATGTTAGTTTTCATCTGAAAATCATGCAATGATTTATGTTATTTTAATTACCATACCCAAATATACTAAATGATGGAAAAGGAAAGACAGCTGAAAAACAAAGAGGGCAAAATGTGTGTGTCTCTTTTCTTACATATGTTGCCCTCTTTCTCCCTTTCATTTGAGGACAAAATGTGAGAGGAAATTGCAGTGTTTATCTGTGCTCTGCTACTATATGGAGGAGAGCGTTTCTATGGCAACCTCTCCAAAATGACGTGCTCTGAATGGCATTTCATGAGATGTGCAGCTGATTATAGTCTAGAGAGGAAGACTGCTGCTTCTGTTAGCCATCACTGTAAAGGGAAATGTACAGTGTGCCAATAAAAGCCTCTTCATATCTTTATACTATAGCTGTGCTGCGTATCTTCTACACGCCAGGGGAATTTGTTATTCCGTAAAAAAAATAAAGAAGTATTTGAATCTACTGCCCCCTGCAGAGCACACAGATCATCATTAGCATTTCTGTGTTGTGTTCAAGCTGTGAAGACATTATTTGAAAGCACAATACTGTACCTATATCATCTTTAAAATAAAATGAACTAAACCTTGTTTAGCCAAAAGAAATTTGAAATATAAGTAATATGAGCAAAAAGTACTCTTATTGCAAGAAAAAACAACATCCTGACAATGCAGATTTTACTTTTACTTGAGTCTTCTGCATATCAGACATTTCTCTTGAGATAGAGACACAGAAATTGCTACACAAACATTTCTTTTTAAATAAATCTAAAACCAGATTATCTTAGCTTTACCAGTTCCAACAACTGTCTCATTGTGTATTTCTACATTTTGTAACTCTATGAAGAAACAGCTGGCGCAAAGTTAATACTGTTACTAATTGTAAGACACTTGCGAGAACTCCATATAATCCCGTGAGCTATGAAAAAGCAACTTTCAAGCAATGCAATTCTTTTTGGGGAATTTGAGAGCCTAACCCTATGTCCGTTTTTACTGTCAGGGTTCTTTATAATATTTGTATGAATAATAATCCCCAAAAGCCCCAAATAACCCAAAAGCCCACTGTTCAAAGACACAATTAAGATATATGTAATACTATACATTAAGGTTCCCTTTGTAAACATTTATTTATTTATTTATTTAAACAACTGTTTATAAATGAGTAATAACTAATTTATAAATGCATTATAAGTAAAAAATTGCTCAGCTATTGAGCCATAACACATATTTACTTTTAAACTGTAATTTGTAAACTGTAAACTGTAGTTTATTTGACCCAAAAACAGATTCATGATTATTGTAATGTTAAGCCTGTGGTGTTGTATTGTAGTAGCTTTCCTGTAGCTCAGTGGTTATAGCATGGCACTAACAATGTCAAGATCATGGATTCTATTCCAGGGATTGCACATACTCTGAAAGAAAATTGGATAGTATAATGCAATGTAAGATAAAAATTCTGCCAAATGCAACAATGTAAATGCGTAAATATATTGTTTTATTCTGATATTCCAATATCTTGTGACTTAGAATTAAGAATGATTTGATTTTTCTTGTTTATCAAGATGTATTTGTCAAACCTTATATCGTCCAAAACAACAAATGAACAAATGGTTAATGGGTGTCCACTTTACATTAAGGCACACTCACAGTTTACTAACATTTATAACTCATGAATAAATGGTTTACAGGTGTTAATTTTACATCACACAAGGTGCAATTTAGTAGACTATTAATGTTTATAGCTCATGAAAAAATGGTATAAACATCATTTGCAACACATTATAACAGAGCATACATCATCATAAGTTTATTTAAATTTTTATTGATGTTTTTATACATTATTTACAATACATTTGTTAATTAATATCTGTTTAGAAAGGTTACAACAATGTAAAGTCTTATATACAGTAGCAACAAAAGGCATGCAGTTATTCATCTTTTATATTCTTTTATATTCCTTTGCCCATGTGACGAGGAATTATGGCAGCCTGCGGTGACACCGACAGATGCTGAGTGACTTACCGGCAATGATTATTTATGCAGTATGTGTATCTTGTAGTATGAATGTCTATGTGTGAATATGATGTAGATGAAGCCGTGAATGAGCTCAATGTATGATGCAAAGTCAAGTGACAGTCATACTGAAGACTTTAGTAGACAGAGATGCTATTATAGAGTATTTTAAACTGAGATTTTTCATGTCATTTCCACCATAAACAATGCAATGTTACTTTTATTGAGCATTAGCAGTGCAGCAAAAACAGATTTGGTGCAGAAACAATGTCATAAATCAGCCGGGAGTCATAAAACACACCCTGACTGAGTCTGCTTTCTCACATGGTTTTCTCTCCATCATTGCAACCTAATTTGACATGTCATTTTTTAAACTTATGGGGACATTTTTTGCTGTCCATGAGGACAAAAGCTTATAAATCTTACTCAATAAAATACATGTTGAAAATGTATAAATGCAGAAAGGTTTTGTGTGAGGGTTAGGTTTAGAGTTTGTACAGTGTACAAGTCATTAGATCTCTGGAAAGTCCCATAAACATGGAAATGTGTGTTATGCAGTATGTCTTTAATACTGATGCTATAGTACTGTTGATCTGATGCAGATGCTATATTTAGTCTTCCGAAAACAATTAACGAAATGACAGTAAGTTACTGTTTTTGTCACACAGCCGTCAACTTGTTTTATTTTACAGTAATAATACAAGAAATGTTATCTGCACAATAACTCAAAATATCTGATTTGCCTTTTCTGTCAATAGTGAAGTCCATCATGAGCGCACAGTTGTTTTATCAGAGTCGAGTGATGGGACGTCCCACACGCAGAGGGGAACAGCCTGTCCTGTCCTCCTGCTATAAAACTCATCCACGGGCTGTGCACTATTCTCCACAATCATCTTCATTAAACTCATCACATCATGAATGATATCTACAAAGCAGCAGTGAGTAATGATTTTAAGTTTCTTTTATGGACCTTATGGGACCTTATTTGGATTGTGTTTTAAAAACTTTATTACAACTTCTTAGTTAGGCTACATGTAATATAATATATATTATTTAACTGTGCTAACTGATTATAAGGTGTGTAATAAGTAAAGAGTTGTTTTATGTCTGATCCATTAAAGATAGCTACAGGTATTGTGTGTAAAAGCAATATAATTTAATGATTTTTAGTTTTATAATTTTTTTTGTCAAAATTCACCAAAAAACACAAATTGTGCATATTTATAACCCAACATTTCTTGGAAGCATCTTCTAATAGGCTGAGACTGAAGTTATTTTGAATATGTATATAACTATACTGTAACTTTAACTGTATGTTTTTGTTAAGAAAATGAAATGCTTATAATGTTTACAAAGAGATTATTATTGTTTTTTACTTTTTTTATTTACTTATAGTCTTTATTCTTGCTCTAAATTGAAAATCGAACTGACACTCAGAAAACTATTGAAATACAGAAGATAAAGAAACATGTAGCCAACTACATCCCCCACGCCTAAATAAAGACTTTAGATTTGAAAGTCTGGAAATACCTTGACTCTTGAGTGTTATCAGAGCTGATAGAAGCCACTCGACAGTACAGAGACCGGTTCATTCATGACTACACATGGACCTCGGCTTGCCTCCTGTGGCTAATTTTGGCAGGTTTTGCTCAGTTGTGCACGTGACTGCGTGCTGCAAATACAGGAGCTTTAGATAAAACCCTCAGCGTCAGATTCCTGCACTCAATATGTGTGTGTGTAACAGAGAGGGCCACAGGTTATCTGATCTCTCATTGAGATATACACGAGTCTGTCAGTCTGAGATAAAAGATACAGGTGTCACATCAGTCTAGTGAACTGTGTGGGTCAGAGATGGATCACTAGTTGTCTTATGAGTTAACCTGTTGACCATGGAATAGCCATTTATTGTAGGCACACCATGCCATATCTGCTGTTGGTAATCCACATGTCTGTTTAGCTTAGATGTATACTGTACTGTTAAATCTACATTTTACTCAGGTCTAAACTCAGTCTGTGTCTTTATGCATTTAGACTAATACAGTGTAATAAAGAAACTTGGGTTGCTCATGTCTGTGAAGCGTTATAGCACATTCTTTAATCTACATTTCACTTCAGATAAAGTAGATGTTAATTACAGTAAATTAGACTAAATTTAAAACAATTTTAATTCTGGCCATTTTTCATTTCTCTGCTTTTATACCTAACATGCCATACTGTCAAAGAATGCCATCATTTTACATCATCTGTTCAATCTTAATATTTTGGAGGTGTCCCATGTTTGAATGAATCTAGTATTTGGACATTTATTTAGACCCTGTCATGAATGAAGACATGACACTACAACCATCTAAAGGTTTAATATTGTTACGAAAATGTAAAACCGGTGAATCTAAAGCTTACATAAACAGCAACATAATACTCAAGATTTTTGATAGCATAATATTTATTTATTAAACATAATAATATATGAAAAAAAAGAAAAATACCTCAAAATTAAAAAATTGTACTTCAAATTTTAATTTTCATGTGTATACTCAATTTATACTGTGAAAGTTATCAGGTTAAAAAAAATCTTTCATTTATGGAAAAGGCTTTTGGACCCTGTAATTGCAAACCTAACACATTATGTTGTTTTCCATTGTCACTTGTGTACATGGAGGTGTAGATAAACGAATCTGTGTATGTCTTCAACAGGTAGAGCAGCTCACAGACGAGCAGAAGAATGGTATGTTAGACATTTCACAGACAGTACGATCTTTGTGTTACATTGTAAAAAAATCCAGTCCAGTTTTACAAGTCATTTGAACTGTTTTTATATTATTCCAACTTATTTCAAATAAGTTGAAATTGTTTAATTTAATTTGAAGACTGGACTTAAAATTTTAAGGCAGCAAAGAATCTTTTACAGTGTAAACTGGCCAAATAAATGATCTTTTATATCTTTTTGATTAAATATGTGCAGCACACATATAAAGCAGAGATAAAGCAGAATTATTTTCTGAACTGACAAAATATAAAACTTCCACGTGATCATCCAATCAAGATTTATTCATTAATATCTATATCTATATGTAGGATGTATGTCTAGCTGGTTTGCCATGGGATACAACAACACTTTTGAATATGAATTCATAGCTGTGGTGGTGTGTTTATATCATAGAGTTCAGGGCGGCGTTTGACATCTTTGTTCAAGATGCTGAGGACGGCTGTATCAGCACTAAAGAGCTGGGGAAGGTGATGAGGATGCTGGGACAGAATCCCACACCAGAAGAACTCCAGGAGATGATCGACGAGGTGGATGAGGATGGTAAAATCAAAGATTCAATTGAATTGTATTTATACTGTCCAAAAAGCTAAGATAAAATGGAAATATTTTAAGAATGAAGTCCTAATTTTTAAGAAACAAACTTTTCTTTCTTTTGGACTTTATATGGCATGATATTATAGATTTACTATCTATATACAGTACATTTTCATTTCAAAGGTGTGTTGTGGATACCCATCTAGAGACATACTCAAGTTTGAGATTATATTTACAAATGATTAAATCAAATTACACATTCATCTTGTTTTAGCGTTGTGTCTTGGTGTCAGGGTCTTGTGTAACACTGAAGTATTCTCATCGTGTTTAAGCCAAGACACGACATTCAAATTAGACGAACATTTGGTTTGGTTAAATCATTTGTAAATATAATTTCATATCATCAAATATATTTATATTTAATTTCCTTGTAATAATGAACTTGGTCTTTAATAAACCGTAATACACATTCTTTATTCGTGCAGGCAGTGGTACGGTGGACTTTGAGGAGTTCTTGGTCATGATGGTGAGATGCATGAAAGACGACAGCAAAGGAAAATCAGAAGAAGAACTGGCAGAACTCTTCCGCATGTTTGATAAGTATGTCTGTCCTAAAAGAACTGACCTGGGCTCAGTAACACCAAAGGAGTACAGCACACTCAAAACATCTAAGCAGTGTGTTAAATAGTTGAGAACTGAAATTCCCTGTACAGTTTAAAAGAGACAAAAAAAGACTTTACAACTTAAATGTGACATATGCGACCTGATGAATAAGATTATTGGGTTCAGAGATTTTAGATGGTTTGTTTGTGTCTTGATAGGAATGAAGATGGTTACATTGATCTTGAGGAACTGAAGATGATGCTGGAAGCTACAGGTGAAGTCATCACTGAAGATGACATTGACGAACTTATGAGAGACGGAGATAAAAACAACGACGGGAAAATCGATTACGATGGTAAGAAAGTTTACTCGAAGCAAATTAAACACGTCTCCTTCAACATGTTGTTTTCCTGACAGATTACTAGATGTTTTTTAATGTGTGACAATCTACACAGATTTGATTTACCTTCTGTTTCAGAGTTCCTGGAGTTCATGAAAGGGGTGGAATAAAGACTAAAAGAAGAAACTTTCTGATGTCTCGCTTCTGATTTTCTGCATAAGAAGATAGTAAATATTACCATGCTGTCATATCAGAGAATGGTATATCAAGTATCGCATAAATGTGCGATATATAAATGAGATATAATTGTTATAAATAGGGTTTCTTAAGATTGTGAAGACTGATACGTTTTATAAAACATTAGGTTTAGCTTGAGGTCATTTTTTAATCTCTTTATCTCTTAATCATTTACCAAAGAAATCACCCCAAGTACACTTAAATAAATTGGATGTGGTGCCATAATCTTACATGATCACATCACACACATCACAGCTCTAGGCCCGAATGTTTGTGTGACCTGATATTTATAAGATAACATGATTGTCCTTAAGGCTAAATTTAGAAAGAGGACTTTCAAGTTTCTTCTCAAATGTAGTTTCATGTATTGTGAGAAAGAAATAAGTACAGTTTCTGTTTGAGTTTAGATAGTCTGTGTTTATTGTTTTTAAGTCTGCATTCAAATTAAATGAACAAAATGCCAAATTAAAGGTTTTTTTTCTTACACAGCGATGCCCCTAATAATCTTCATCTAATTATCTCTTTTATGTGCAGCAATTAATGGCCATTTTAAGACATATGAACATTTAAACCTACTGGTTTGGTGGTAAATATGAGTTAAATTTAGTGTAAGCAAACTCATTTTTTCAGTCTCAAGAAGGTGGATGTTTATTTTTAGCTGTGTTTATCACAATGGTAAGAAATGTTATGTGATTAACCCGCTCCAGTGCAGGTTTCATTAGTGGTAAGAGATGACAAACCAAACTGATCCATTCAGATTAAAGTGAAGTGACATGTCACAATCCATTCTCACTGTAAACGGAAACACCAGATAACTATTTAAAAAAAGAAAGAAAAAGAAAAAATAAAGAAAAAGAAAAAAGAAAGAAAAAGAGGGTTTTAACTGACAAATCAAGAAATAAAAGATCTAGATTCTTGCCTAGTAACAGAAGAGGAGGAGGAGTTTCCTCTATGATTTGTTAGAGATACTGCCGGCTGTAAATAAAAGCATATGCAAAGGCATAAATGAGAGTCTGATGTGGTTATTGCTGTGCAGTAGATCAGTTAATATCCTTTTTTCTTAGTAGTATATACAGGAAATATAGTATAATCAACATTTATTATAGTCCCACATTTCCACATCATTCCCACTATAATATTTCCCATAGTAAACTGTAGAAACATTTTTAGATACTATAGCATTTTTGAACATTATTATAGTAAATATTAAAGTATACAGCTGATCAATTTGCTGTAATTACAGTAATTATACTATAATGTACAGTACTTATACTGTAGTAAATACTATACAGTATTATTACATCTAGACTACCACAAGCATTGCTTATATTTCGATGATATAAATATTTGTAAATCATAAAACATACATAGGCAGTTCACAAACCAGAAATTCAGAAAAAAAAATCACATTCACTATTTTTTAAATATGAATATTTCAAATGTTGATTTCACCTAATAAGCCAGAGCTCTTCAGCTCACAGTTTGGAAGCACTGAACTACACCGTAAGGATTCTTACTATATAGATAACATCTATTCTGTCATATTGGTCTAAACCATTAATGGTGAACTCCTTCAAGAATGAAAGTCAATTGTTTCCTTATTTTGTTTATGGCCACACAGATTGGGTTTGGAAATGTCTTTAATCTGAAAGCATTAATCTGATGTTAACCAACTGTGCTGCAAAAAATAAAATGTAAAGTTACCTGACTGCAAAGTCAGCAGTTGGAGTTAAATGTGGCAAATCATATAAAAAAGCTCAATTGGTTTAAGTTTTAGTTTACTTCCTCAGTAAATCTGTTGATTAAGGAATAAAGGGTTGATTGAGTTGAGTGAGTTTACACACTAATACATTGACAGTTCTGAATTCATTAAGTAATGGGTCAGCCATTTCACTTAACTTGATGCCCATGTAGACTGAAGTTAAACATGATGTTACAGTTGGCATTCGGGCAGGTAACGTTCCACAGAGAAGCGTTGTTATTACAAAATGTTATTACAAATTGTGTTATTACAGTAAGTCACTGAGCTCTTCAGAACAATCCATCCATTTTGTTTCACATATGTTTGTAAGTGAAGTAAACTGTAAATAAATTATATACACCTGTGGCGATTAAAGGGTGTGTCCCATTTCATAGGCTGGATCCTTCGAAGGAGCTGTACTTTGTGCAATGAATCTCAGGATAGCCACGGCTGTGAAGGATTTATTCATAATATCCTTTGCTGCCAATGAAAAGAAGGACACATTTTGAGGCTGCATTTGAAGCTATCTATCCACCTTCAGTTGTGCTGCTGTGACGCAATCTTTCTTGAAATGCAGCCTTCAAATTAGGACACAGCTGTAGTGAGAGAGAGAGAGAGAGAGAGAGAGAGAGAGAGACAGAGAGACAGAGAGAGAGAGAGAGAGAGAGAGAGAGAGAGAGAGAGAGACAGAGAGAGAGAGAGAGAGAGAGAGAGAGAGAGAGAGAGAGAGAGAGAGAGAGAGAGAGAGAGAGAGAGAGACAGAGAGAGAGAGAGAGAGAGAGAGAGAGAGAGAGAGAGAGAGAGAGACAGGAGACAGAGGACAGAGAGAGAGAGACAGAGAGAGAGACAGAGAGGAGACAGAGAGAGAGAGAGAGAGAGAGAGAGAGAGAGAGAGAGAGAGAGGAGAGAGAGAGAGAGACAGAGAGAGAGAGAGAGAGAGAGAGAGACAGAGAGACAGACAGAGAGAGAGAGAGAGAGAGAGAGAGAGAGAGAGAGAGAGAGAGAGAGAGAGACAGAGAGAGAGAGAGAGAGAGAGAGAGACAGAGAGACAGAGAGACAGAGAGAGAGAGAGAGAGAGAGAGAGAGAGAGAGAGAGAGAGAGAGAGACAGAGAGAGAGAGAGAGAGAGAGAGAGAGAGAGAGAGAGAGAGAGAGAGAGAGAGACGCACTGTGATTGGTTGAGAAGCACTTCAGTATCTTCAGTGACATCTTGTGTCAGTAAGAACACAACACATGTTCACGCTGGTTTTATTATAGTAAAATGTAGTATATTCAGTATGTAGTATGTTTTTGCACATTGTGTATTTGTATAACCACGATTACTTCAGTGCCATAGTTAAAGAAATAGTTCACTAAAAAAATGACAATAATCCCATAATTTTAGAGAAAGCATGAGACATTCAGTTTTGAAATCACTGTCATTGTCAATCAACAACTTGCTATTCATGTTTTAAATTGAGCTTGTTAAAATATTGTATGCACCCATGGAAAGCAATAAACTGTCATAAGAGTTTAATTCTCGACCAGTAAAGTCATCTGACCTCCTCATATACATCACACACTGAAACAACAGAACACAATGGTGAAAGAATGTGAACATGCAGAACTGCCTCTGTTATATTCACACCACAGACAAGAAGTGTCATTAGGCCCTTTTATCTTCTAAATATCTACTCCATAATCTCTATACAAATAATGAAGTCAGATGAAACTGGCAGCAGACTTCAGGCCTTTCTTTTAGTGTGTGTGTGTCAAGTTTTAAGTTTCAGGTTTCATTTATTTCTAGAGCACATTTAAAAACAACTGAAGTTGACCAAAGCTCTGTACATATAGAGTCAGAAAGCAAACAACAGCAGAGACAAAACACAGCTCTCAAAGTCTAAAAATATTCTTTAAGACTAGCTTTTAAAAGACACTATTCAAGAGTTTAGGGTCAGTAACCGTCAGTGCTGTAACCATCTGGTCAGCAGACCTCAGAGACCTTGTAAGTGTGGGATAGACCACTTAAGGATTTATAAGCAAACACTAAAACCTGAAAGCCAATCCAGAGAAGTCAGTATGTGTTTGTAAAAGTCTGTAAACATGAGATCTATCTGACAGCAGTATAAAGGGTTTACAGTAGTCTAAACGAGATTAAATAAAGACACGTGTAACCCTTTACAAGTCATTAAATGAGAAATTCATTCGATTGACTATAGAAGAAAGCCTTCACTGATCAAAACTACAGTACAACTACAACACACCCAGACATTTACCAGTGCATTTAGTAAAGGGCTCAAATCAATGATGGAGGCCTTATGAGTGCTGTGTGGGCCAAATGATTTGACTTTTTCTTTCATTAAACTAATAATTAGCTTTAATCCAAGCTTTAATTGTAGAGATCATCTGCTGGATTGTTAAATGATTCTCCATAACACCAGCTGAATATTTGACTTTTAGCTCCATCTGGTGTGATGTCAATAGAGAGGCATATAGATCTTCTCTATAGTTGTTCTTAAACATAATTACTTACTTACTTTTCATTCAGTTACCATATATTAACATGCAGTATTACATTCATATTATTATAATCTCAAAGACGACTTTTGGCCAAGTTGAAGATATTTTAGGTTTAAAGTTTCTTCATTGTGATTAAAGTCAAACATGAACACTGTTTCAGAAGAAGAACGTCGAAAGCATTTTGTTACCCATTATTTCATAAAAATATATAATAATCATTCTGATAAAGCCGACAAATAATGTTTTTGTCAGTAAAAAGTAACAGAAGACTTTAAATTGGGTAAGAGTTGATATTTCGAGCTGTTTCACCTGCAGTTATGTGCTCATGATGTCATGACTGCCTCCTCTTTATGACAACAGGATGGTGTGCAGAGATGTTTGCTATTACTCCCGAGTGACAAAAACTCCTTTCTGTCAACTTATATATTGTACTTATCCTGTATATAATTTGCTAATGAATCTTAAATCATCTTTTATTTTTTAAAGAACTTTAGTATTGGTATTTATTCTATAATTGTAATATAATTTATGACTGTGTATACTACTGTGTATAAATGGGTATTTATGAGTGAATATCACATATATCTATATAGATCTTTTTCTTACTTTCTACATTTATACTGTATTTATTTTTATTTAACATGTATTCTCTACAGGTGCTTTGAAACAAGGTAAACTGCAAAAAGCATTATAGAAATAAACTCCTCTTTATGGGAACTATGAAATGATAACTTTTTAATTAGAACTGAATTGTTTTCACAAACTTTGTTTTTAATATTGATAGTTATAGTTATATCTCCTTCTCAGTGCGTATTCTTTATAATGTCCTTTTGCAATGTAAAATATTTTGAAAAATAAAATACATTTCTCTTAATTTTCGAGATCTTATAC
The DNA here is from genome assembly GCA_019155185.1 of Beaufortia kweichowensis. Classification (NCBI taxonomy): domain Eukaryota; kingdom Metazoa; phylum Chordata; class Actinopteri; order Cypriniformes; family Gastromyzontidae; genus Beaufortia; species Beaufortia kweichowensis. The sequence goes on from CM032810.1 coordinate 14,852,050, forward strand.
AGCCACCTGTGCTCTCACCTAAACCTGTGACAGTAATCTCTTCACCATCATTTTATTAAAGTGTACTAACCATGTTTTTGGCATATTGATCAAAGGCATTATCTAAATGCTTCAATATAAAACACATTCAGATTTTTATAAAGTCTTTATTAGCAGTTGTGCATTGAATTGAATGGGGAACATGTACCTGCAGCTACTGTACGCATGTAAAACCGTTTGTTCACATTTTTAATCTGCATTTCCTCTCAAAATGAAAACACTTTTGGTGTCAAGTGTTCAGGGAAATGTCTACAAAACACTAAAACTGTTGTAAACGAGCTTAAAAACATTTCACTTTACAGAACTTTTTATAGCAAATAGACTTTTAGCTACATGGATTTTGATGTTTGCACTGATATGAGCAATACAAAGAGATGTCACAACTATTCTTACAACTACTTAAATCATCTGTTGCCAGTCTCTGTCCATTTCAGTATGAAAATACAGTCAAGCAAACACTGATAATATGCTTCTATACGATGGTAAAAACCACTTTAATGCGAAGAACAAAACTACAAGGAATAAAAGCTCCTTATGTAAGCTTAAACTTGCACTTTACATTTATAAGAAAGATTACATAAGAAATTGTAAAATGATGGTAACTGAACCAGACAACGCATTAAGTGAACAAACACAAGATCTGTACTCAATTCGGGATATTAACTCGTCAATTTAAGGTCTGAAGACATTCAAACGATATTTGGTCCCAATGTATTTGGTTATTAAACTATACAAATGAATATATTCCATAGAAACGCTATTGTCTCTTTATTTTATAGAAGCAAAATAACTCTATTCACATGACAAAATCAGTCGCTTATGGACAGAGGAAAACATGTGGATGGGCTTGTGTTCTATCAGACACATTTATAATGAATCTGCTCAGCAAAATGACACTTCACATACAAAGTCTTACTTCCACCCTTTACAAATACAAATAAAAAACACTTTTGAAAGCAATATCCAATTAAATTACTAAATAAGAATGCAGAAGGCCATGACAATAACAAAGAAACAAGGAAGAGATACAGGCACTGAGAAAGCAGTCGTATACAAAACAGTTCATCATGAGCAAACGCTGAACGCGTCAGGTTTCTGTGTGAACTCGAGACGAATGAGAACATGAACGAGGGCTTCGTTTGCACTTATTTGTCTTTATCAGATTCTGTGGTTTCCTCTTTTAATGATTCCTCCTCCGGCGAAGACTCCTCGTACCTGCAAAACATACACACAAGATGTGAGTCAAACAGTCGACTGATGGCCATCAAAGCTACAGGAGATGCCATGACATGTTATTACTGACAGAGAGACTCTTTACAGCGAGCATCCTGCTGCATTATACAGTCAAGAGATACTGAACTCTCAGCAGGTGAACATTTTTCACTTCCACATGCCCATTAAAAACTGCACCACTTTCTTGAAAAACAGTGAATGTCTTCTTATTCTGAGAAATCAAATGCAATCAGTAACTTTAATCAATAACTGTAATAAAGGTCGTACATATTGTACAAACTATAAAAAATATCACAACTGTACTGAGTGGTTATCAGAGATAAGTGGTAGATGACAAACATCAAAAGATTACTTTCGTGTTTGATTCTTAAATTCTGAGACTGTACGTGGATATCCCGACAGATCCAGTTACATAAACACGAAGAGCCGCACCAAAATCTACACAAACAATCATGTGAGTAGATGTTACAGAGATGACATTTTCACCCGTGCTGATGGATGATGTAAAGTTCTTCATCTCTTATTGCCACTTGCTCTCTCACATCTTATTCACATACAAAAACATTAAATATGCAAATACACTGCAAAATAGTATGTGTGTGACAAAAAATAGATGTGTAAAACAATAAATATTTACAAAACTGTTATTGGGCATTATAAAATAACCAATGAGCTTGTGGTAAAATTGAGAGATTAAATGCATTCCTTGGGTTTTGATTTTGCAGAATATGTTAAAAATATACACACCTATTGTTTCACTTCACAAGATCTTTGTGTTCAGCTAAAGAAACAAAGTAACACAACTGGGATGGATGTAAATGGGCAAGTAAAAAATGAGAAAATGAGATCCATATCCTGTAACAATGACATTAAACCTAGCGTAATGTTCAAATGTATGCAGATGCGAATAAGATCTCGGTGCAAAAGCAAATAATGTCTCGAGAGAGAGACACAAAATAAAGTATCTGAAATGACGGTTGAAATAGTGACAGGCGATACCTGCACAGGTGGACAGAATGGAAAGGAGAAGCGGTGTCGTTACATGTCAGAGGATGTGTGTCGACGGCAGCGGGGAGAAGATTGAGCCAAACTCTGCATGGAGTTAGCCAGACTAGCCGGAGAACCCGACACGGTGGGGAAATGTGTGAGCCGAGGGCTGTGCGGTAAAACCTCGTCTGACGACTCGTAGCTGCGTGCCAGAGAATAACACGCCAAGAGAGACAGAACAGAAACAACAGAAGAAAACAAAATAATAAAACCAAAGAAGAAGATAGCAGTCAGGTAAAGTGAAAAGGAAAACGTTTTCAACTATGAAGTAAGAAAGAAATGTGACAAAAGATGTTCGGAAGTCTAATGAGATGCATTCATAGAACAGGTTCTTAAATGACGGATCTAAAGCAGAAAAAAGAAAGCAGAGCAGAAATATGTCTAGTAATGTGACCTAAACACATTATTTTAGCACGTTAAACATTCTGTCAATGTCATATAGGGTGGAGCGCAATGATATAGCAATGGTACATCATGATCATATTGTTTTTATCCAATGAGAAGACTTCTTTCACTTAATACCAGCTAAGACAACAGCCAGATCATACATTCATGAGGGGTTTCAGTGGTGTAGAAGTAGTTTTCCCTGTCAGGACCCTCCATCTGAGATGACCTGAACTACAGTCAAATAAAACTACTTTTAATCGATGGACTTTCTTTATAAGGCTGATACTTTATAAGACAGACTGATGCTGTACATGTCTAGCTATGAAATGACATTGTAGTGTTCCACATTTCAATGAATGTTATTTTTATTTCATTTAATCTTTAGGTCTTTGTAATGGAATTAGATTGTTATTTTCACTCGATTAGAATAGGTCTGTGCTGTTTAAATGAGTTTGCATGATGGAACCTGGGCCAAACTGAGTTCACAGCGCCATCACGAACAGTTTATAAAACATTTTAAAGCATGTTAACATCACTGCAGAAAGACATGTAAATAAATGTGTTTTTATATTACATAGTATGATAATTGTACGTTCTGGTCTCTAATCTTAATGCAGTACTGCAGGTCATATTCAGATGTGTTACTTGATGATTTTATCACAGAAATATTCACAGCGATAACACCTCATGCAAAACACAGTGCAGTTATTGGGTTTAACCAGATCTTTATAATGAATATGAGGAGAAACGCTGTGTAGATGCGTATGTGGGACCAATGACCACTTACAATTTACACATATGTGTCAGTCTCCGTGGCGTTGCTTCAACTTTCCTTTTCAAACCGGAAGAAAGAAATTGCCCCAAAACATTTTACGATATTACTATTTGATGTGCAAAGTACATTTATCTGTCTAAAACCATCTAAAAAACTGTGTTTTGGGGTTTCATGACACTGTCAAACTGCAATCACAACACACATCATGTAATAAAATGACAGCACAAGGATGAATAAGCCACAGCCGATGACCGTGACCGAGTTTTGAATTCTTTGTCTGGTTGCCGAGTCTCTGGCCTGTCCAGTACTGTCAGAAAAGATCTATGGTATGGTACCTATGGTTTGTTTTGAAATGTATTTGTTGATAATTCTTCTTTTGTTTTTTTGTGGCTTATGCTTTGCCTTAAATACCATCCATTCATTTATGTCATTCTTTTTTTACTAAAACTAGCCAGTTGAATTATTTAGACAATTGTTTTTAATGGTACAGTGCAAAATAATCCTTAGTATTTGTGTCTTGTTTTCCAAGTAAAATATCTCAACATTCATCTCATCTTAAGTCTTGTTTTCTGGAAAGGAAATGATCAAATTTAAGCTTTTACCCTTTACCCATGATGAACTTTTACCCTTAAAAAGTTCATCAAGATGAACAAGTTTTTCTTCCTACACTACCAGATATTTTTCCTTGTTTTGGTGTAATAATATAAATCCACTCTTACTAGATTTGTAAGTGTAAGAGATTTTTCTCTGGGGGGACGAGACGAGAGGAATTTGAAAATGAAAGTGAATGATGTGCTAAACATATGTCGTGTGTAGCATGAAAAGAAATCATGAATTTTTGGGTGAATCGTTACTTAAGAAGTGTTGTTGAGTACAAGAGCAGGAGTTACCTGAACATCTCAGTGAGTTCTCCTTTAATCAGGGCCACCAGCACTGGAAATCCAACACAAGCAGGGACCAGGTAGAGCAAAGCAGGCTGTAAAACAAAACAACATCTCTTAGTTTTTTCACTAAAATGTGGTTTTCAAAGTGCAGTATTTGGAAAACAACATTTAGCCTATGTATTTAGTATTTTATACAGTATTTTTGTGTTATCATCATTTTTGGGCACAAGTTATGCATGTAGTCTACTGATACTTAGCACAATATATGCTACCAATTCTTTACAATTATCTTTTAGGATTGTAGATCTGCATGACTGGATCAGCGTGCTGTTTTGTAACTAAACTACAAATAAAACATTTAATCTTCAAATCCCCCTCACATTATTTCACACTGATAGGCCTGTTAGGGTTTGGGTCTTCGTTAGTTTGTGCTGAACACAGTGATGTGTGACTTCAACCATTAATGTTTTTTTAAGATATTGAAAAAAGCCCAAATGTCAGGGCATGTCAAAACTTAGACCCCATGTTTCATTTATTCTTAACATTTACTTTTTAAATTCCATATTCGAAACAATTTTCACATTTCCAATGTCTACATATTCATTAGAGTTGCATTATTACGCCATTTTATTATTATCTTTATATAGTCAGCAATCACAATTATATCTACAGCAATATATTGCCAAACAAAAAGTACTTATTGTGACGGCCTAAATGCAATTAATGCCTTAATGTTATCTTGTTTTACATATAAGAAAGAATTTTTTTCTTTCATCCATTTTAATGTTTTCATTGTAGTCAGAATTATGCGTTCCACTTTCCATGTTATTTTATTATAGAATTATATATTATAATCGTTTCTGCATCAGTTCAATCTAAAGACCTACTTTGATAAGTGCTTCTGGTTTTGGTTTATATTTTATTGTTTTTCTGGTTTGTAAATTTTACTTGCACTTCAGGATCAATGAAACTTCTCTTACCTGAGCGTGTTTAAAGGTGTGCATGACAAATATAGTAAGACCCAGACCAAAAATGTATGCCAGGAAACTGGTGTAGAAGTAAGTTCTTGTATTCTTCTTCAAACTAAAAAAAAAAAAAAAACAATAATTAATCACCAACATAAACCTAAACCATCCCCAGCTAAAACTGAACAACACAAAGTGAAAGAGTTTACCTGACATCAAAGCGCAGGAGCAAAGCAATAAAGATTCCTGACAGAACAGAGAAAACTGGATGAATAAACTCAATTCATTTCAACAGTCCCTTCAAAATCAACCCTTAACATCAATATTACCTGGAATGACAATGTCCCCCAGACCAAGCATAGCAAAATTGTTGGCATCTAAACCTTTTTCCAGCAAATCTTGAGGAAAAACCACTAGAATGAAAATAGATAAACAGCAAAAATGAAGAGGGAGTGAACAGAAGAGTATTAATCTAACATGAGGAGGAGAAACAGCTCCACCACTATTTGATCAATTATTCATTTTTAACGACTCATTCTTTACTTTCTTCAGCTTTATGTTACAAGTCTCCAAAGGTCACACATTCCTGTTTTAACTCTTGTTTTGTAATGACTGATGCTCATAACTCTACGTAAAGTCTTGATTTTGGGTCTATTGTTTTTATGCCCGATTGTTAAAAACACATCATTTCGCATATATTTTACATGTTGTAGCAGCTCTTTTTCAGGTTGGCACACTGGTATTGACATCAGGAAGTATGTTATTCCTACTGAAAACATTTATACTCTACAAGTGGTTTACAGTTTCAAATCAAAAGCACTATCCAATTTCACTGTAAAAATATTACAATATATATCTACTCAATTAATTTTAAACAACACATTACAAGCAATATTTTTCATTCAATTCAACTACACTTAAAATAAAGGAAATGAAAATCAATTTAATTACTTCAAAGAAAATCATGGACTATCAGAGTTTTGTATTGTTATAGAAATTATTAAAATGTTGGATTTTATTTTACATTACATTATTTTAACTTTACATTAATTTTGGTTAAGAAAACAATATTATTAGGTATTTTTGCTCAATTCTTTTCATTAAATCTAATAATGCACAGAATATTATTTTTTTCACACATCAGGACATTTTCTCTGTGACTCAACTTGTCTGGGCTCTGAAAACTTGTGTCTTATGAGGGTCAAATGTTCTTTATTATATATCATCTCGATTTCTACTTTATCAATCTTTTTAAAAATTATCGTTTTATATTTATTTGTTTTTGTGTGAATGCATACTGTGCACAGACACCGTTTTGAAAGTGCTCTGTAAATAAAGCTGAAAAACAAGTTCCAACAAAGCAAATATTATAGTCAGCCAAAGCATAGAAAAAAGTCCCTTGCTGCTTTTACAATATCCCATGATTTATCTAGCAAAAGTCCTCTTTCTACCGGTCCAGATTTAAAGAGAAAAACACAACTGAAATACCTACACTTAATGGGAGCTTCAAAAGACTTCGCAACAGTCACCATAACATTTGTGCCAAAAACCTACGAGAGAAGAAGACGTTTGATGAATTCTTTTACTCCATTGATAAAAGAAGAGAATACATTAAGAACACATGATACTTTGCTGAATGTTACAGCAGGTTTATATTGAAGGGTGTAATGAAACTCACCCAGAAGACATCATAAACAAAGAGTCCTCCCAGCAAAATACAGCCAGTGCTGACGTTATTCAGATGAAGCAGCTCAACTCCATTCACAGCAAACGCCAGACCAAACAGATTATTAGCCACCCAGTGCTGCCAGACAAATACAAAAAACACTTGTTACACATGTTTACATTCGGCTAGTAATGCTAACATACATCTTATGGGAGTAGTAACATGTAACATCATTTCCTGTTTTGTTTTGTTTTGTCTTTACTGTCGCCAAATGACATTCCCTGTAAAATTGTAAAGATTGCTACAGGAATAAATTTAAATTGAACTGACACATACATTTGGAATATACACATTTTTATGTTATCATGTTTGATATGCTGTCAGCTTTTCATGGTGAATAAATAAATACAACAAAAGAGAAAACAGCTACAACTGTTCATAAGACAACAACAAATCAAGCCCGAGAAAATCAGCTACAACTGTAATTATGAGCCCGAGCCCGATTTAAACCCGACCATTTTTAATATGTGGGCCGTTATAACCACATACAACCAGCCAGATTTTTATTTTTTTTAACGCAGGTGCTGCTGTGCTAGATCATTTAGGCTACAGGGTGAAACAGTGAGTTATATATATAGGCTATTATATAAATACTATTAATAAATGATCAAAAATTGGCCACTCAATATTAAATATTCAATTATTTTTAATTATCATAGCCTAATTAAAGTTTTAATTTTATTAAATTGAACAAGCACAACATTCAGCTTTCAATCAAATATTCTTATATATGTATAATTAATAATGTTACTTCAACATATTGTTATTTCAACATAATAAATGTGTGTGAGCAACAAGCAAGATGTGCATTTGTAAATTCGGTGACAGCGTATCATTTATATACCCATGTCATTATTATATTGTCAGCCTTAAATCCAGGTAATTGGTTGATGAAAATGTATTAAAATTAAGATTCGAAATTCACTTTAAAGAAAATCTTTCTTCAAAACAATACTTAAATAAAACTAAATGTGCTTATTTAATGGCTAAAAACCGTAGGCTACTACAGACTCTCTTTTTGTACAAATTTGAAATTTGAAATTGCTCTTCCAGCTCCATGTTGCACTTAACTCACAGCAGGATCGTCAGCGTCGCGAGACTAGTGCAAGTGGGCGATAGACGCTGCGCGCATGTGATATCGGCCCGAAAAGGACTATTCTAAGCTCTAGATCATATTCCAACTGAAACTGAAAAATGGAGTGCGAGTTAAGTCTTTTATCATTTATATACCCATTGTACAGCCTAAAAAACAAGCCTAAGATCCTTTAAATCCAACAGCCCTATATACAATAACACTATCCAGGATAAATGTGATATTAAAAAAGACTATTACTATGAATAAGTAAAAAAAAAAGTCCGATCTCATAGTACCTTCTTAAGGATGTACCAGACCCCCACCACACTGCTGATCACCAAACATATCAAATCCTTCGTGTCAAACTCATAGTTGACGATCTCTGTGGGAATGAACAGGTCACGTTCAGAACATTCATACAGCACATGCACATCATTATACATATATCATCATATAAAGTTGCTCACCCTCTTTGGCTTCCCCGGAGCCCTGTGTGAACAGCAGCTGGTACTGCTTATTGGGCAGGTTGGCAGGAAAAATCCTACACATAAAAGGACTGGGACACCAATTCCCAAAACATTTCATTTTCAAGTATTACACACATTCATTTCATCATAAAAAGCAGCATGCAAAGGTATATTTCCTACCTCATGGTGTGTGAGAGCGCTAATATTCCCAGCACAAAGAAATACATAGATAACAGTAAGTTTATGTATTCTTGAGAGAAAACCTACAAAAGCCAAACACAAATCATTTTGTTACAAGCATGTGATTTTACATTGTCCTACATATTATGGCTCTACTGATAATACTTGATGAGCTCCTTTTAATCACAATACTTGCACTGTAAACAATGACACTAATCAACTGGTTATCAAATCAACAAAAAGGTTTACCTTAAAAAAGAGATACAGGCCGAAGAGAGTGCAGCTGGCAATAATGGGGAAGCGTGCAGCATCTCTGCTCGTGATGGTCTCCGGCATATCTGAAGCATTCTGACACAAACACACAGACCCATTCAAAAACAAATGCAAAGAACCAATGCTTTTCTGCTACTTTGTATACCATTTCATACAAAAATATAAACAATTATATGTTGATAATTAGCAATACTGTAACTCTAAACCTAATGCTTACATACAGTAGCACATGAACGTTTTCAGGCACTTATCTGAAATGTTTCTCATAAACTTAAAACCTCTCAATCTAAAGATATACTCGAGTGTGAATGTTTACATTTCTTTTGCAGACAAAAATAATATTCCCAGCACAAAGATAGCAGTTTTACTGTTTTAAACTCATGTTCACGTTTTACATGCAATTCTAAAACAAATTATTCACTCATAATAATTATATCTGTTTTTACCATCAATATTTGTTTGTACAAACACACACAGAATGCTTAAAAAAAGCAATAGGATTGTTTGTTGCATTATTTTTTTTTTGCTGTTGTAAAGAAAAACAGTGAAATGGGTTTCACCTACAGTACACACGTCATTGACCACGGCTTCTCTGATGAGTAACACAGACTGACTGACAGCAAAGAGATGTTTTATTACAAATCTGCAATAACCATCATGTTTTTAGGTTTCTGCTTTGAAATGCATGAGCAGAAAGTCTGAGCAGAAGAAGCACAATTAAAGCAGATTCATGACTTTATTAGTCATTAAAGGGACAGTACCCCAAATATCTTACTGCGACTCTTCATTTATTTTCCTACTGCCACCTGCAGGTACATCATCATCATCATCATCATCATCATCATCACTCCATAACTCCCATGAGCACTGTCACTGTTTGCTGACTGGTCCATTTGTGAAGCCTTTTGCATTACGTTCATGTGACCCACATACACAAGCTGCTTTTAGTTCCTCTTTCAGCAACTTTCATCCTGGATTTGTATAGTGGTGTCAAACCACCGCAAGGTAATTCATGTCTCACTGATTCGCAAACTAATTTTCCTCTAGAAGCTACTCTTATAGACTGCGTGTTTTTATAAAAAAAATAATATCATATAACCTAATTAGAGCTAAATCTAAAAATAACCTTTAATGTTCAATAAGCAATTTCAGCATCATGGATGTGACATTTTCAGTCAAAACTTGAAATATAAATGCTCACAGAATGCATTCATTACCAATCTGTTTATATTTTACAAAGGCAGACAACAGAATAATATCAGTCTATATACATGAGTTATCTATTTTATGAAATGGAAATGACAAATGGACATGAATGTGACAAAAAAGAACACACATTCCTGAGACGCAAAATACTTTGTAGAATAGAAATTAAAATACACAAACCAGAAGCAATAATACTCAACAAATGAAGAAGAGACTCTTTAAAGAACATCAAAGAGTTATTTTATTTTCATGTGCTCATTTATGAGAAAAATGGATGTGACAATTCTAAAAAAAGGCACTTTATGGTAAGGCTGACCATATTCTGAAAATATTTAACATGCACCTTTTGGACTTTATTTATGAAATGCCATGTTGATGACGTCAGCTCTAGTACCGTTAATGCACATACACATGATAAACCACATGCACTGCAAAGACACGCTGAAGCTTAACAGAAATCATTATGACACACGAGGTGTAAGTGTTAGATCTTGTATGTAACATATGTCATTATAACAGGCCGTTTTAATTTAATGCGCATTAAAACTGTTGGCCTAAAACAGAGAGAAACTGATCCACCAATGTCAAACGATTCTCCTCTTATTATTTCTAAATACAGTATGTCACACTCCACGCAACGGGCTTTAAGCCATATTATTATTATTATTGTTATCATAATAACATATGACGGTTTTAACATCGGTGTGTTAAATGTGGTCTATTTACACATATATATATATATGTTTAAATGATGTGTGTGTACCTTCGACTTGGAACAGCCCACAGATCTCAGCGCTCCGAAGAAGATGGGCAGGAGGGCCATAAACAGCAGGCTGCCGTATGCAAGTGCTGTGCCCTCGGTGCTGGACACGAACCGGCCCGCAGTCCCGTTCACCACATCCGAAGCGTTACTGGACCCGTCCGGCACCGGTGCGCTCTGATCCACCTCGTCCATGTTTCAGCGTGTGTCCGCGATTCAGTACAGCGACTAAAGTTCCGTGTGTGTGTGTGTGTGTCTGCTCGCTGCGCTTCTCATTGACATGTACACGACTCGCTCATAAGGCCACGTTTCCTAACTCACTGCCGTGAACTCACTGGAGATTTCTTCACTGGTCACAGAGAAACACGGTCACAGCACTGACACCTAACGGAACGGAGGAGAATTACAGTCTTCTTCTTCTTCCTTTTATGGCGGGTGTCACCAACGTTAAGGTGCATTATTGCCCCCTACTCTATTGGAGTGTGGACCAGAGTTTACCCATTTCATAATTGAGAAAAAAACCTCTAAATTCTCTTGAAAAAGAGCTCTTGAGGTAAAGAAATAAACTCTCTAATCCATAACTAAATATATTTTTAAGCTTTAGATCATCCACTCCCACCTTTCTAAGTTCATTTTTCATTGCTTCTCTTTCATTGGCATACTTTTGACAGACATAAATAACATGCTCTACTGTTTCTTCTATTCCACAGTGCTCACATACTCCTGTTGGATGTTTATTTATTAATTTTAAGGTTTTATTTAGCATAGTATGTCCCACCCTTAATCTTGTTAGAATATTTTCCTCTCTAGTGCTTCTTTTAATTATCCTCACTACTCGCTACACTGCTCATCCCTTTATTAGCTCATCTGGCTCTTTTCGACTATAGAGTTTTGCGAGTCACGATGAATTCTAACATTTAAGGGCATTTAAGAATCGATCTTACTGACGTTCATTATTGTTTCGTGCGTAAATGCACTTCATACACACGTAATGTTGAGTAATGTTGAGTTTTAAATAAATAGTTCAAATGTCAACATGGCAAGAAAATGTAAATGTGCAGAATAAACAATGAAACCTAACACAAATGTTTTGCTTGAAAATTATACTTGAAATATTTCTCTCATCAACATGCCTGGAATTTCCACCAGGGATGGTTCGGTTTCTGTACCCACGGCCCGGTCATCAGAATCAGCTTTATTCACAAAGTGTACACACACACACACACACACACAGACACACACACACACACACACACACACACACACACACACACACACACACACACACACACACACAGAGACACACACACACACACACACACACACACACACACACACACACACACACACACAGACACACACACACACACACACACACACACACACACAACACACACACACACACACACATTCAGCACACACACACACACACACACACACACAGACACGCACACACACACACACACACACACACACACACACACACACACACACACAGACACACACACACACACACACACACACACACACACACACAAGGAATTTGTTTTGGTTACAGGAGCTCTAAGTAACATCAGTGGCGGTTCTACATTGAATTACTCCCCGGGCGAGACCCCCCTCAGAGCCCCCTCCACCCCACCCGGGGATAAAATAATAGTAATTTTTGCACAGTCATGTTTTACTGTAACAATATAAGTGTAAGACAAGCTTATATTTCTCAATTACACAAATCCTTCAACAAAACATTTGAAAAACACAATTCCGCACAAAACAGTATAAGTTACCAGAACTTAAATAAATATACTCTGTATACATAAAAGTGTCAAAAATATGTACAGTCAGAATATAACAAGAGCAGAGAACAATAATATAAAATATTAACAATAATATACAAATAAAATATAGACTAAATATTATAAATAGCACAAATCCTTCATCACACAAATCACACTAAAGAACATCTAATTATTACACTGCACTAAAAACAGAAAACACAAACTAAAACTAAAATATTTCTGGCCTTCCTTGATGCAAAATCATCCATAATGTCATCATAGGAAATCTGCTCCCCTATTGAGTGATTGATGCTGATGATAGCAAAGCCAGTGAGCCGTTCCTGAGACATGCTTGAGCTCAGGTATGACTTAATAAATTAAACGAATAATATTATGAATGAAATGTGCGTTATTTGGAAGAAAGTCAAGGTGTAACTGACTTAGTTTAGCCTGCTAAGCTAATTAGGGATCCCCCTCCTTGTCCGCTCCATTTGAACTGTCCTCCGCGCGTGCACATGCACACAGCTTCTGTGCACGGCACCTTCTCAGCCAGCAGGGGCGCCACAGTTCTATGAGAGATCAGAGAAACCCGCTGAGCGGCGCAGATGATTGTTTTTAAAGCGCTTCCGCCCCCCACGTGTCCTGAAAAACGGGCCCGTTCGCCCATGCCAAAAACCGCCACTGGGTAGTTATAATGTACAGAAATTGAGCAAATGTAAAACGATACTGCATAATCTTTATCGTTTAAATTACAAAATAAAAAGTATTTGATTTCTTTTTAAGATGACAAAAGTTTCTCTCATTAAACCCATCAGCAGGATTTAATAGGCTGCTGTCACTTTAAGACAGAAAGCGCTTTAGATCTCTATTGTTTACCTTCACCTGTTTATGATCATACGAGTATTTTGACATATATTTGTTTCAATATGTTCGGCGAAAGAAAACATGAAAGAAAACTCACCGCAGAAAGCGCGTTTCATTGGGCTGAACGGTGTTGACGCGACTCGGTCTCTGTGAAGGTTCTTGTCCCGACATGCCCGCGGGAGTCGTTCGTGACGTCATCGCTGCGGCGTCTATAAAAGCGCGCGCGGAGGAAAGAAATTATCATTCGACGACTGACAGTGAAAGTGAAGAGAGAAGCATCACAGTGTGTCTAATACTGCTTTTGTCCAGCACTATGTGTTCCAACGGTACTATGTGTTCCAACGGTACTATGTGTTCCAACGGTACTATGTGTTCCAACGGTACTATGTGTTCAGATGACATCTTAAGCCTTTTACAAACATTTCACCTATTGCCAATACTGTTTCTAGTTATATATCTTCTACATATATCTCTGTTGTGTTTGGTTTTCTATCTGACTACACATTGGTATAGGCGTTTTGGTCGTCCTGACAATGAGATGGACGAGTTCACTAATGAGGAACAGGAAGATCTGAATGAAGATCTTTGTTATGATGCGTCTGACGAGGCTGAGCCGTCTGACGATGCTGAGGAGGCTGAGGAGTCTAAGGACACGGAGGTTAGGAACCATGGAGTTGAAACCTTCAGTCAGGATGAGCTAGAATCTCATCTAAATTCACCAGATGTCTGCAAGTCATTAGATAAAGACTCGGAGTGCATCAGGGAATCAGATGATGTCTCCAGTTTCAACTGGAGCTTTCCCAGTGACTCTCTCGAGTCTTTGCCGGTTGAATTGCTCAGTCAGGAAGTGACCCGCACTGGTGAAGGAGCTTCATCAAAAGACCTCAAGCCATCATCTAGTGGCAAAGACTCACAGTTCATCATCAGGACTGAGTACCAAGTTGTTCCCCCACCTGAAGGTGAAGCATTAAGTGATAGAATGCCGAAGGAACCAAAAGGAGTCAAGGGTTTCTTCAGGAGATTAAGGAAGGCACTGAAACGGGGGTTTACCTGCTGCATTTCTGACTATACAGTGGAGTAAAATGAACAACATTAACTTCCCATTTAAAGTAACTAACTTCCCTGTCAATCAAAAATAAAGAAATCAAAATACAACAATCTAACCTCATTGCCTGGCTACCCAAAACAGGAGAAAAGGTGATGGCCGTATGACCTACAAAAAACACAATAAATAAGGCACTCGCCCTCTGCGGCCTCACAAACATGAACAGTGGAATCACTGAGCTCTCACAACATGTAACTAACAGCACTCTGTTAGAATATAGGCTTAAGGTTTAACAGCATTTCATTATAAATTAACACATGAGCACACATGGTCAATCAAAGAGACAAACAGCAGTAATCACAGCGAGCAAACAAGAGTAAGAGCGCCCTCCAGTGAGATCCGGGGGAATTTATAGCACCGGTCTCGTCTCTGGTCCAACCACCGCCAGTCTCTCATTACGCCTTGGTCCAATCCTGGTAGAGAGGAGACAACAGGAACATATCCACAACATACAATAATACGTCATAGACGTAACATATATTAATGTCCTTTTTACAGAAATGTGCAAATTATCTTTCTGGTATGAAATAAACCTTTTTCAGCAAAGACATGTTTTTTTGTGATCAATTTGTTCAATGCATCACTTATAATATTTATCCATAATACAAAAGCCCTTTTATTGTTGTTAAATGAAATGTTTTCCTCAGCTTTAATAAGACCTCAGTTGTTGCTTTTGGCAACAGCTCTCTATTAATGTGACTTTAATCAGATAAGTACCTTTAAATAAATACACTGTCACAGACTTCACAAATCGCTTTCCTCCAAAAGCAGAAAGAGCTGAATTGTAGTCTGAAGCAGTGAGCCAGTGAAGTTTAGCTGTGGTTAAGAGAACAGATACATGTATGTACATACTTTGCTAAATGATTTCTTTCTTTTCATTGTGCTACAGTCTCCAGTACAAGCATTAAAGGCCAGTGAAAGTAGATTTGTCTGGATGTAGATTTACTGTTTTATCCAAAGGAGCTTAAACTATATTTTGTGGTTCTGCATTGGTGTACAGCATCCTCTAGTGGTGTTAACCTGTCTACTGAATCACATAATTCTTCAACAGGTTTTTATTTCAATTTTGTAGTTTTTGCATAGATTGATGAAAGTTACTGACAAAATTTCAGGATAATGAGCGGATGATATCAAGACTTCAGCAGCAGAAGTTTGTGCAGTGCAGATCTTCATGTTCAGATCAAAAATTGCTGGTATGTTTATTTCTTTATTTAAGATCACATAACATGTATCTTATTTTAGCATGTCTTTCTTACACTCACATAAAATCATTTTTTAATTCTCTCCTTTAGCTTTTGACTCTAAATCCTGAGAAAAAACAGTATTTTCAATGACTCTCTTCTCATTTTATAGTCATAAACACAGATTATGTCACAGACAAAAAAGTTAACAGATAGTCAATAGTCCTATTTATTTCCTGCATTTGGTTGCAATGTTGTAAAATGTCTGTTTTCCTCTTCTTGTTTCTTTACTTGTTGAAAGTAATGTTGAAAGATCATATCAGTCATGTGTTTAAACTACTTTACAGGTAAAAATATTAAAGATGAAATACGAGACAAAACATGATCTTTTCATAAGAAGTCGTGACACAAAGATAGAGCTGAAATATGGGAATGTCCCGGGAAAACAGGACGTCTGGTCATTCTACTGATAACAGATTTATTTTTTACATTAACATAATGTCAAGTTCTATATTATGTAGTTTACACATTTTTGTGATCTGTGTGCTCATCTGATCTGTTTACTTTATGATTCATGTCAGATCACTGTTTGTTTTATATTATGTTATTTATACTTTTCAAGTCTGTTTGCATTTTCCTATATGGACACAGTCTGTTTTTATTATGATCTCTTTCCACAGATTCAGTGATTAGTTTCGGTGTCTTTGAAGGTGATGATAAGGTATGTGGCTATTCTATCACAGTAAAACTAAAGAAAATAAAACTATAAACAATTTGTTTTTCTAAACTGTATCAAAGCACAACTTTTATTCTTGCAACATGTACATGTCATGTCAAATGTCTAACTTTTCTATTTCCTTTAATGGTTTAAATATCTTTAAAGGTTTACAATGGATTTTTTTTCCCATTGTTATCCTACATAAATACAAGTAAACAAGTCAGTCATGAAACTAGAGAAAGTAATCAAATTATAAGCAACAGCACAAATAAATACAGTAAAACTGTTGAGGTTCAGGTTGGTCTAACAGTAGTTATAATGTACAGAAATTGAGCAAATGTAAAACGATACTGCATAATCTTTATCGTTTAAATTATTTGATTTCTTTTTAAGATTACAAAAGTTTATTTCATTAAATACACCCTGTGTATATGAGAGATCAGAGAAAACCGCTTGAGCGGCGCAGATGATTGTTTTTCAAGTGCTTGTTCCGCCCCCCACGTGTCATGAAAAAATGCCCCGTTCGCCCATGCCCAAAACCGCCACTGTAACATATACATAAACACAAAATATAGAAATTTAAATAAGTAGACTAAAGGGGTAAAAACAATAAAAGTTTCAATACTATACAAGGATGCAGTTGTTATGTGCATAGTAAGTATAACTGTGTAAACTGTTCATTTATATAACAATAGAAAATATAAATATGTATGTATGTAGGTTAAAATATATATTGCACTGTAGGATATTGCACTTTAACAGAAAGGATAGGCAATGGTGGGAGGCTAGATATTCAAGAAGGAGATTGCCGGAGGAAAGAAACTGTTCTTGTGGCTGGATGTTTTAGTGCATAGTGATCTATAGTGCAAACAGATTGTGTTCAGGGTGGGAGGGGTCTTTGATGATGTCACCTTCCCGTTTCTTTACCCTGGAGTTGAACAAGTGATGAAGATTTGTCACGGGCATACCAGTAATCCTCTCAGCTGTTTTAACAGTTCGTTGCAGTCTACTTCTGTCTGATTTGGTGGTTAAACTAAAGCAGACTGTAATAGATGTACACAGGACTGACTCAGAAACAGCTCTGTAGAACTGCATCATCAGCTCCTGTGGAAGATCAAACTTCCTCAATTGGCGGATGAAGTACAACCTTTGCTGAGTCATGCGCCTACCAATGTTCCTACCAACGTGCCGTGGCCCAGGATGTCTGGGCATTACTTTGTTTGCTCTGATATCTCCTGATGACCAGACAGACACTTTCTGAGTGGATATCTCGCTTGTTTTAAAGATTTTGTGGTATTTGCTAACACTGAGTGTATGTTTTTTATGACATAAAGTAAAGATGATAAAAGTTCATAAAGCACCACATATTTATGTCCAAGTAAGATGTACAAGCACTCTGATCTCGCTTTTAAAGTTCTTGCTGAATTAGGATTCAAATAACCAATAAGTTAAATAATTAGGGGTTCAAGCACGAATCTTCTTCTTTTCCTTATTAATATTTCTTTTCCTCCCCTAAGTGTTTGGGCGTCAGAAACCATAAGTCACAGAGATATTAAACTTGGTGTGATGGTCAGAAATCTCACCCACTATTTAGGTGCGTCTGCAGACGTCTGTTGGACACGTGGTACCGCTGTAATGAGCTCATTTACGTTTTGGTTAATATCTTCGAAACCCTACAAAACACATATCTCCATTTTGAATTTCAGTTTTGAAAAAGGTTGTCCATATTTCTCCTACAGGCGGTGCTACAACAAAAAATCATGAATAATGACATTACGGCACAGTTGCTAAAGTAGTCTAAAGTCACTATAGTCATTTTTAAAAAGAAAACAAATGGTGAAATAAACAGTAAGTGAACACATGTTTTATTAAGATCACCTAGAACATTTATAAAAAACATTTTATAACTACACATTTCTAGTTGTCTGATAACAGAGAGAGATACAGATGCAGCTTGAAGAGAAAGAGAGGGACATCCCTAATGACAAACAGGAAGTATTGCTCCCCGGGTATCACAGTGAATGCTTGCACTAATTCCAATGGGATTAATGCAGAGGACAAATACCGGTTACCACAGTCACAATCGCCTCTGTAAAAATACTCTGAAGTGTGATCTGTCAACAAGTCATGTTATTAAAAGGTTTTAATAGGTTTGCCATCATCTATACCACTTTCAGATTTCAGACCCCAATTTAAAGAAACTGAATGCCTGATTTACATTTTGTCTGCACTTATAAAAGTGCATAAGCATATACAGGCCTTAACAATAAATAAATCTCATTTTAAATAGCTGTTCTTATATGTCTGAAAACAACTGACATTATATAGCCATCCATTCACTTTTGATTTAATATCTTGATGTTCATTTTCTAAGACCCGCAAAACACATTGCACAATGAGACGAGTCCTAACTACATACAAATGGAAATGATAATTCCCCATTGCACAGGAAAATAATCAAAACATATTAACACATGATTAAACAACATTAAAGAATAACCAATATAGACTATAACCAATAACCAATGATATATAACATTGTATATCAAAACTATCAAAATATGTATTTTCCATTTGTCACATGATCATGTGTGTTTGCACATGTGATTTCAAAAGAAAAACATGAAATTGATGTTTTTTCTGTAAGGAGCTGTGATATAAAATATCTGCCAAACACCAACCAGTCCTGGCATTTTCAAACAGCGTGTAGTTTTTGTGATGTACTCTGAATTTGATTAATCTAACAAAAACCAGTACACTATACTGAACACAAGAGCACATATTATACAACTGCAAATAAACTTGAAATTTTAAGACCTTATCAAGTCAAACTCTTGCATGTATGGCAGTAATAGAAAGATTAATTAAATATATATACACAGGAAATGAGCACACAAAAGTCTGTGATTTTTTTTTTGGCAAAGGTCACTTCACAGGCTCTATACCATCAGGATCTGCTGTTGTATTTTTTTAGTACAAAAATCCAACATAAGCCAAGAAGTGTTTTACATATCAAATGAACAAAACTAGAGTCAAGCAAAAAATAAACAAGCGTACAAAAACACAAAACACAGAGTTACATTAAACCAATAACAGAAAAAACCAACATACAGGGAAGCATGAAAATAGATTAAAGCAAACTGGAAACTAATTTAGGTTTTCATTTTAATATTTAATAATAATAATATTTGAGCAGATTTACTTAACTTTTAGTAAAGTGCTGATTATTTCAAAGTCAATGTAAAAACTATTTTTAAAGTTTCTTTGTATATATTATACGCAAAATGAAAAGTGACCACATGGAAAACATCACAGACGTCCGACACAGAGTGTCCTCTATTAGTAAACAAAAAACAAGATGTGAAATGTTTAGTCATTTTTTACACCGTTAAAAGTCATTTATTTATAGAGTAAACTCATTCCCCATCACCATGACATGTGAGACGAAGGAAAGCGACAGTAATTTTTTTTATCTTTATTATGTCTCGGCACAAACACCACTGAAAACTACTTTACCATTTAAGA
This sequence comes from Beaufortia kweichowensis, assembly GCA_019155185.1. Taxonomy (NCBI): domain Eukaryota; kingdom Metazoa; phylum Chordata; class Actinopteri; order Cypriniformes; family Gastromyzontidae; genus Beaufortia; species Beaufortia kweichowensis. The sequence continues at coordinate 14,872,235 of CM032810.1, forward strand.
TCTCACTAAAATGATAAAAAGCTTTTTATACACAGTATAAAAATAAAATAAAGCAGTCAAATATTTTATGCTCTAAATAATATTAATCTCAACAGTCGTTTCATCGCTATAAAAATAGTTTACAAATCTGACAATTATAACTCTTCAGTAGTGATTTACTCTGTATGATCATCCTAACATTGTTATCTTTAAATGGCAGTAAGATGGTACTAAAAGGTTTTTCTGTAATGTTCTCTGAGCCACATGTGGCTGGAATAATGATTAACTTTTCATTAATCCATTTGATAAAACACTTTCATTTGTTTTAAGGGAAACAGATCAAGCGAACGACCTCAAAGATAAAGTTTTACAGAAAAACAGCACCAACTTGAATCTCGGGAATCAGCTTTGGGATGAAAACAATGCTTGACATTTTGTAAATACAGGAGTAGCACATATCACTGTACAGAGGCATTTTTTAAAGTTGTTTTTAAAGCACAAATTACCAACATAAATTACAGAGAGAAACTGCATTACAAATGTTTCAATGAAAACTTTGCTTTGAGACTGTTGTTGTTAATCTGAGCTATTTCTGTTTCTTTTACTCAATCTGCTGAACAAAAACCAATTGAAGTCATTTTGGATCGACCCAATCTTGATTTAGGTACTGTACAGAGAACAGAGGTAAAGAAACCATACAAAAACAACTGACAGAAAGCAAAACGTTCCATTCATACAATTTGGCAAATGATACACACCGCTACAAAATCACACAAATCTGTGTTTATCACTTTTAAAGTTGTCTCCTGAACATTTGTTAACACGAAAAAGAATTTAAAACCAAAAACGGTTGAATGTTTGCCTGTGGTTTTATTTCAGCATCAAACCCTTCAAAATCAGTCATTCTTCACACAGATGGCAACATGCACTGAGAACACACTTTTATCATTTCATCAACAGGCAAAAGATATCAGATTAACACAGAGAGAACACAACAACGCTTGAACCAAGAAAGGCCGCAGCTTTTTCTGCTGGTAAGGACACTTAAAGAAAAGCTTGTATGGTTTTATGTGAATGGTATACACTACATGTTACATACGTGACTGAGCAGATTACTCAAACAAAAAAAAGGACTTGCACCTATTTTTCACATAAGAACAGGGTTGCAAACTTTATCATATAAGAAACTGGAAAACACTCCACACACATTCATCCGCATTTAACTGACAATCGATATCGTGGGCTCTACGTTTTTTCTGTGCATGAAACATGAAATTCACACAATGTCATAGTGATGTCTGTTTGCAATGGAAAACTAACAGCGATAGCACCGTCGATGCATGTATAACAGTATAAAACAGCACTGAAACACTAAACAAGACCCTAAAATCGCTTGTTCCTGCTCTTCGGTTTAAAACGTAAGATTCAACAACTCAAGTCATTTAAAAGAAAAAAAAGCACAACAAGCTTGTATAGCGATCCTTTGCCACCTCAGCTTCTTTACATTGAAATAGTTTCTCATACAGCTTCATAGCAGCTTAAAGGAGTGAGGAGCGAAAGAAGAAGAATGAATAAAGGCCACTTGTCAAATGCTTCCATCCACAGCAAGTGTTTCATCAGAAGCACAGGAACAATGCTCAACACGGCATCAATGCATTCAAAGCATTAGGGCCACCAAATCTGAACAGGACTGAAAAACCTTTGACTTGCTCATTCTTTAAAAAGAGTCAAACTAAAGCATGTAACAGAGATGATGAGGAAGTGCATCAGCTGCTGTAAGGCACAGCAACTCTCTCTTTCAGCCGGATAGAACGGTTATAAATAAGTGCTGTTTAGAAGTGCATTTAAGATGCAGATGGGATGAACAGGAGAAATGAAAACCTGCCGTAAATGCAAGCGTGTTTCTGTGGTGCTTCTCACAGTCGTCGTCCCTCGTTTCATTGTCGAGTTCAGAGTGAAAACAGAGCGTCATATTTCAGCCATTTGCTGTCTCTCGTCTTACAAGGCTTTAGATTTTCTTGCTCTTGGTGATGTCTTGTCATCTGGTTTCATGACTCCATTAATTAATGTCCCTGTCAGAAAGAAATAAAAGGCCAATTCCAGTGTTATGGACGTGACATTTTTGGTCAAAACTTAAAATATAAAGATAAACAGAAGAAATATAAAGAAATACAGAATGCATTTATTATCAATATATTGAATCATCAGTCCAGACATCAGAAAAATATCAGGTCTATACACAAGTCTATTTTAAAAATGGAAATATAAATGCGTTATGAATGTGACAAAGAAAACATGCTGGATTGCAGGATTTCTATGAATTAAAATATACAAAATCAGTATAAATTTCAGTACAAAAATCAATAATACCCGACTCTTCAAAGAATATTTATCTTATTTTATTTTCGTGTTCTAATTTATGAAGAATATAGACTGTTATAAATGTGATCATTCTGAAAACAGCACATTACCTGACAATGAAAAATAATGATTTAAACATGAAACAAGAAAGACCTCACATGAGTATTTAAATGACCAAATATTTCAATCTGAGCTATCAGTATGATGAAAACCTTTGAATATTGTTTTATTTCGTCATGGGTATGGTTGACATGTGCCTGGAATTGGCCAAACGTCCATCACAACTTTGATGTGAATAATATTGTTTACCATTGCAAAAAAGAGACATATAGGTTTCCCCTAAATTAACTGTACATGCAAAATGTAAGATGTTCAGATAAACTCACCCCGAGAATCTTTTTTGCCGGGTCTGTTTTTCGGACTGACTGCTTTCTTCTTGCTGGCCTGGATTTGAGTTAGTTCTCTCCACTTCTTTAGCTGGAAATTGATGAACTTCCACATCATCCAGGCCTGAGTCAGGCAGATGGCTGAAAGGCAAGTCATTCTGAGAGAGAAGAGTCCAGTCATCACAAATATGAACAGTATCAGATAAATAAGCATTGTGAATGCTGCTGCTGCAGTGCATCATGGGAACTCCACTTCACAATGATACTCTCTACTGTGTTTACTGCTGATGTCATGCATCTTTGTACAATCTAATATCATTCTTGACAACTTTGGATACAACCTTGTTTTGCATGACTTTCCTTCTTAATGACTTCAGAAAAGTTCACTAATCCACATGCAATCAAACAGCCAGGCATTACAGATGGCCTACCTGACAGTAAGCACATTAAAGTTTCCTTCTGCAACTGAAAATCCCTGATTATCTGTGCGGGACAGGCCAAAACCAAACGTCAGGACAGACACTGTGAGCGTCAGAAGACGGGTGATGACGAAAAGAAGAGCCCACAGAGTGAACCTGTGACGAGAGATGCACGGGATCAATAACTCGTATAATAAATCTTCACAGGGGAAGATGTGTGAATGAAATCACATGCATACAATGTTCAAGAAAAAGAGAGAGCAAGTGAACACACCCTTTCTGCTTGTTTTCATCACTGAAGTAGAAGAGACGTGAGGCGTGAAACATCAACTCCACCAGATAATGTGGCACCAGAAGAACAAGACCCAAACGGTGGAGACTGAAAGACAACATGCAGGTCTATGAGTTAAACTCGCTCTTTCATGTTTATAGGAGGACTGAGAGGAGCCATCTGTTGAAAATCAAAAGTGTGATCCCAGTTTATCACCAAATCTTATTAAATTTGGATAAGTAAATCTTCAGACAGTCCTTACAGGAGTGCATTACGGTCAAATATAATCACATTCATCAGTCTGGCCCATACATCCATCCTTTACAACCTTTGACCCCTGTGTGCTTAATGCAGTAATGCTCATCACAAAGCAAAATCATCTTGAAATAAATAAACACTTACTTGAGAACATAGGCACCAGTGATGTGAACTACATACAGACAAATGTAGTACAGCTGTCGCAGAATATCTTCCTAAAACCAAAACAAACCATTTTTGCTTTATGTGTTTAACTCAACAACCATATTGTATACAATTTATTTTAGCTTGAAATACACAGCATGACTTTACCTTTCGTACTTTCTGAAAATACAGTTCGGGAAGAGCGTGAAACCAGTAAGCAATCTGACAGATATAGAAAAACTTCACCTGAAAACTAGGAGACAGGAGAAAAGCAGCACATGTCATGATTATACAAGAACTATGATGAAATCATTCAATCTCACAAAGTAGGGTGTTCACACCAGATCCTGCTTTGTTGCCTAAAATAACCCAAAAATATAATATGTTGTGCATGTGTGTTTAACATGCACAAAATATTATATTTTTGCGTTATTTTAGGTTGAAACCCAACATGGGTTAATCTATAACCCAACAGTTTATTCAGTAAAAATGTTCTGAAAGCAACCCAGCATTTTTCACAATGTAATATTGTTGTGGCAACATAAAAATAAACGCTGTAATGCTATTATGTATAAATGATTGAGAGCCATGTGACTTACGCCATGTGGGTATGGGGATAGCCTTCCCATAGAAATGTTGGATTCATCACAAATTCTTCCTGTAAATAAAGAAAAACAATCAGTCTGTGCATAAATGAGGGATGATGATATGTAAGTTATGGTCAGCACATGTCTTACATTGGTAAGGATGCTGCAGCCCCAAATGAAAGAGAACAAGTAGAAGGCAGCCAGCTGTCCCGACTCATTAAACTTGCTGTGCTTTGTTTTGGACAAGTGAAGTCGACGATTGATTTTCTGTGGAGACAGAATCAGGTAAATGCCTTGAGCTGTGCATCTTAACAAAAAAAATCCGTCTTAAAAAACATGTCCAGAAACGGCCCATCCCTCGTCACAACCACAAGCTTCATTTTGTCAGGTGTAACACCAACCATGTGTTCAGATTTACCCCATCAATCATCAAAGCAGATAAAGAACATGTAGAATAATAAACAGATCAACCAGAACTATCTTTGTCTTGTAATACATTACAGATGTGACGTTATAAGCTATTTAAAATATGATCCACAATATCTGTGTATGACACAGAATAGCTTTCTTAACAGATGATAAAGTCCTTACGGCAGAGAGTTGATCTCTACAGAATGAAACACACCGTTATCTCATTATAGAACGGGTGCAGATGAATCTGTATTGCCAAAACTACGAGCAAACTACATCAACATTCATTCGTCTTAGAAAGGCCAAGCACAGAGGACGGACAAAACAGCATCTGCTTCAGAGAATTTTCATTTTTTGGGTGAACCGTATAAAAAAAGTGTCTATCTTTTCTAGGCTGATTGAAACAAACACATGTAATGATCAACACACTGCAAGGGTGATGAAAACCAGAATACATAGAACTACATTTCAAAACAAAAAACAAAGAATGTGTTAAAGAGGTGTTACTTACATCAAGTATGTACTCTTGAATCAAGGCATGAAGAATTATAGCAATAAGCAGGTAAAAGAATACAGTTGCAATGTCCTTGGGGCCGTACTTATAGTAGTTCACAGATTCAGGCTTCTCTTCTGCAATTAAACACAAAAGCCACAATGTAAAAAAACTATTTCACAAATTTTACATCAAAAATGCACATCCAATGGTATTCATTAAGAGTCCTAGAATTGTAAATGCTGTAAAAAGTAATTATAAAATAAATGATGTCATCATTTCTTCACACTAGTGTTGTGTAATGGATTGACAGACTCAGTCTTTAATTACATTCATTTCATTGTAAACGAATAAAACTTTAAGATGTGTCCACTCATTTTAAGAAATAAAGTTGAGTGTCAAGAAATGACTAATGTAATGTAAAGAAATTAAAGGAGTCAGTGCGTTTTTAGTGAATTATTTTAGTTATTATTTTAGTTTAGCCCATTTCTGTGAAACTAGAAATTAGAGATGGTTAACCAATTAAACATTAATATTAATTCATATGAATAATCAACATTTTGGGGATATTTTTACTTTTATTCTAAAGAGAGAGAGATTTTTTGAACACCCAGAGCACAGTGTCATAGCGAGTGTAAGGCACCGGTGAACGGATGAACACGGCTCTTTTAAAATCACATCACATCTCATTCAACAATGAGATCAAATTACAGTACAAACCCGATGAATGTAAACACACGTGATGTGTGTGCAGCAGGACATGCTATCATTGTGTCAGGTCCAGATGCAACGACTGGACACACATTTACGCTTAAAACATGATTACTTTTTCTGCCAATAAAGTTTTCATTAATGAAAGCAGCATTAACAGATCTTAAACTAAACAAACTTACCTAGACTTTGAGTGACATTGTACTGGACTGTGATGAACATGATGGCAAACTTTGCAGTCACCTGCAATAGAAAAAGTAAAAGATATGCAATGCAGTTACACACGGGTCTTTAATTTGACTGACAAACAGAGCATCATACATGCATAAACCAGTTTCTATCACTTCACTGGAGAGCATGTGACGAGAAATCTGATGTACAGTATGTACAGTAGCACAACAGCACTTTTTATCATGTCATATTGCATGACTAAACTCCAGATCCCAAATATAACTTAAGTGCAGGAATATATTATAAAAAGACTTTACAGGATGTTTAAAAATGTGAGTGACAATCAATGAGAAAATCAAGAGGATCATCAAAATCACTTTATTCTGCTATTATTCTGCACATGGGCCAATTCCAGCGTTATGGACGTGACATTTTAGGTCAAAACCTGAACAAAACCAAAATGTTACAAATATATTGAATCATCTGTAGTATTGAATCTGGTTTGATTGAATCACACTAAAGTCCAGACATCAGTACAATCAGTGTTACACAAAAACATGAAACATTTACACATTTGATGACATACATCAGATGCAACATACTTTGTAGGATTTCTGTGATTTAAAATGCACAAACCAGATGCAATAATACAAAACAAATGTAATGCCATATATTCATCAATACCACAACACATGATCAATTGTGTGTAATTGTGTTACGAATAAGTCCGAATGCATTTAACAGCCAAAACTCAAACATGAGTCCCGGAAGAACACTCATTGCTAACATACACAACTAACTACTAACTATAACGCTCACTAGTCTAAAGACTGAAATAAGTCTCAACAGGGTCTATATGAAAGCGATCACCTCAAACATGAGTCCCAGCAGGATGATCATGGCCACACACGACACCATATCCGCGTGATTCTGGATGACAAACTCATGGCTCAACACAGGCGGACTCTTGTTCTTCTTTCGGAAACCCATCGCAGGCGATCAATACTCCTGATTACAGAAAACACTCGCGAGAAACGCGTTTAATTGAGCAGATCTTCAGTAGATTCACAACACTCACTCATGAAAGTTTCACTACATTCACACCCGGAAGCTGTGAAGTTTGCAACGACCACAGCCGTCTTTTCCTTTCAGAAACCACTGAAACTGACAACAAAGTCGTCTATATTTTTATTTTATTTTAGAAACAGTTGTATTCATTTATGATAACTTAATTTTTTTATTTATTTTTGCCCTAAATTTAATTTCGGAATTCCCACTAAAAACATTATACTTATACATATTATACATTATAAATTATTCATTAATTATTAATTGTTTTAACAGTGGAAACAAATGGAAGCAACTATGTATTTAGGCTAATACGAAGCAAATTTTGTGTAAGAGCAAAGCCAAGCAAATAAGCATTGGACCTAGTTTTAATCATTTACTTCTATTTTTATTCTTTTTTTACATAACTTTCAAATATATATATATATATATATATAAATAATTTTGCATAGAAAAGAACTTAACTAGCTAACATATTAAGCTTGTTAGATAAATCATTTAGCAGCTTGTGGCATTATATGCTGTCGCTAAGCCCTTACGGGACTCTTATTATGACAGCAGTCATACGTTAATGTGTCGTGATTCACAGAAGCATGGCCTTACCGAAGAAATGTTAAAGCAAGAGAAAGTACAGAGGCAAACGGAGAAACTGAGATAGATTATCTGGATAAGGTATAATCGCATTGTTAATAATGCATAGTCTGTTGTATATGTTAAGATTTGTAGTTTTGGTATTCTTGAGAAATGGGGATAAATTCCCAATTCAAAATTGGTTATATAACGGTATATACAATATATATATATACTACTTATATTATACTAACATTCAGCTTTGATGTACAGCTTTCTAGATATTTTCTTAGATATTTTCTAGACATGCCAAAACATGTGAAGCTAAATTAACATTACTTCTATTGTAATCTCATTAAATGTGGATTCTGTGATTCAACTAAAGCTCATTTACATCATACAGTAATACTTTGAATAAATGACAATGTGAATGTGATTGACAGCACTAATGGCAGGAGCAGACATGGATCCCGAGGTGGCCCGGGGCTTGTTTGAAGAAGGAGCCACTCTTATTCTACTGGGTGTTCCTGAAGGAACCGAGTTGGGACTCGATTACAAAACCTGGACGTTGGGTCCTCGCTTTCGAGGGGTGAAGATGATTCCTCCAGGTCTTCACTTCCTCCATTACTGCTCGGTCAACACAAACAGCGGCTGTGGAGAGATTTGCCCTAAAAGAGGCCTGTTCGTGACCCTGAATCCTCGGGAGGTGGTCGTAGCGCACTGGAACGAAAAAGATGACGATCTGGACTTTTCCACCAATCCCGAGGAAGCAGAGCGAGCCAGAGCCAATCTTCGAGAGCTGGACGCGTATCTGGGGCCGTACCCGTACGACACGCTCCGGAAATGGGTTTCCCTGACTGACAGGATCACTCAGGAGGTAGCCAGCGCTTTGCAACCCCTTAGCGGTCGGGTGTGTGCCTTCAGTGACGTGGTCCCAGAACTGCAGCTGACCCATACTAAAGACAGAGCAGAGCAAAATCTACCCCGTAATGATCGGGAGTGTCAGAGCATGAAGGAGGGATTGGACCGGCTGCCACGGATGAAACCGAGAGAAGGCACAGAGTTACGCTTTTCACACATTCCCAAACAGGTCTACCCTCCTGGAGCAACACCTGCTCAGATCACCAAATACTGTATGGATCTGAGCTTCACTCTCAACTCTGTCCTTGACAGTCATTATAGCGAACAACCGCTCCATGTTCTGGGTGAGTTCAGATCCGTTCACAGCAGTCTAGTGAGTGGAAAGCCATGTGCTCAAAATCACTATAGCAAATGCATTCACACAGCAGGAACACGTCAGAAACTGTGAAACATCACTAACATCAAAGGATGGCAAAGTTTGATGGTTTAAATCCTCATGTGAGGTCTCTCTCAAACATTTTAAAGCATTTCTTTCTGTTTAAATCATGATTTTTCATAGTCAGGTCATAACAGTCTATTATTCCTCATGAATAAACACATGAAAATTAAAATAACTATTTGATGA